>VXBP01008239.1:226532-259833 GCA_013400115.1 Rhinopomastus cyanomelas | reverse complement strand
GGGGCAATGGGGGGGAGGGGGTAGAAATTAACTTATTGGGCTAATTTGTCCTTTTGGTTTTGTTTGGGGTAGGCAGGGTTGGTTTGTGTGAACCAGGCACTGCTGGCCTTCTGGCCTCAGCCTCTCCCAGGTTGGCAACCAAAATAAACTGGTTTAACGTGGGATGAGGTAGTTCTTGTGTCTCCATGGGCAATGTGGGGAGAGGTGGCTTCTGAGGAGTTGGACTGGATAGTCTTCAAAGGTCTTTTCCAACCTGAATCATTGGATGGTTCCGTGAAACCTCCAGGTCACTGAGTCACACAGCATTAGGGGTGGAAGGGAGCGTCCAGTCCAGCCCCCCTGCTGGAGCAGTACTTCTGATCCCCCTGCCAGGACGCCATTGGTCTTCTGGCCACCAGAGCCCACTGCTGGCTCCTGGCCATCCTGCTGGCCACCAGCACCCGCAGCAGGAGTTTCAGGCCGATGAATCCTCCAGCTCAGAAAGAGCCCCTAGACTCCACTCAAGGGCTGCTTTAACAGGAGAAGCCTCCTGCCAGCGGGCTGAGTGAGTCCGGCTGGGAAAGAAGAGGCAAAACACCACCAGCTTCAGCTGCTCCTGCCCCAGGGAAACCAGAGCCACCAGTGCAAGAGGCTGTCCAGCCCCAACAAACGCCAACAAACTTTCTCCAGCAGGAAAGGCCATTTATTCCTTCCTGTACAAGAGCAGAGGTGATGCTGCTGGGCTGAGGCAGAGCTGCCTTCGAGCTAGCTGCCCTCACGCTGCCTTCACTCCGGGGAGAACACAGAGCATCTCGAAGAGTAGGTTTGCCCCCAGGAGGGCTGTGTTACCTGAGGAGAGACAACACAGGGCCGCGAGAAAACAACCTGTGAGCGAACAGCCACAGGTTTGAGTCGCCCAGCTGCTGAAAATCCCCCCCAGCTGCTGGTCTGAGGGCACTTTGATGGGAAAGGGGTCAGATCTGCCTCTGGTTTGAGTGAGTTTGTATTGAAATGGGAAGGCTGAATGTCTGATGGAAGATTAACTTGAGGTGAATGGTTCCCTGCTTGGATTCAAGTGAATTTCAGAAGCTGGGGCAGAATTGAAGCTGCAGAATAGACAGTAGGAACCTTCTCCACTCCCCACAAGACCCTGACCCAGCAGGCTGAACTAGTTCTGAACAGGGAGGGGATCCTGCCCGTGTCCTCAGCCCTGGGGCACCTCCAATACTGGGGGCAGTCTGGGCACTGCAGGACAGGGAGGGGCTGCAGAGGGGGCACAGAAGGGCAGCTGGGCTGGGTAGGGGTCTGGAGAATAGGGCTGATGGGGAGAGGCTGAGGGAGCTGGGGGATGCTCAGCCTGGAGAAGAGGAGGCTGAGGAGGAGACCTCCCTGCTCCCTAAAGGGAGGCTGCAGTGAGGTGGGGGTTGGCCTCTTATCCCTGGGAACTGGAGGAGGAAATGGGGTCAGGTTGTGCCAGCGGAGGGTCAGACCGAATCTGAGGACAAACTTGTTCCCAGCAGGAGTGGGGAGCCCTTGGAACAGGCTGCCCAGGGAGGGGGTGGAGGCAGCATCCCCAGAAGAGTGCTCGAGGAGCTGGGATAGGGGTCATCTGGGGTTTGCCGCAGTCATCCCCTTCTGCCAGGTGAGACTTACCTGAGACATCAAACATTGGCGCCACCTCCACAAGGTCACAGCCCACAATGTTCAGCCCTCTGCAGCCACGAACAATCTCCAGAGCCTTGGAAGAAACAAACACAAGCTCAGCCCCAGAGGGATTTGGGATTGAGGGCTTGGTGTGACTTTGTGGGCTCAGGCTGTGCTCTGCTTTCACAGACTCACAGTCACCCAGCTTGGAAAAGACACTCAAATCAGGCCCAGCCCTGACCCCCGCTGTCCCATCTCCTTCCCCCAGAGCAGTGACCCCTTCACCTGTGCAGGGGTCAGCCCGGCTACCTCCGGTGTCCCAGTGCCTGGGGCGAAGGCAGGGTCCAGTCCATCGATGTCAAAGCTGATGTAGACTGGTTTGTTCCCCATCTGCTGCCTCACCTCCCCCATCAGCAGCACCAGGGACTGTCCCCAGCAATCTTCAGCTGGGACCACGCGGAAACCCTGCAGGCACAGACGGGCAAAGGTGGGAAGAGCCGCAGCCTAGGGCCAAGTGACACCTCACAGCACCCTCTGCTCATCCCCAATTTCTAATCCAAGCTCAGCCAAGGGCTGGGTGCACTGGGGGGGGGGCATCCCAGAGCATCACGGATGGGAAGGGACCTCGAAAGATCAGCCAGTCCAATCCCCCTGACACAGCAGGATCTCCTAGATCCAGTTGCACAGGAACATGGCCAGGTGGGTTTGAAACATCTCCAGAGAAGGAAACTCCACAAACCCCCTGGGCAGCCCCTGCGAGGGCTCTGGCGCCCTTGCTGGGAAGAAGGTCCTTCTCACATTGATGTGGAACCTCCTCTGTTCCAGCTCACACCCACTGCCCCTTGTCCCGTCACTGGGTGCCCCTGAGCAGAGCCTGACTCCATCCTTCTGAAACCCGCCCTTCACATATTGATCAACATTCCTGGGATCACCCCTCAGGCTCTTTTTTTCTCAGCTCAAGAGCCCCAGCTCCCTCAGCCTTTCCTCAGTAGGGAGATGCTCCCCTTCCTTCATCATCCCTGTGGCTCTGTGCTGGTCTCCCTCCAGTAACTATGTCCTTCTGGGCCTGAGGGGCCCACAACTGGACACAGGATGCCAGCTGTGGTCTCACCAGAGGGGCAGGAGAACCTCATTGATCTCCTAACCTGTGGGCCAAGAGGCTGCTGTGGGGCCACAATGCAGAAAACACAGGGAACCAGGATAATCCACCCCTGGGGACTGATGTTGGCCCCATGCTTGTTTGACCCCTCAAAATATCTGGATGAGGGGTTGGTGGCTCCATCTGGATGATGGCTCTGGTGATGTCAGGTCCTGAGCTGGCTGAGCTCAGAGGGCTTCTCCAGCCTCAGTTGCTCTGGGATGCTGTGAGTAGGTTTTTCCTGCAAAAGGTTGGACTGGATGGTCCCCGAGGCCCGTTCCAGCCCTGGATTTGGGTTTTCTAGAGCATTCCCTCCTCAAGGAAGAGAACTGGTTCTACGGGAGCGCTGATGGCAGTGAGAGAAGGCTGTACTCGGCGGTGTCTGCGGCTGAGCCCACCTGCTCCCGGCTGTACTTGCAGGGATCGGGGTCATAGGAGGAGCCTCGGAGGCCGATCTGGACCACGCGGGCACAGTCCAGCAGCCCTTCCTCCACACACCGCCGGAATGGGCTCCCGTGGTAGATCTTCTCGCCCAGGGCCGTGTCGCCCGTGTCGGCATGAGCATCCACGTGCACCAGTCCCACGGGACCATGCCTGGTTAAGGTGGGGTGGCCACGTTAGTCCCCACCCAGCAGGGCCAGCAAAGCAGGAGACTTTCCCAAGGCTCCTTATACTCATCTTGAGGTCAGAACCTTACCTTTCTGCCACAGCCTGCAGGATGGGGTAGGTTATGGTGTGGTCTCCACCTGCAGCGGGACAGAGAATGGGCTGTGACACCATGTGAGGGGGGCTCCACGCTCATGACGGTTATTCCCAGGGGCTCCTACCCTCTGCAGCCTTCACCCAGCCCTTGTTCATGTGCCCAGGGCTTCCATCCTGCAGGAAAACCTGAGGGAGGCTGATTCTCGTCTCCCTCTTTCCCCCTCAGCAGGATCAGAGGTGCTGGCACGGGCAACCCTTTGCCAAACGAGGTGTCCGACTCCCTGCTGAGGGTGCTGGGGCTGCAGGAACCGCCCCTCATGGCTCCAGGAGGAGGAGAGGGAGGCTGGATGAGGGGGTACGTGGTGCACAGCAGGGGGACGGGGGGGTCCCTTACCCAGGGCAAGGGGCACACAGCCAGAGGCCACTAGCTTCCGGAAGGACTCTCGGATGAGGCGGCAGCTGTCCGGCAGGTTGTAGAGGTTCACGTTGACATCCCCAACGTCAGCCACCCGCAGGGAGTCGAATGGGGCTGCCCCAGTGCTGCCGTTGAACCTCCTGATCATCGCTGACTCAGCCCGGAGCTGGCGGGGGCCGAACCTGGCGGAAACAGCACCCACGAGTCATCCTGGCTGCAAAGGAGCTCCAGGGTCACCCAGCCGGGCCCTCATCCCAGCAGCTCCCTAACCCCCAGACCACGGCCTCAAGTGCTCTAGCTACTCAGTTTTCAAATCTCTCCAGGGATGGGGACTCCACCAGCTCCCTGGGCAGCCTGTGCCAGTGCCCAGCCACTCTCTCAGCAAAGAGCTTATTCCTAGTAGCCAGTAGCCTCCCCTGACACAGCTCGAGGCTGATTCTCATCATCGCATCATTAGGAGTTTGGGAGAAGAGCCCAACAGCAGCCTCACTCTGACCCCCTTTGAGGCAGCTGCAGAGAGCGAGAAGGTCTCCTCTCAGCCTCCTCTTCTCCAGGCTCAGTAACCCAGGATCCCTGAGCCTCTCCGCATAGGGAGATGCTGCTGGGCAGAGCTCCCCATGGAGATACCAACGCTCCTCTTGCACGAGAGGAGCCATCCTGGCTACCAGAGCAAAGCACCGGACCCCCCAGTGCTGTGGCCGGCCCTTACCTGGCTCCTGGCCGGTTGGATGTGCCGGTGTCCAGAGGGACCCCGATAAAAGCTGCGTCCAGCCCCTCTGCTGACGCCCGAATGGGCAGCTTCAACATGGAGCAGATCCCCACAGGCCGGGCGACGGCCAGGGCACTGGGGGGGACGTTGAACGCTGAGTGCCAGCGGGCAGGAGCCCCGTGCCCCAGGGAGATAGCCGGGCACAGCAGGCCATGGCGTGGGGTGGCTGCAGGTGGCTTTGGTAGATGGAGCCTGGTTCCCTGTAGTAGCAGCCGGCTGCAGCTGACCCAGAGCAGCGGTCTCATCTTGCCCCACAGCCTCCCACCCTCCGCCCCACACAGTGCTGAGCCTGCTCCGGTGCGGAGCCAGCAGCCACGACGACAGGGGTCCAAAGGGCAGCTCTGCGAAGGACAGAGGCTTGAATCCAGCCCCACATTCCCTGTCCCAGCCCGGTCCTTCTGCCGCGGCAAACAGCACGGTGCTGCAGCTCCACGAGCTGGAGCAGGAGGGCTGTGCTGGGCAAACACGGGACCACGGAACCATTCAGGCTGGGAAAAGACGCTGCAGGTTACAGAGTCCAACCAGAAATCACAGAACCCCTGAAAGACTGAAGCTGGAGAAGTCCTCAGAGCTCAGCCAGCCCAGACCAGGACCTAACATCACCACAGCGGCCACACTAGGGCACTGAGGGCCACAGCCAGGCTGCCTTTCAACACCTCCAGGGATCGGGACTCCCCCGCTGCTCTGGGCAGTCCAATCCAGACTCTGATGCCCCTTTCCATGAGGAAGGGCTTCCTAACATCCAACCCAACCCTCTCCTGGCAGCTCCAGGCTCTGCCCTCTCATCCTGGTGCTGGTTGCTTGGGAGAGAAGCCCAACCCTGACCTGTGCAACTTGGTCTAGGGGACCCTGCTCTGGCAGAGGGATTGGACTGGATGATCTTCCGAGGTTCCTTCCAAGCCTTAATGACTCTCTGTTGAGAGGAAGGCTCTGGTTTTGCTGCTGTCAGGCACCAGCAGTGCTCGGGTAGCACTCACCATGTGACAGTTTCCCTCTGCCCTCCAGCAAAGCTCCCGGGATCCTGGACCATCGACAGAGTAAGAGGCAGCAGTGAAAGGCAACAAAACCTCAGCACAACTGGGGACAGATGAGCTGCAAGTGAAGGAGAAGCAGCAGCAGGGATTCCTGTGGTGCTGCAGGAGAAGCCTTTTGGGTCGTTTCTGAGGACAGATCTGGAACGAGGCCATTTCCAGGGAAATCGGGTTTGCAGCAGCTGCAGGTGGCAGCCAGATGATGACGCTCGAAATCCCACGGCTCTGGCTCCTCATTCCCTCCTCCAACCCCCAACCTGGAAGGAAAATCCAAGGGAAACCCCCCCGCCAGAGCAAGCTCACGGCTCCACAGAGAGGGTTCGGGGCCAGGAGATGCTCGTGTCCCTTGAGGGACAAGGAAGGACTTGGCCCGTCAGTGAGAGGAGCTGCGTCTGGCTGAGCAAGTGGCTCTGGCTGCCTCAGAGGAGCTGCAGCCCACCAGGGAGAGAGAGGTCAGAGTGGGATCTGTCAGACCTGTGACCCTATTTCCTCCTCAGATAGCTCCAGAGATGCTGCCTGGGGACTGGCCTCGCTGCTCCACCTCACAGCAGCTGCCACCCAAACCCAGGCAGCCACCCTGGCTCCAGATGAGTTGCCATGAAGGCAGCAGCAGCTTTGGTCAGGCTCAGCTCCAGATTGAAAACGTCTCTTTCTGCCACCTTCTACCCCCAGAGCTCTGTGCTGAGCAGTGGAAGGCGCTACACAGGCTCTTTTGAGGCACCACTGGACCAGCTGTGGCTCCCCCAGCCTCCACAGCCTGAAGGCTGATGGAGACGAAGATTCAGAGAGGCCACTCAGCCACAGTGTCATCTTCAATTTATCGTGTGAGAAGCAGAGAGAAGGCCCTCCCTAAGCCCTCCATACATGAAACCAGCCCTGATTTCAGACACTCCTTTCCTCTGCAGCCAGGGGAGAACAAGCAGGGGACAAATGAGAGGACCCATCACCCTCAACACTGTGAGCAGGTGCTGCTGTCAGCCCCTGGCAGCATCACCCTGAGGTGGACATGGTCTGAGCCCTCAGCAGCTCCCACTGTACAACCACAGCTGTCAGGGAATAAACCCAAGGGGCTCTGAGCTCACTCTAGAGGGTCTGATCTCACCCTGAAGGAGCTCTGAGCTCACCCCAGAGGGGCTCTGAGCTCACACCAGAGCTTTATGGACAGCCAGTGAGGAAGGAGCAGTGAGTTACCATGAGCAGCCAGCAGCTCTTCATGCTCCCGACACCAGGCAGCACCTCCCCAGAAACCTTCAGGGTGCCATTTAAGACCCGCAGGCAACTGAATGCTGCAAAGACCTTCCCCAGGAAAAAGCAAGTCCGCACATCCCTCCATCAGCTTGGCCCACTCAGTGGACTCTCTACCTCCAGGCAAAGAGCAGCTGGACGGTGCCCTCCTTCCACCCCTCCGAGTGAAAGAGGACTTGACTCCTTCTCAGAAGTCAGTGGCTCCCAGACGCCTGCAAGGGCAGCCCCACACCTCATGACACCTGCAAGATCCACACTGCTTCACACCAAGGGCCTTTTTTTTAGCAGGGGGGGAAAAGCAGCAGGAGCTAACACTGGCAAGAGAGGAGCTCAAACACAGGCTGCCAGCTGCTCCCTGAAGCACTGCGGGGTCTCAGGCAGACGGGACAGACAGGGCCCTCTGGGCCTTTGCAAGAGGCTGTTTCTCTCTCGCGGGGTCGTGCTCCGAGGACTCCTCACTCCTCCAGGCCAGCAGCAGGAGCATCGCTGCCCAGAGATCTTCACACTCGAGGTTTGCCAAGAAGCTCATCTTCATCTTGGTCTCCACCCGGCTCTGATGCACCAGGCGGTCAGTAAGCAGAGCAGCTGCCGCCTGGCAGAGGAGCCAGGAGATCATCCGGTCGGGTGTCAGGGCCCTGGACGCGAGGACGCTCTCGCCCCAGAGGCTGAGGTGAAGCACGTTAGCAGCGACTCTGGCAGACAGCCTCTGCAAGAGGAAGGAGAGGGCAGGTGAGCTGCTGGCCTCACCAGTACAGGGCATCTCCTCTGCTGGGGAGTATCCCAGGGGACTCTAAAGCTCCAACCACAGAGCGCCTCTGAATTCCAAACCAATTTGGAACTATTAATCAGCCAACTGCATCTAACCCCCAGCCCAGTTCAAGGTCCGCCCATGACACCCGCTGCAACCCCTGAAGCTGCTCAGTGAGAGGCCAACTAGGCTGCAGCAGAGCCTTTCTGTTTGGCTGATTGTGACCTCAGCTGCGGGGACCTCTGGCCACCCTAACCCTACCCCTAGAGGACTTCGCTGACACAAGAGCCCCTCACCTGGTTGGGATCCCTTCGAAGCAGCATCTTGACCACTCGTTCCAGCTCCAGGGGCACGTGACGGGGCAGGCCAGGCAGCTGCTCCTCACAGTAGCTTCGACTCTCCAGCGCAGAGCCGCCATGGCCGTAGAAGGGGTTGGCCAGGCCAAGGATTTCATAGGAGATCGCTCCCACGGCCCAAGCGTCGGCTTTGCTGTAGTTGATCACGGTGCCAGGGCCCGGTGACGCTGTGATCACCTGTCAGGGATAGGGACAACCTAACAAGCTGCTCCAGCTAAGGGCCCCTTCTAATCCACCCCAGAATGCCACTTGCCTTCTTGGTCACCAGGGCTCATTGCTGGCTCCTGGCCATCAGCACCCCCAGGTCCCTTTCTTCTCTGCTGCTCTCCAGCAGATCAGTCCCCACCCTGTACTGGTCTCTGGGGCTGTTCTTGCCCAGATGCCCCCTCCCACCGAGAGGCTGTTGCTCAGTGTTTTGTCAGGCCCACTTCTCGTGGCTGTTAAAGAAGTTTATGGAGTGGGGCCAGTAGGTTGAGGGAAGTTCTCATCCCCATCTTATCTGCCCTGCTGAGACCACATCTGGAGTGTTGTGTCCAGTTGTTCTGCCCAGTTGTGGGCCCCTCAGTTCCAGAGGGACACAGAGCTGCTGGAGAGAGACCAGCACAGAGCCACAGGGATGATGAAGGAAGGGGAGCATCTCCCTGCTGAGGAAAGACTGAGGGAGCTGGGAAAAAAAGAGCCTGAGGGGTGATCCCAGGAATGTTGATCAATATGTGAAGGGCGGGTTTCAGAAGGATGGAGTCAGGCTCTGCTCAGGGGCACCCAGTGATGGGACAAGGGGCAGCAGGTGTGAGCTGGGACACACGAGGTTCCACATCCACGTGAGACAGACCTTCTTCCCAGCAAGGGTGCCAGAGCCCCAGCAGGGGCTACCCAGGGAGTTTGTGGAGTCTCCTTCTCTGGAAATGTTTCAAACCCACCTGGCCATGTTGCTGTGTGACTGTATCTAGGGGATCCTGCTGTGTCAGGGGGATTGAACTGGATGATCCTTTGAGTTCCCTTCCAATCTCTAATGACTGGATCTAGGGGATCCTGCTGTGGCAGGGGGATGAGACTGGATGATTCTGTGAGTTCCCTTCCAACCCCTAGTGCTCTGGGATTCTGCCTCCTACCACGGCCAGCACAGCTAGTGCTCAGGGTGTCTGTCTGACAACCACTCGACACAGGTCCCAGAGGACTCCCCATCAACAGAGAGATGTCCCTGCCAGTTCCAACAGCAGGACCAGCAGAAAACCAGCACCACAAACCGCTACTCCAGGAGGAGTTACCTCAGGGGCCATAAGACAGCCATTGCCACCCCGGTCCACGTAAGCGCTGGTGTAAGGCAGCCTCAGGCCGACAGTTTCATCTGCCAAGCAGCAGCCGAAATCTGTGATCACGAGCCAGGGGCAACCAACTGCAAATGACACAGGGTTAGCAGAGCGAGTGCTGGCCTCAAGAGGGCCTGGCTGCACAGAGAGCACAGTCTTCTGGATCAGCCCTAATGTTCTGTGATCCTGTGACTACATCCACTTGTCCCCATTATCTACAGCAAAAGCTCCTCTGCTAGAGCACAAGACTGAGAAACTGCAGTTGTTGACGCTCCTGGTCCAGAGGAGCAGACAAACACTTCAGAGCAGAACCACCACCACTTCTCTTGCCTGTAACAGGGAAAACATGCTGCCTCGGATCACTCCCAACCACATTCAGCACAACTTTTGCTTCAACAGATGAAGGGTGGCACTAGCATCGCTGAAAACCTTCCCCAGCTGCTGCACCGAGACCTTTAACCACAGAGGTCTGGCGGCCTGCTGTTGCTTCCTGCCTGTTTAAATCTCCATCAGGCAGGAAAGCAGCTCAGGGCATTAAAATTCCAGCTGGAAGCAGCCACCAGGCTGATGAAACCTCTGCTTTGGGCTCTTTGCTCCCCCGCGCACCCTCACAACTGAGCGTGACTGAAGGGGCACTGACACAGAGATCTACACACCAGAGTCAAACTCTACCAGGATGTTGTCAGACTTGAGATCTCTGTGGGCTATTCCGTGTCGAACAAGGTGGTCCACCCCCTCGAGGAGCTGCAGAATCATCAGTGCGGAGAGACGAACGTCCGGGTGGCTTTCCCTCAGGTACTGGTGCAGTGTGCAGGGGTAACTGGTTGGGATGAGGGAGAACCGCTGAATCAGCAGCCTGAGAGCGCATTGCTCGTGCTCCAACCCCAGTGCTGGCTGACTGGGCACTCAGCGCCCCCGTGTCAAACTCTGCTAGATCTCCACAAAGCCACCACCCACCTCCCAGCCCCAACCTGACACTGCTCCCATGGCTGCTGCTCTCAAAACCTCCTTCTGGAGCACCGACCCCTGAATTTCCAGTGTTCAACAACCTCAGATCAGAGCAGCCTCCTGAGGACCTCTGGGTACAGGGCAGTTCACAGGAGCAGAGAATGGGTTGGAAGGGACCTCCGAAAGGCATCCAGTCCATCCCCCCTGCACCAAGCAGGGCCAGCACTCAGTAGACCACGTTGCCCACAGCCCCAGCTAGCCTGACCTGGAATGGCTCCAGGGATGGGGTCTCCAACCCCTCTCTCGGCAGCCTGTTTCAGGGACCCCCCACCCTCACACTCAACAATTTTCAGTCTTAGAGTAAAGCTCCAGCTTGGAAGGGCAGACAAAAGGGGATAAACCTCCCATTTATACCTGCAATTATTCAAACAACCAGCTTAAGCCAAGTTAGAGCCAAGACAAACGGGAGTTAAAACCTCCAGGACTCAGAGCAGGTCTCAGGAGGCCAAGAGCAGACTCTGCTTTGGCAGTAGCCCAGGCCAAGCTCCGCAAGGACCCACGTGGCAGCAGAGCAGAGGGTCAGGAAAAGCCCAGATTGTGCTAACCAGCCTCTCTGCACCTACTTCTTCATCACCAGAAAGAGTGTGCGGCTGTGGCCAATCCCCCTGGGATTCAGGTTTAACGGAAGGACGTCGGGATAGTCGGTGAAGGCTCCAGGCAGCAACGGGACTGAGGATGTGAATGCTCGGATCACCTGGATTATGTTTGGATGAGGCTGCAACTTCTTCTTCCTCCTCAGGATAGGGTTTCTGTGCAGCAGAATCGATAGCAAAGACTCCTGGCCAGCTCTGATTAACCACAGACCCAGCCAAGTTACTTCTGGAACTATCATTAATAGGGACCATCCTCCCCACCAGAGAGTCCCACAGACACCTTCAATCTGCAGCAAAATCCTTATCAGAGGGAGAGTCAGTGATGCTGGGCGCAGGTTCCACGCTCAGCAGCCAAACACTCACATCCTGGAATCTGTCTGGATCAGGAAAACCTACTCAGCTCCTTCCCTGTCCTCACAGCCCATTTCCTAGCTGGTGTCTCAGCCCACCATCTCCTACCCTGATGCAGAGCACCCACAGCCTGAGCAGACCCACAGCAGCACTGGGCAAGTCCCAATGGATTCCCTGGAGCTCAGAATCCCCACAGCAAATGAAACCACCCCCCAAGGTAGTGCCCACACCCCACCGGAGGGCACAGCTCAACTCCTCACTCTCAGGGCTGCAGGACCCAGATGTAACTGGATTTCCCTATAGGATGGCTGAACATGAAATACTGGTGTTTAACTGGAAACCTTTACACTCAGCTCACAGCCTTGCATTTTACCCAGACGCTACTCCCAGGCTGCTTCTCAGTTCTAAGAGAGCTACAAGGGCAGCTTTAGAGGCAACAAACCAAACGCAGTCACTGTTTGACAGAAAACAAAGGTCAGCTTCACCCCAGGCATCTCAGTCCACAGCCTCTGCACCAGCAGACAGCACCCCCTGCCCAGCACCCCCTTACAAACCAGCACAGCCAGAGTGCTGGGTCTTTAACAGTCAGACTGATACCGACTATCGGAGTGATTTCACCAATTAAACCCCAAGATGGACCTTTAAACAATGTTTAAGCAGAAGCAGCTCCCAGCCTTTACCTCTGCAGATATCATGTTTTACCCGTGGAGAAGCTGAGGCACAGGGCACAAGCTCACTTATCAGACCACTGCCAGGACCCCAGTGATTTCTGTGCCTTTCCAACACCCAGCGCAGGGCACTACAGAGCTACTGCAGAACCCTCCGGCCATCTCCGTGGTGCAGAGTGAACTCATGGGTAAAACAATCGGGGAACTGCCGCCACTTCCGTACCTGCGGCGAGCGACAGCTCCGTACTCCCCAGCTAAGGCAACACCTGTGGCTGGAACGAGCTCCTGGCCCATGGCATCAAGGATGGCTTCGCTCGATGAACCAGCCTGCAACAGCAAGGACACAGCCACGTGGCTTCAGCTCCAGAACCATCCAGCACCGAACCAGACCGAGAACCTATAAGCCTGATGTCACTGAGCTGACTCCCTTCTCAGGGAGCCTTTGACACTGATCTCCCTCAGAAATCTCATGGAGAAACTGGCTGCTCATGGCTTGGATGAGCTCTGCTGGATCAAGCACTGGATGGATGGCTTCCTCTTCCACAGAAAAAGCCAAAGGGTTTTTTTTTTAATGTGGAAAAGCTGCATGGAGGGGATGGGTCATCACAGAGTCACTGGGATGGGGAATGGTGGTGCAGACCCAGCCCAGTCACTGCTTGGAAAGGGGAGCCAGCACGCAGGTGACTGCCCCAGCCCTGCGACACCAACTCACATCTCAGCCACACTTTGCTGAAGGAAATGTCTGTCTGTCCTGACCCAGATCCCTAAAGCACTGGCAGCAGCAGCTCTCCTGTTCTTACTCCATCCTGTAGCAACTTTTCTTCCCAAAACATCCTCTCTACCACCTCCACCAGCAGGAGCTCTCAGCATCGCTTCCAGAGTGAAAAATGCTAATCACCTCCCCCCTGGGACTGCTGCAGCTCAGTGTCACTTCCCAACAGCTCTGCTGTGACAGCCTCATCGGCTGCAACACAATCAGTGTCACCAACACTTCAAGCAGACTTCCCCAGTGACAGACAGGCAGGAGGCGAAGAGCCGACCCCTTACCGAGATGTTCCACATCATTTTGATGGCTAAAGGAAAAGCCTCCTGCGGCTGGTGCTTCTCCACATGCTCCTCTTCAGCTGAGCCACCATCCTGCCTTGTGGGATGGCTGTTCTCCACAGGCAAATCCTGACAGCTGGGAGCGAAAGGAATCGCTGCTTCGTACACGGCAGCGCTGCAGCCCTTCCCAATGGGCTGCCCGATGAGATACTCCTCCAGCTTGAAGCCCTGGCAGCGGAGAGAATTCAGGGGATTCTTCTGGGGCTTGTTCTTCCCAACAAACACTGTCTGAAAGGAAGAAAAGTCACAGACTGTGCTGGATCTGAAGCACAGAACCTCAGCTCAAGGTGTCTGTCTGCCAAGAAGCAGGACAGCTGCCTCCTAACACCACAGAGCTCTTTTTACCCACCACGTATGTTCACTCTATGCTCACAGTGCCCTGCCTGCACTCACAGCCAGTCTGCCCTGTGGAGGGTTGGGGGCTCAATGTCAGCCTCCCTGGACCCACCATCCTCCTCTGCAGGGGGACAGGGACTGAGGGGCTCCCCATAGTGACAACCCTCCCAGTACCTGCTTTAGGGTGGTGAGGGGCTGCAGGTCAAGAGACTCCCCCAGTACCTCCTTTCTGAGGCAGAAAAGGTGTCAGGAGGGTATGCTGCCAACTGCTTTCCTTGAGGTAAGATGGGGAGATGCAACAAGGGCCAACATCCCCTTCATGGAGGGCGTCTGAGTGGCTTCCCACAAGGGCCGCACTCCCCTTCACAAGGGGGATTCCTCATCCTTTCTATGGCTGGGGCGGGAGTGTCTATTGGGGCCCCCATAACAAGAACTCCCCCTTAAGGTGAGAGTCCATGGGGCTCCCCACAACAAGGACCCCTTCTCCAAGCCGTTACCCCCATGCTCTGGGGCACCCCCGCAGCTCCCCGCACCTGGATGTGCCGACACGCCGCCTCAGCCCGCCTCTGCTCCTCCAGCCGCGGCTCCACCATGCCTAGGGCCATGGTCAGCGCCAGGCACAGGCCTCCCCCGCCCGCGCCCCGCCGGGCCAGGGCCGCCAGGCCGCGGCTGGGCCCGCGCAGCAGCAGGCGGCCAGCGGCGGGCAGCCAGGACAGCCAGGGCTGCCGGGGCAGGCAGGGCCCGCACGGGGAGGGCTCGGTACGGGGCTCGGGGCGGGGCGCGGGGCACGGGGCGCGGGAGAGGCGGCAGCGGGGAAGGAGCCGCAGCGCCCGGGCCAGCAGCAGCCGCACAGCCATGGCCGCGTCTACGGAGTGGGGCGAGGGCTACAGTCTGCCGCGCGTAAAGCCACGCCTTCCCACGTACAGGCACGCCAATCTGTAAGACCACGCCCCCCCACGCCCCCGCCCCCTTTGGCCGCGCTTCCCAGTGGAGCCGGGAATGGGGCTGGGGCTAGGATGGTAGTGGAGGTGGAGCTGGAGCTGGAGCTGGAACTCGGAATGGACTCAGAATGGAACTGGGAATGGAATGGGGATGGAGCTGGGGATGCAGCTGCGAATGGGACTGGGAATGAAGTTGGGGATGGGACTGGGGATGGAGGTGGGTGTGGGACTGGGAATGGGATGGAACGGAGCTGGGAACAGAACTGGGAATGGAGCTGGGGATAGAGCTGGGCACAGAGCAGGGCATGGAGAAGGGGACTGGCAAGGCACAGCCTGGGCACAGAGCAGGGCCCATAGTAGGGCACAGCATGACCCTGGGCACGGCTGGACACAGCAGCACATGCCCCGTGCGTGGCCAACACACGGTCCAGCACACACAGCAGGGCACAAACCAGTGCGTGGTGCGGCAGCACCAGGACACAGCAGAGAGCCAAGTCCTGCCCTGGGCACGGCTGGTGCTCAGCTCAGCACACAGTAGGGGATGTGGCAGGGCACAGCCCAGTGAAGGGCATGGAGCAGGGCACAGAGCAGAGTCCTGCCCTGGGCATGGCTGGTGCTCAGTCCAGGGCAGGGAGCAGGGCACAGCCCAGTGCACACAACAAGGCATGAGTCAGGGCATGGAGCAGGGCACAGCCCAGTCTATGCCAGCCTGGGACGTGGCTGGGCACAGCCAGGGCAGTGCCAAGGAGGGCAGGAGGACGTTGGCCATATGAGCACCAGTGCCCTGGCCATGCTTTGGGCTATACCAGGTCCTGGTTGTGTCCTGGGTTGTCCCCCTTGCCCTGTGATTCATCGCACAGCAGCCAAGGATGCACCAGGGCAGTTTTTATTCCACCTGGTCACAGGCAGGGGTGCCCAGCACTGCCTGGGGAAGGTCACACATTCATTGTCCGGAATTCAATCAACAATCAGCAAACAGCATCAGTTTCGAGGAGGAAAATCCTCCAGGAGCAAACACACCCACCCCACGAAAACTCCCTCTCCCTCCTCTACAATTGGAGTGAAAGCAAAGCAAAGGCAGAGAGCAGTGAGCAAAGGCCTGGCAAGGCCTGAAAGCCATCCCAGTGCCTCAGCCCCACCAGCTCCATCATTACCCTGGGGGTCACCAGACCCTTCCTATTCCAGCTCAGCTTCACATTTGGAGCTGAAAACGCAGCGTTTCCCCAAGCAGTGATTTTTGAATCCTGATTTTTGGGTTCTTGAGAAGTGGCTTCTGTCCCAGCAAGCCCCAGCCTGAGCTGCACATCAAACCCTTCCCTGTCTCAGCTCCCTCCCACCTGCAGCCATGGAGCTTTCTGGCTTTTTCGCCCCCCCCAATAACAGAGAATTTCTTTGGCTTGAGTGCACAGGGCAGGGGCGGTGTCTGCAAATCAGCACTGAATCAGAAGGTGAGTGACAGCAAAGGGGGGGTTTAACACGACAGACCCATTTCCCATGGCATCATCCCACAAAAAAGCTGCTTTCACTTTGGGGAGATGGGGGGACACGATCGTCACCCCACTGCCGCAGGGCGAAGGGCAGTGGTGGCCGCGCTGCTCACACCTTCTTCAGGTCCTCAGGGCCGAAGGAGAGTGGCAGAAGCTCCTCCAGCCTCTTGACGATGTAGGTGCCGTCCGCTTTGGTCAGGTAGATGTCCCAGTCTGTGCCAAACTGGAGGAGAAAAGTCCCTGATGCGAAATCTTCTACTTTAATTCACATTATCCTTAAATTATTTGGATAATCCTTGGGGGTTTGGCTGGGTTTGCAGGTATACCCATGAATTTTGAGGTGGCTCTTCAGCATCACTTTGCCACCCCCTCAGGGGATATTTTGAGCTCCAACCCTAGGGTTTCACAACCTCAGGGTGATCCCTGGAGCCTCCAAACCTGTCAAATCTGGCTGTTGAGCAGAGCCCTGTGACCCATTAAATATGAACCACCCAAAAAGGGTCTGTGAGTGGGTGCTGGGGAGGGAGGTGAGTACAGGGTGGTCTCCACAAGGATCTTGAGTTTTGCAGGAAAACCCCCATTTTCAGGCTTCTCAGAGGCAGGGCAGCAGCTCCAGGGCCAAACACTGCACCCAGAAGCACCCAGGAGATAAAAACAACCCTAGAGGGGGCGAGTTAATGGGTTACCACCAGGCACCCGCTCCTGTGGGACCCTCTTTCCAGCAGACAGTGCAATTTGCGGAGCCTGGAACCAGCCCTGGGGCTGAGGGTGGAGGCTGCAAACCCCTCTTGGGCACCTCTGGGTGTTCTGGGGGGAGATGCCAGGAGTTAGGGAGTACCAGGGGTTAGGAGGTGAAGTCTAGGGTTAGAGGATGATGTGTGGAGTAAGAGGGGGAAGTGTGGAATCAGAGGATAATGCCTGGGGCCAGAATAGGATGCCTGGGGTCAGAGGACAATGCCTGGGTTCAGGAGATCATGCCTGGGGTCAGGGGGGACACCGGGAGCCATGAGAAGTTCCTTGGGGTTAGGGAATGATGCTTGGGGTTAGAGGGGGATGCCTGGGGTTACTGGAAGATGCCTGGGTTCAGGGGATGATGTCTAGGGTTAGGGGGGAATGTCTGGAGCCATGGGAAGTTTCTTGGGGTCAAGGGAAGGTGCCTGGGGTCAGGGGATGATGTCTGGGGCCAGGGGCAGTAGGAAGCCAATGCAAGCAGTCACCTCTCTCATCACTTGTCTGCAGGCACCACAGGGCACAATGAAGTCGTCCCCGATGTCACTGCCAAAGGAGGAGGGCACAGAGCTCAGTCTCAGGTTGGGGAGGGAGATGATCAGCAGCACCACCCCGAGTCCCACTGAAAAAACCACCTCCCAAACCCACTCAGGCTGCCCTGGGGTGTTCCCACTGGCCCTTGAGCCCTGTTCCTCCCCAGTGCCAGACTTACCTGGCGATGGCCATGGCCTTGAAGCTGGTGTGGCCCTCGGAGATGGCTTTCTGGATGGCAGAGCGCTCGGCACACATGCCCAGGCTGTAGCAGGCGTTCTCCACATTACACCCTGCAGAGAAGCGCCCCCAGCACCCCCTCAGCCACCCCAACCTCACTGGCTTCCCTCAGTTTGTTAGAGAGTCCCCAAGGAAAAGCCATTTTCCCTACACCCCAGGCTTCTCACCAGCAGCACCCTCCCCGCTCCCCCTATTTCTTCCCCTTCGGCTGCTATCTTTGGCTCCCGCTGTGACAGTGGCTGCCAAGAGGCACCCGGGGAAAGGACAACCAGTGCCCCACTCCACCGCCACTGCACC
Source organism: Rhinopomastus cyanomelas (assembly GCA_013400115.1). Taxonomy (NCBI): domain Eukaryota; kingdom Metazoa; phylum Chordata; class Aves; order Bucerotiformes; family Rhinopomastidae; genus Rhinopomastus; species Rhinopomastus cyanomelas. The sequence goes on along the minus strand of VXBP01008239.1, from coordinate 242,211 downwards.
CCTACCCACGGCCAAAGGGTCGTGGGAAGAAGCCCAAAATTCCAGGAGGTGCTTTGGCAGCCTTGCCTCACCTGAGAAGATCTCCCCGCTGGCGGTGAGCAGTGCGGCGCCCACTGGGAAGCGGCTGTAGGGGCAATAGGCACAGTTCTTGGCCTCCTGGCTCCGACGAAGCAAGAGCTGCAAGTGGTCACCCTGGGGTTGCCCTGGGGAGGCAGTGGGTGCCGGCTGCTGCCCGCTGCCCTCCATGCCTGCGCCCGCCTGCCCAGCCCGCTGACGCTGCGGTTAAATATTTCCTCGCCTGGAAAATGCAGGCTGGGAGAGCGCCCCAGCGGACAGCATCCCTCACCCTCCCAGAGCACCGGCGGGGCTGGGTTCTGTGTCCCCTCCCTGCTGGCTGCTTCATTTTGTCAGCCTACCTGGTCCCTTTTTTAATTTTTGCTTTATCTACCTTCTCCTTTCTCTGTTCTGCTGTGACCTTGATGGGGTTTTTTTTCTCCCCTCCCAGCTGAAAACTGGTTTTGTGGCTTCACAGTAGAAGGTGAAATCAGTACTTGACAGGGGTGGGGTGGGGAACAGCAGCTCCTGATCAGTAAAACATAAAGAAATCAATGAATATGCTAAATAATGATCAGAAAAATCCAAATAGATCAATTCATATGATCAATTGTCATGATTAATACCTGGAGTATTGTGTCCAGTTCTGGGCTCCTCAGTTCAAGAGGGATGTGGAGGTTCTGGAGAGAGTTCAGCGTAGGGCAACGAGGATGATGAAGGAGGTGGAGCACCACCCTTACGAGGAGAGGCTGAGGGAGCTGGGTCTCTTTAGCTTGGAGGAGACTGAGGGGTGACCTCATTAATGTCTACAAATATGTGAGGGGTGGGTGTCAGGAGGATGGCACTGGGCTGTTCTCGGTGTCACGTAGTGATAGGACGAGGGGCAATGGTTGTAAGCTGGAACATAGGAGGTTCCACATCAACCTGAGAAGGAACTTCTTCACGGTGAGGGTGACGGAACACTGGAACAGGCTGTCCAGGGGGGTTGTGGAGTCTCCCTTGCTGGAGATATTCAAGACCCGACTGGATAAGTTCCTGTGTGACTTGCTTTAGGTGATCCTGCTGTTGCAGGCGGATTGGACTGGATGATCTTTCGAGGTCACTTCCAATCCATAATGATTCTATGATTCTAATACAACAGAAAATGTCAAATTGCTCCTGACAAGGGTGAGGGGAGGGGACAGCAGCTCCTGATCAGTGAAATCCAAAGAAATTAATTAATGTGGTTGAAAATAGGGGGGAGAGGGAAGTCTCTATTACACTTTCCCAGTGGTTTTTCCATTCCAGTTGAAAACTGGGCTCTACAGGAAAAGGTGAAATCAGTCCTGACAGGGTCAGGGGGAGGGAACAACAGCTCCTGATCAGTAAAACCCAAATAAGTCAATGGTTATGGTAAATCACAATCTGAAAAATCCAAAGAGATCAATTCATATGATCAATTATCATGATCAGTACGAATGAAAATGTGAAATCACTCCTGATAGGGTTGGGTTGGAGGTGGAGGGGGGTGAAACAGCAGCCCCTGACCGGTAAAATCCAAAGTTATCTATTAATATGATCAATAATGATCAGCAAAATCCAAAGAAACCAATGAATGTGATGGAAAATAGGGGGGAAATAAGGTCTGTATCACATTTTCCCAGGGTTTTTTTTCCCCATCTCAGTTGAAATCTGGGTTCCACAGGAAAAGGTGAAATCACTCCTAACAGGGTTGGGGTGGGGAACAACAGCTCCTGATCAGTAAAACCTAAAGAAATCAACGAATATGATTGATAATGATCAGTAAAATCCAAAGCAATGGATTAATATGATTGAAAATGGGGGGAATAAAGGTCTGTAGCACGTTTTCCCCAGGTTTCTATCGCAGGGGAAGCTGGAAAATAGGGAGCAAAAGCTCTGTTTGGGATACCTGGAGCCCAAATTCTAGGTGGCTGGTGGAATTCCGTGGTGCTTCGGTGGGATCAGACAATCCAGGGGGTAAAAGGGCTCCTGGGCTGCTCACCCGATGGCTCTCGAATGAAAGAAACCCCTTTGATTCCCTTTGCTGCAGGAGCTTAGGGTCCCAGTTTACGGCTGAAAGGATGGACGTCATGGCCCCACCTTGATTTATCACTGGGGTTTCTATTCTGTTTCCTGGAACTGGAGAGGATTTGGGGGTTACCTGCTGGTTTGCACAGCAAATCCTGGCGCTGCTGACAGGTCAGGACAGGCTGGGGGTGGCACCCAAATCTGCAGCAGCCTGTGATGTGGAGTCAGAGCCCTGAGCCAAGAATGGGGATAGGGCAACAAGAGAACCACAGGCACCCCAAGAAACCACAGCTGGCATCTGAGATCAGTGTGGCCCCGGGGAATAACCCTGACTGCTCTTCCTCACGCTGGATGGGTGTTCACCTCAGAACTTAATGATGACAGCTACTTGCAAGGCAGCCCTGATTTAGACTTTTTGCAGCTTCCCAAGGGTTAATGTGGTTGTTTGCCCCTCTAAAATGAGCTGTAGAGGGTCCTGTGCCCCCCACCCCATTACACGGCATAATACCCCCAAAACCTGGGTGAGAGAAGGAAAACCAGCCCCAGGGCAGCTAGTGGGAGGCACCACAGGAGCAGAGGGGAGCAAGGGGGACTCCCTCCTCCCTAAATCCTGTGGGATCCATAAGGAGCTTTGGGGGATTGTTCGAACCTGCCCTGTCCATACAAAGGCTGAAGGATGAACTAAAATATCTTTGCTTTGCTGAGGAGAGAGAGGCTGCTGTGGATAGAAACCTCTCTCATTTGCACTAATTCACTGATTACCAACCCCCAAACCCGGCCTCGCCCCGAAGACTGCAGCAGAAAAGCTAAAAAACCACTCAAATTTGGGGTTTTTCACAATGATGTTGGTTGCAAAACCCTCCAGAGCCACAGCAGCAAGAGGACTGGGGCCGCTGATGCCAGCAAAGCTGCTATTTTAAGGTTGCGGTTGCTTTGCTCAAAGCATGGAAACACTGGGAAGCTGCTGGGAAATGGTTTCCTACTCCCCACAACAACCCCGCTGGGGTTTGTCTCCCCAAACAGACTCCCCAAACTGGGAGACCACACTGGTGCTTCACCCCTCACTCCTCCCTGCTTTGCAATCCCAAGGCAGCTACAGCATCTTTGGGGGTCCTCTCCCCAAGCCTGGGGGTTTCCCTGCTGCAGCCGCAAGAAGCCTTAGGTGTGAGAAAGCCCCCTGGAAATTTGGGGTTGAGGCAAAGGAGCCAAATCCTAAACAGCCCCAGGCTGGAATCTCAGAGGAACCCCACGGCGCTTCCCAAAAAGCCCTCTCCTCTCAGCCTGCACCATGGGGAAACAACATTTTCCCTACAGAGAAGCTGTCCCAGACCTAAAGCCACAGGTTAAAAGCCTAAAGCTCAGCCCAAAAGCTCAGCCCAAGGAGGAGGGGGGTTTGAAAACAGTGGGGGGGACATGGGGTTTCTAGGGCAGAAAATGCCCTCAAACCCACAGGACCCCTGAACCCCCTCAGGTTTGGGGGGAGAGGGGGAATGTCTTTTCTCATGCCAGGGTGAGGAGCTGCTGTCTGACCCTCCCCAAAACCACCTCTCACCCGAAACACTGCCTCACTTTCCCCCTTGCCACCCCCCCCCCAGTTGAGCTTTGGGGCTGGGGGTCTGGCTGCTGTGGGGGGTGATGATCCTGGTGGTGGAGGAGGGGGGACTTGCTTTTCTCAGCATCTTTCTCTCCCTGCCCAAGCATGAAGCCGAGCGAGTGGCTGTGGCTGAGTGCAGCGCTGGGGAGACGTTCACCAGCGGCTCCCCGCATGTTCAGGGGGCCGGGGCGTCGCGGCGTCGCGGGGAGGTGGAGCAGCCCACAGGGAGAGCGAGGCTGAGACTGCAGCAGCATCCTTGCAGCCGTCACCGCCATCGCTCCCTGCAGCAGCCGCCGGAACGTCGTGATTCCTCGGCTGAGCGTGGCTGCATCCTCTCCGGTGGGCTGACGGCATCGCTGACAGCTGCTGCATCAGGGTAGGGGGGCTTTGCCCCCGGAGTTGGGGTGGAGGGGGAGGAGAAAACCAACCAGTCTCGGGGATCTGAGCTTTTTAGTGAGGGAGAATCTCTCTGCTCGCAAGTGGGACGGCAGGGCCGGGATTAGCCGAGGCGTGCGGGGAGGCCGGGGGGTTCCCTCGGCGGAGCAGAGATGCTGCCCTGGCGCCGGAGCAAGTTTGTGCTGGTAGAAAATGACCGTAAGTGCAAAGGGAAGAGCCTGGGGCCGGGGCTGAGCTACACGGCGCTGCTGGCTGGTTTCCTTCGCTCCTGTCCCGACCTCCTGCCTGAGTGCCCGCTTGAGCGCCTGGGCAGCATCTTCCGTGGCAGAAGGCAGAAAGTGGAGCTCAACAAGGAGGACCCGACGTACACGGTGAGGTACCTGGGCAACGCCGTCACCCTGCACGCCAAGGGCGAGGGCTGCACAGAGGAAGCAGTGGGCAAGATCTGGGCCAAGAGTGATGCCGGGGCCGGCGGGGCCAAGATGAAGTTGACTTTGGGACCTCAAGGCATCCGGATGACGCCCTGCGAGAAGGGAGCCCGTCGGCCATGCCACGCGTACCTCCTGCACCGCATCACCTACTGCGCCGCCGACCGCCGTCACCCTAAAGTCTTTGCTTGGGTTTACCGGCACCAGGTGAAGAACAAGGCGGTGGTGCTGCGCTGCCACGCTGTCCTCGTCTCCAAAGCCGCCAAGGCAAGAGCCATGGCCCTGCTGCTCTACCAGACGTCGGCCTCCGCCTTCAATGAGTTCAAGCGGCTCAAGAGGCAGAATGATTGCCGCCACGTCCAGCAGCAGCTCCTGGGTGATGCCATTGTCCCCTTGGTGCCCCTCCGGCGGCTCCTCAACACCAAGTGTCCCTACCGCCCACCCATCGAGAGGGCCCGCTGTGCCCCGCGCCTCAGCTCCATTCTGGAAGAGGAGGAGGAGGAAGGGGCCTTCAGCAGCGGGGTACCTCTGGGGGATGGTGGTCCTAGCGACAGAGCTGCCATGCTGCGGCTGGCCAGGGAGATGCGGGGGTGCAGCCTGCGTGGCCCCCGGCCCCTGGCGTGCTGAGGGTCACCCCGTTTTGGGGACCCTTCCCTGTACCTCGAGACAGAGCCGGATCCTCCGTGTGGCCAAATCTGGACAAGACCGTGGCTTCCTTTGCAAAGAAGATCCCTGTGGGGGGGTGGGTTTGCTCCCTGGGGCTCCCCCCAAGCCTTTGCACACCAACCTGCTCTTGTGCCTCCTCCCTGACGGCCATAATAAAGTGAGCTGTGTGTTTGCTGTGGTGTAACGGCGCCTGTGTCTTGCCTGGCCCCAGCCCTGGCAAACAGGAGAAGAAAGGTTAAGCTCTGAAGTTCGGGGGGGTTTGGGGGCGGTGTTAGGGGTTTACACCAAATTTACCCAAGAGAAGCCAGGCTGGGAGGGGGGTTAGGGGGGACTGCAAGGTCCCCATCTCTGTCTGCACCCCCTCTCTGCAGCACCAAGGGCTTGTGAGAGCTGCTCTTAGTAGTCATGGCAACTCCAGATATTAAATGTAGACCGGGGAGGGGGGGCAGTTTGGGGCTCAAGGTCCCTGTTCTGAGGAGGTTGTAAGGCGGGGTTCAGCCCCTCAGACTCCCACTGGAGAGCAGGGTTTGCCTGCAGCCTCCCCCCACCAAATAAAACACAGCATCAAGGCCCCAAAATCAATAATTTACCAGAAATGACTATTTTTTCCTTCCCTTTTTGCTACACCAGCAGCGCCAACAGGGGTGGGGGGAGGACAAGACAACCCCCCACCTCCCTCCCAGCATGGGCACTGCCCTGCATGAGAAGGATGCCACTAGATAGCAGTGCTAGGGGCTGCACCTCCACAGGCACTCCTCACTACAAGGGGGCCTTAGGGTGCTGCTGCCCACCTCCCTCACAAGGCCCTATAGGGCTGGGATTTGGGTACATCCCGCCTCCCAGTTCAGGGGGGCCAGGACAGTCACCCCAAGCCTGGGAGGGCCCAGAATTTGGGCTACACCCCCCCCAAACATTGTGGAGCCAGAGCTCAGCCCCTCCCCAACCACCTCCAAATCCTGGGGGGCCAGAGTTCAGTGCCTCTCCTCAAGGCCATAAACGGAGGATCTGTCCCATCTCCCCTCCTGAAGACCCCAGGGCTGGGATTTACGCCCTCAACGCCGTGACTGGGGTCCCCCCAGCTCCCCTCAACAAGACTTTGGGCGGAGTGGGCTGCTCAAGGCGAAGCGGGGGATGGGGGTCTGGCGGGCTGGATGACTGGGCCGGAGGACCGGAGGCCTGCACGGCCGCGTTCGATGGTCGGGCTGACGTGATCAGTCCGCGCCGCGGCGCTGTTGCCGCGGTAACGGCGGCCATGGAGGGTGGCGGGAGGCCCTCGGGCCTGCAGGCCGCGCTGCTGGCGGGGAGCGCCGCGCTCACCGCCCTCTTCTGCTCCGTCTACCGGCACCGCGCCCGCGTGGCCCGCGGCCTCCAGGTGGGTGTGAGGGCGCCCCCGGGAGTGTTGGGTTGTGGGGGTGTTACGCACAGCGCCTTGGCCTTGGCCTGGGCCTGGGCCCGCTGGCTGAGCCGCGGCCTCTCGTCTCCTTCCCACAGGGTGCCCGGTGGGTCCGGCTGGACGGGGAGCTGCGGGCTGTGCTGCTGGAGGCGCCGGGGCGGTGTGTTCCTTACGCGGTCATCGAAGGTAAGGGCGGGGCGGTACTGGCGCTTCCGCACCTCCACAGATCTGCCCCAGTCGACTCATTGCCCCCGACTAGGGAGCCACTATCTGCTCTGGCAATGCAAAATAAGAACTCTCGATGCTTCAGCCCTCACAGATCAACCTAGAAGCGTTGGAAAAGACGCATTGAGGCTCCCAGCACTACCAGGTGCCCACAAAGCCCTCTTCCTCACCCCACATCTCCACAACTTTGCAGCTGTGGTGGGGGAACTCCAGCTCTTCCCTGGACAGTGTGTTCCAACGTCCTGCAACCCCTTCAGTAGAGAAATTCTTTCTAATACCCAGCCTAAACCTCTCCTGGCACAACTTGCAGCCATTTCCTCCTGTCCTGTTGATTGTTGTGGGTACAATAGACCAAACTCCACCTTGCTCCAGCCCCTCGAAATTTATCACAGACTGTGTTGGTTTGGAAGGGCATCCCCCTCCAAAGGGCATCCAGTCCAACCTCCCTACACCAAGCAGGGCCATCCCTCACCAGACCAGGTTGCTCCAGGGATGGGGCCTCCACCACCTCTCTGGGCATCCCGTTCCAGGGATCACCCACTCTCAGGTTGAACAACTTTTTTCTAACGTCCAGTTTAAATCTCCCCTGTTCTTGTTTCAAATGTCTGCCCCTTATCCTGTCACTGCACAGCCTTGTGAGCAGTCCCTCTCTAGCTTTCCTGGAGCCTCTTCAGGGACTGGAAGCTGCTCTAAAGTCTCCCCAAAGCATTCTCTTTTCCAGGCTGAAGACCCTCAGCTCCCTCAGCCTGTTCCCAGAGCAGAGGGCCTCCAGCACTTTGAATTTCAGGGCATTGTTGAGAGCAGGAAGGTCCCCCTGAGCCTCTAGGTTAAACCCTTCCAGTTCGCTCAGCTGCTCCTCACAGCACTGCTGCTTCAGCCCTTTCTCCAGCTCCATTGCCCTTCTCTGGCCCCGTTGCAGCCCCTCCCAGTCCTTCTGGCAGCGAGTGAGGGGCCCAGAGCTGACCCAAGGATTTGAGGTGGGGTCTGCCCAGTGCAGGGGCATGAGCCCTGCCCTGGTCCCACTGGCCACTCCGGTGCTGACAGCAGCCTGGATGCTGTTGGGTTCTTATCTGCCTGGGCACTTCCTGTGTCATCTCCAGCTGCTGTTGGCCAGCCCCTCCCTGGGCAGTTTCCAGCTGCTCTGCCCCAGCCTGGAGCACTGCAGGGGGTTGTTGTGGCTCCAGGGCAGCACTTGACCTTTGTAGAACCTTAGCCCGTTGGCCTCAGCCCATTGCTCCAGTCTGTCCAGATGCCTCTGTTGAGCCTCTCTACCCTCAAGAGATCAACATACACCCAGCATGGTGTTGGCATTTGGCAGCTGGCAGCCCAGGGCTGGGATGGGTGCCCCCCTGTGCTGGGTTAGAAACTGGTTGGGTGACCAGGCAAACAGAGTGGTGGTGAATGGTGGTGGTGCCGAGTGACCACTGGGGTCCCATAGGGATCAGTGCTGGGCCCAGTTCTGCTCAGCGTCTTTACTGATTACCTGGATGAGGGGCTCGAGTCTGCCCTCAGTGAATCTGCGGGTGACGCCAAGTTGAGGGGTTGTCAATATTCTGGATGGGAGGAAGACACCACAGAGAGATCTGGCCAGGCTGGGTCAATGGGCACAGGTCAACGGGATGAGGTTTAACAGGACCAAGAGCAGAGTCCAACACTTTGGCCACATGAACCCTCTGCAGCTACAGACTGTGGGATGAGTGGCTGGAGAGCAGCTGTGGAGAGTGGGACCTGGCACTACTGGGTGACAGCCATCTGAACAGAAGCTAGCAGGGTGCTCAGGTGGCCTGGAAGGCCAGCGGCATCCTGGCTTGGATCAGCACTAATGTGGCCAGCAGGGCTGGGGATGTGATTCTGCCCCTGTACTGGGCACTGGGGAGGCCTCCTCTTGAGTACTGGGAGCAGTGCTGGGCCACTCACTTCAAGGAAAAGATGGAGGGGCTGGAAGTGGGGCCAGAAGAGCCTTGAGGCTGGGGAAGGGACTAGAGGGAAAGGCTGATGAGGAGAGCCTGAGGGATCTGGGGGTGTTTATAGTCTGGAGAAGAGGAGACTCAGGGGGAACCTTCTCCCTCTCTCCAACTCCCTGAAGAGAGGTTGTAGTCAGGTGGGGATCGGGCTCTTCTACCAGGCAACCAGTGCCAGAATGAGAGGGCAGGGCCTGAAGCTGCCAGGGGAGGGTTAGGTTGGATGTTAGGAAGCCCTTCCTCATGGAAAGGGTGATCAGAGCTTGGATTGGACTGCTCAGGGCAGTGGTGGAGTTCCCATCCCTGGAGGTGTTGAAGGGCAGCCTGGTGTGATGTTAGGTCCTGGTCTGGGCTGGCTGAGCTCAGAGGGCTTCTCCAGCCTCAGTCATTCTGGGATCCGCAAACTTATCTTGTTCAAACATTGCCTGCGCTTGCTGCCCATGATAAGGAGGGGAGCAGATGCTGCCCTAGCAGCTCTCACACCCTGGTTTGTGTTCCAGGTGTGGTGCAGTCTGTAAAGGAGACCCTGAACAGCCAGTTTGTGGAGAACTGCAGGGGCGTTGTTCAGCGACTGACGCTGCAGGAGCACAAGATGGTTTGGAACCGAACAACCCACCTCTGGTAGGTGCCCAGCACCCACAGACCTCCTCCTTCCAGGCTGTCTGAGATCTGACACCTCTGAAGCTGCCTCAGGGGTAGCTAGAGTGGCCAAGATGCCCAGCTAGAGCTGCTGAAATGGGGCCCCTTTTGGCTGTTTTCAGGGCTGTGCTGTCACACTTTGTTTCAGTGCTGTAGCTGAGGAGCATGGTGGTGGGCAGAGCTTTTATTAGCAACCCTGTTGTCATGGAAGTAGCCCCAGCACAGTGTTTCCCCAGCAAAACGACACCTTCCGAGCAGGAATTCAGTTGGATTTGGGTGATACCCACACCCAGGGGTGCTGAGAGAGCAGCCTGACCCACGAGAGCTGCTGAAACGAGGCTTTTCCAGCCTTAGCCTCTCAAGTTCCTGTGCATCAGGCAGGGCTTCTCCTTGTAGGGCAGTTTCTGGCAGCCACAGTGAGGTGAAGGGGGGCCAGGGTGGTCCTGGGTGGTCTCCCAGTGTGGGGAGAAGCCAACTCTGTTTCCACAGGGACCACAGGATTGGGGAGAGGAGAGTGGAGAGGCCCCTCTCCTGCCGGCTGGTGCCATGAGGGGAAAAGCATTGTTCTCCATCCAGATCAGCTTTGCTCAGGGCAGTCCCCAGGATCTCCCCATGCAGGAGGCACTCGCTTTCACCCCTTTGCCTCCTTCCCCAGGAACGACTATGAGAAGATCATCCACCAGCGAACCAACACCACCCCATTCGACCTGATCTCTTTGGAAGACGATGCCAGTGTCACTGTCAGAGTGATGAAACCTCTGGAAGCTGCTGAGCTCAGCCTGGAGACTGTCTACGAGAAATTCCACCCCTCCGTGCAGTCCTTCACTGATGTCATTGGCCACTACATCAGTGGTGAGCGGCCCAAGGGCATCCAGGAGACCGAACAGATGCTGAAGGTGGGCACTGCGCTGACTGGGGTGGGCGAGCTGGTCCTGGACAACAACACCCTCAAGCTGCAGCCCCCGAAGCAAGGCCTTCCATATTACCTGAGCACCACTGATTTTGACACCCTGCTGCACAAGCAAGAATCCAGCGCCCGCTTCTGGAAAATCCTCAGCATCCTCTGCGGTTTTGCTACCTGTGCCATCCTCTTCTTCCTCCTGCGCAAGCAGTACCGGCACCACCGCAAGAGGAGGCAGCTCAGGCAGATGCAGGAGGAGTTCCGGCAGGCCCAGGAGCGCCTGCTGCACCAGGTGAACGCTGAGGGTGGCGAGACGCTCAAGAATGCTTGTGTCGTCTGCCTCAGCAACCCCAAGGCCTGCGTCTTTCTTGAGTGTGGCCACGTCTGCTCCTGCAGCCAGTGCTACCGGGCGCTTCCCGAGCCCAAAACCTGCCCCATCTGCCGCCAGGGCATTGCCAGGGTGGTTCCCCTGTACAACAGTTAAAGCGCTGTGGCTGGGGTGACGGGGTGCGGACTCTTCAGACTGCGGTACTGGCACCCGAGGAGGTTGATGGGGCCCAAGTGACCGCTTAATTCACATTGTGCTGCAGTTTTCTGACAGCGAAAGGGGGTTTGGGATCTTGGGAAGAACCAAAACACTGTGGCAGAACAATCCCCTCCAGGGTCTGGGGAAGATCAGAGTGAAAACTGCCACCTCCTGACAAGGGGTTTTCTCACCTTGCTGCTGAAGTGGGTGGTTTTGGGGAACGGGGCTGGAGCTTGAGTGAGCAGGGGGCTCTGATCAGGGCTTAAAGGATGATGGCATGGCTGCTCAGGGCTCCGTGGAGGGGGTCAGGAGGAGTCCTATGGAGTCAGACTGGAGGAGCTGACACAACCCTTTCCCTTTGCAGGGGGAGACCTTCTCCTCAAGACAAGGCAGTAGAGTTGCTCAGAGGCTGCAGGGTTGTGGAGAAGTGCTGGAACGGGCTGGGCAGGCGCAGAGCTCGTATCGGGAGTGGGGGTTGTGTGGGTGCAGGTGATTGTGGGATCATCCACAGAACTCTGTGGCCATATTGCACCAGGATGTGGGAGTGAATGGGGAGCAGAGATCTGCTGGGATGGAAAACCATGGCTGTGAAAGGAATAAATCAGGAAAAAAAGTGTGTTTGGGATCCACAGTGGGATCTGCTGCCTCTTGACTCCCTGGATTTCCTGGGCGGTGGTTGAGGTGGGGATGAGGGGGAGTAGATTCAGCACTGGCCATGCCAGATGCTGCTCCCTGTGCTGCAAGGGCTACCAAAACCCTGGGATTTCTCACTAAGAAGGGAAAATTCCCTTCCCCAATTCCCATTTTTCTGCCAATCTCATTGGGTCCCCGCAACTGAGGGGGTTAACGAACCCAAGGCAACCCTTTAATTAACGTTTGCTGCAGTTCAGTAGTGAAATGAGGCTTGGGAACTTGAGGCAGGAAGAGCCCAAACGTCGGGGCCAAACAAACTCTCCTCTCAGAATCTGGGGGAGATCCCAAGAGAAAAAGAGGAATTTAAAAGGGAAGGATTTCTGTCGACTGCTGGGATAAGAGGTTGGGAATTCAATCCAGAAACAGGTTGCTTCCTCTTGAAACCTTCACCAGAGCAGCAGGGCAGGGGCCAGCCACAGCCCCAGCACCTCAAAGAGCCACATCCAGTCCAGCTGCCAGCTGTAGATGGCAGTGACTGCTTGCCTGAGGGTGCCCGACAGTGGGGGCGGTCTGAATCCCACCCAAAACAGCATGAATCCCACCCAAGACAGCCTGAATCCTACATGGAACAGCCTGAACCCCACCTGGAACAGCCTGAACTTCACTCAAGACACCCTGAATCCCTCCTGGAACAGCCCATATCCTACCTGGAACAGCCTGTATTGCACCCAAAGCAGCCATATCTCACCTGGAACAACCTGAATCCCACCCAAAAGAGCCCAAAACCCACGTGGAACAACCAAAATCCTACCTTGAACAGCTCAAATGGCCCATAGAACAGCCTGAATTCCACTCAGAACAGTTCAAATCCCACCTGTAACAACCTGAATCCCAGGCAAAACAGCCCGAATACCCCTTGGAACAGACCGAATCCCACTCAGTGGTGGGACACCTCTCCCTGCTGCTGCCACTGGAAAATAAAACCCTTCTTTTCCTGGCAGCTTGAATATCGTTGTGGGGAAAAAAAAAACCCAACAAGAACCTGCCAGGGCTCTTCCTGCAGCATCAGCTCTGCCCCAGACCCTAGTGTGTGAATTTAGGGTCTGGATCCAGTTGAACCCTTCAGCTCCTTGCGATTTTCCGCTGCAAACCCCGTCCTTCAAGGTTTTTCCCCTTTTCTGGCCATCACAGCTCTGTGGAGGGTTTGCTTTCCCCTCTCCGCCCCAGGACACCTCATCCCCTCGATAGGGGTAACAGAAGGGAGGGTTGGTGGGCTGTCACTCCCTCTCTGAATCCTCAGCTCTCAACATTTTACTGGGGGAGCGGAGCCATCACGCGAAGCCTAAAAATACCCTTTTGTGTTTTCCCCGCTACCTTTCGCCTCCTGCTTTCGAGCTTTTTTTACCCCCCCCACAATATCTCAAGCGGAGACACAACCTTATGTAATGAGCTGACAGCTCGGGGGTGTGTGGGGTGTGTGGGATCGGGGCTCACAGGGCTTCAGGAGCTCAAGGATTTCAGCGAAACGGGGAGGGCTCTGGGGTTGGGAGCAGCCCCAAGGCCTTGTCCTACTCCAAAACCGGAGGAGATGTGACCCGGCCTGGAGTAAAAGGGGTTTGGGCTGCTGTCCCCGCTGTCTTCCAACTCTGGTTTGTTCAGAGGTGCTTGAACAGCCCCCCCAGGTACCTCCGGTCTTCCCTGAATGGGTAGCACCTGCTGTCCCATTGCTGTGACCCCAATGGATGCCATGGCCATAGGACACTGGTAGTGACCCTAGAACCGTCTCGAAGACCCCTCAGGAAAAGGTTGTGTGGGAACCTGCCCTGGGGACCAGTTTCCCCAACCACTGGCAGCCCCACATGAGGGACTGGAGGTCCTGTCCCAGCTTCCTCCTGCTGGGGTCCGCAGATCAAAAGCACTGGGCTCCTCAGGGATACTGTGGGGCAGCTCCAGGCTCTAAAGGGATGTTGTGGGGTAGTTCAAGGCTTCCTGAAGCTGTGGGGCTCCCTGGAGCTGTGAGTAGCTTGGGGGTCCCCCAGTGATGCTGTGGGGAACTCTGGGTTCACTGGGGGTTTTGAGGGAGCTCCAGGTTCCCTAAGGATGTTGTGGGGCAGCTCAGGACTCTCCGGGAGTGACTGTGGGGCAATTCCTGCTTCCCCAGGGATTCTATGGGGCAGCTCCAGGCCCTCCGGGGATGCTGTGGGGCAGCTTGGGGCTCCCCGGGGACACTCCGGGACACCCCGGGGATGCTGCGGNGGGGGGCGGCGGCGGCGGCGGGTCCCCCCCTGCCGCCCCCATGTCGGAGGGGCCGCCCTACGGCGAGGGGCAGCTGGCGGGGGACGCAGCCGTGGGGCAACTGCCCTTCCCCGTCCGCCTCCGCGGCCCCGACGGCCTCCTGGCCGGGGGACAGGGCAAGAGACCCCCAAAGCTGGGGCAGATCGGCCGCAGCAAGAGAGGTGGGTGCCGGCGGAGACAGGGTCGGGGGGCATCGGGATCTCCCCCGGGGACCGAGAGTCTTCCCGGGATGCAGGGAGCAGCCCCTGGGAGGTGGCTCATGGGATGTGGGAGAACGGGGATCCTCCCGGGGAGGGTACATGGTGTAGCGAGTCATCCGCGGAGGGGATGGTTGTCGCGTCCCAGGGATATCCCGGGGGATGCGGGATCCCAGGATGCGGGGAATAACCTCCTCGGGATGCGGGAAAACAGGGACCGAGCCCGGGAACGGGGCAGCAGAAGCCTTCCTGGGTACCCTGTGAGCGACGACGGGCATCGCGTCCCGAGGCCCTTCCCCGGGGATGCGGGAGGACACCGGGATGCGGGAAGTGTCCCTGGGGACCTGGCTTGGGGCAGCGGGGACCCTGCAGGGTATCGGGCACTTTCCCTGGGCTGCTGAGGAGCAGGGACCCCCCATTCGGGACAGGACGGGCGCTTTGCCGGGCTGTAGGAGAGCAGAGACCCTCCCCAGGGACAGGGCAAAGCGCCCTGGGGAGGGTCCCCGGGGGGGGCAGAGGTCAAGCGAGCTGCCTTGGGGACTAGCCTCCGCGTCCCAGTCGCCCTCCCCAGGGCAGCAGGCGCTGTGCTGACGTGCAGGGCGCTGGGCACCGTGGGGTGCTGCCATCGCAGCAGCTCTGTCCGTGATGAGAGACCCCCAAGCCCGCCCCGGGGTGACCTTGGGCAGGCAGGTTCCTCGCTGTGATGGTTCTCTCCTGTCTCTGCCTTCCAGTGGTGATCGAAGACGATCGAATCGATGATGTGCTGCAGAATCTCACGGAAAAGGCCCCTCCCGGTGTCTAAAGCCTCCCCGGGGACGCTGGGCTGAAGCCACAGAGGGTCGGGGGTGGGGGTAGGGAGTTGGGTTGTTTTTGGGGTGGGTGGGGTGTCGGTTTACAAGAGCACAGCTTATCGGCAAAAAAACCCCCCCCCCGCCCCCCAAAAAAATACATCGGAGACCCTTGGTTGCCAGCCCAGCGCCCCCTGCACCAGTGACGCCAAGCCCCGGCGACTCTACTGAGACCATCAGCGAACCCCAGTGACACCCCAGCACTTGGAGAAGTCACCTCTGACCACCCCGAGCTGCCCCCCATTCCCCGACCCCAACCCTCCCTATGGAGACATCGCTGCGGCACGGAGTGGCTGCGGGGTGCCTGTCGGGGCCCGATGAGCCCCGAAGATCGGAGTGGGGGGGTGGCAAGAGAAGACAGGGATGGGGGGTAAGAGAAGATGGGAGGGGGTGCTCATCCATGGAAATAGGGGGCAAGGGGAGCGGGGAGCAGCCCCGGGGGCACGTGTTTACAGGATTGAATCTTGCAGAAAGGAACCTGTGTGCTCGGGGGTATTGCGCCAGCCCTTACCTTTGGGGTTCTGGGGGCTGGACGTGGTGGTGGAGTGGGGTGGGGCAGGGAGGAGTGTGTCGGTTTTTTGGGGGGGTTGCTTTTCTTTTCTGTTGTCTCTGGCTGATGTTGGGAAGTGACTGCAAAACCAGCCACAAGATCTCTATAAAAAAAGAGCCGATGTTTCATTTTAGGCACCTTTTAAGGATCTAAAAGGATCCTTTAAGGATTTTTTAGGGGAAAGACCCCTCACCCTTACCCCCCCAAAAAACAACCCCCTAACTTTTATAAAGCAAAGGCCTGGAGGAGGAGGAGGCAGAGGAGGAGGAGGAGTTGCTGGTTTCTTTTTTACCGCTTGTACTTGTCGGTCGCTGTGAGGGAGGGGCTGGATTTTCTATGTCCGAG
>VXBP01008239.1:205963-223194 GCA_013400115.1 Rhinopomastus cyanomelas | reverse complement strand
GTGTGTGGAGAGAGACCAGCGATGGCTGCAGTATGAGGGGGAAGGAGACTCCATCTCACTCTTAAATTCTGTAGGGTTGGGGTGGGGGAGCAATGGGGTCTGTATTTTTATCCCCTATAGTTTAAATCAAATCCTGATTCCTTAGTGTTGGGGAGCCTTTGGTTGGGAGGTTCTGGGTTTGGGTTCAGTGGTATTAACCCCCCCCCCAGCCCCGTGTGAACAGTGTGGCTCTTCCTGACGGCAGGTGGTTGCTCCCACATAAACCCTTCCTCTTCTTTTTTCACTCAGGAACGAGAAAAAATCCTGGGAAAAAGGATTTCTTGGGGCCTGGACCTGAGCTGCTCTTCAGGAATTGTTTGGTTTTTCTTTAAAGTCCTTCCATTTTTTTAGGGGGGGACACTGATCCCCTATCGCTGGGCTCTGTGTCCCACAGCCACTAGAGGCCACTGAGGCTCTGTGATCCCACCCGTTTTGTTCTCCCAGGACACTGCGACACCCAGCTAGCGCGCAAAGTGCTGAGACTGAGGGGGAAAAGATGGAGCTTACAGGCAGATTCTGATGTCAGAGGGGAAACTTCTTCCTGGGATGGGTCCTCAGCCCTTGGAACAGGCTGCCTGTGGAGGGGGTTGGATCTCTATCCCTGGTCATCTTTCCCAGTCAGGCACATCTGGAGCTCAGGGGCAGGGTTGAGCAATGGGTGGGGACAGTTGGGTTCAGGATTGGAATCAATGAGCTTGAAGGTCTCCAACCTGAAGTATTCAATGAGGCACCCAGACTGGGCTCCATCGGTGTCCTCAGCTCCATCCTAGGACCCTATGGGTGATGGGGAAGGCACTTTCCTCACCCCAAATCTGTTCCATGCTGAGCGCCAGCAGGATTTTCATGCATCACCCCAAGTTAGCACCCCCAGGGGATGGGGGAACTCTGCTCCTCCTGCAGCTTTATCTCCCCAGACCAGTGCTGGGCTAGCTGGGAATCCTAGAATCATAGAATCCTAGATTGGCCAGGTCAAAAGGGACCTCCAAAGCTCATCCAGTCCAAGCCCCCTGTGGGGAGCAGGTACAGGCTCAGCCAGGCCAGGTTGCCCAGAGCCTTATCCAGCCTCCCTTTGGAGATCTGCAGGGATGGGGCCTCAACTCCCTCCTTGGGCAGACTGTTCCAGTGTTCAACCCCCTCCTGCTCAAGACCTTCTTCCAAACAGCCCACTACAGGCTGCCCTTCTCTCATGTGATACCACTGGAGGGGTCAGGCAACTGCTCCCAGGAGATGCTGAGATGATCCCAATGTTTCCCAAGCTGGGAACATCCTGAAAAGAACCTTCCAGCTCCCTCCTGCTGCCTCAGGGAGAGCAGAGCTGCCACCCTCCCTGGGCTCCCTGTTTCCTATTAGCCTGGAGTTAACTTCTCTGGGATGTGAAAGAGAGCTGCTCCCACTAACGAGGCCGGAGCAGAGCATCTGAAAACATCATCTCTGCCTCCTCCAGGTACCAAACTGTTGCGTCATGTTAACAAGTGGGAGATGTTGAGAAATGAGAGAAAATCACAGAATGTTAGGGACTGGAAGGGACCTCGAAAGATCAGCCAGTCCAGTCCCCCTGTTACAGCAGGATACCCTACATCCAGTTGCACAAGAAAATGGCCAGGAGGGTTTGAAACGTCTCCAGAGAAGGAGACTCCACAACCCCCCTGGGCAGTCCCTGCCAGGACTCTGGCACCTTCACTGGCAACAAGGTCCTTCTCACATTGATGTGGAACCTCCTCTGTTCCAGCTCACACCCATTGCTCCTTGTCCTATCTCTGGGTGCCCCTGAGCAGAGCCTGGCTCCATCCTCCTGACACCCACCCTTCACATATTGATCAACATTCATGGGGTCACCCCTCAGGCTTCTTTTTCCCAGCTCAAGAGCCCCAGCTCCCTCAGCCTTCCCTCAGCAGGGAGATGCTCCTCTCCCTTCATCATCTCTGTGGCTCTGCGCTGGCCTCTCTCCAGCAGCTCTGTGTCCTTCTGGAACTGAGGGGCCCACAAATGGACACAACATTCCAGATGTGTTCTCGCCAGGGCAGAGCAGAGGTGGAAGAGAACATCTCTTCACCTCCTGACCACCCTCCTTCTGATCCACCCCAAGGATGCAATTAGCCTTCATGGTCACCAGGGCCCACGGCTGGCTCCTGGCCATCCTGCTGGCCACCAGCACTCCTTTCTCCTCCACTGTTCTCCAGCAGGTCAGTCCCCACCCCGCACTGGTCCCTGGGGCTGTTCTTGCCCAGCTGCCAGCCTCTGCCTTGCCCTGGTCACAGTTGGCTCCATCTCTCCCCCAACAACTCTACAGCCCGTCCAGACCCCAACACAGCGGTGGCTCCAACAAGCCCTAAAGGTGAACAAAGCTCCAGGCTCTGCCGCCCCGATGGCCTTTGCCCAGCTAAATAGTCAAGGTTTGGGGATGACTTGGGGGGTTTTTTGGGGGGGAGGTGGGAGATGGATCCTCATCTGTTCCCCCAGGAGCAGTTTCACGCCCTGCAGTGACCATTGCTGCTGCCTCCAGTTCCCAGTCCCAGTAGCCTCAGCAGGACCTTTCCAGTCAGGGATGGCTTCCCCACTGGGTTTTAGTGGGTTGTGCTTGAGCTAGTAGTCAGTGGGGGGTGTCTATGCTGGGGGGGTGTGGGGGTGTAAAGGAAACCAGAGGAATTGGGGAATTATTAGCTGTTATTTTGAACAAATTAATGGGTTGAACAGATTTTTCATAAATTAAAGAAATATTCAGGTAAATATTCAATAGTTCTTCAGGCCTTTAAATATTGAGAATGTACTTAGAGAAATAGACTGAATAGATTTTTGACAGATTAACTAGATTGATAGTCAATCTATTTAAATAGATTGAGCAGGTTTTTAATAGATTCAATAGATAACTATTAAATATTAAATAGATACTTAAATAGTTTGAATAAGGTTTTAATAGATTAGATAAATATTAAATATTAAGTCGATATTTAAAAATATTGAGTATTTTATTAATAGATCAATAACTATTAAATAATAAGTAGATAATTAAACAGATTTAATAGGTTTTTAACAGATTAAATAGCTATTTAGAGAATTAGATATTAAATATTTAAATTAATAGATTGAATATGTTTTTAATAGATTAGTTAGATACTTAGAGAAATATTTAATTTAATATTTAATATTTAAATATTGCATAGATATTCATATCAATAGATTAAGAAGATACTAAATACTTAGATAATATCTAAATATGTCAAAGGTATTTAGATATTGAAATATTAAATATATATTTAGATAAATAGATTTAATAGATTTTAAACAGATGAAATGGGTATTTGGATAAATATTTAGATATGGACTACTTAGACACATTTAATAGATTTTAAATAGATGAAATGAATAATAAGTATTAAACAGATATTCAAATAGATTGAATAGATTTTTGAATAGATATTTTGGTAAATATTAAATATTGGGTAGGTACTTGGATGCTTGAATATTAAATAGATATTTAGATAAATAGATTGACTAGAGTCAAAACAGATTAAACAGATATTTAGATGAATATTTAATAGGAAACAGATATTTGGAGATTTCGATATTAATCAGTTAGGGAGATCAATAGCTTTAATCGATCCTATGCGGAGGTTGACGCGTGACCCCTCACTAGCCCTTTCCCAGGAGTTTCCAGGGGCTTTTCCATGCCTTCCCATCGCACTGGTCCTTTCCCAGTGATGAGGGGAGGATGGACACCTGAGAGCAAAGCGGCTGCCGGGAGCATCTCCTGGGGGTCCCCAGGGCCGGGAGCAGCAGCCCCTTGCTGGATCGGGGCGAGAGCCCGGAAGACCCAGTGAGTCACCCAGGGCGCAGGGTGCGGGGATGGGGGCTCAGCCAGCTCTGAGTCAGCCCGGGCGGAGCAGCCTGTGTTTGGCCCCCCGACACCCCCGGCAGCTCCCTGCCGCCCCTTTGTGCTGGGAACCCGCGCAGACACAGACACACCGGCCCCGATCCACTGCCTGGTGCCGGGCTCGGGGCTGCAGCATCCCCCGGGCTCCCCAGACACCCCGCTGCTGAGGCTGGTTGTGGCAGCAGCCCAAGCTGGAACCCGCAGAGGGGTTTTGGGGGGAGGATGTCACTGGTGTCGCTGCGAGGCAGCTCCTCGGGGTTTCCAGCTCTCGAGAACAAATTGGGTTCCTCTCGGTTCAGGGTCGTTTTAATCCTGAAGCACCGAACTAATTCCCCTCATTGGTGGCCGGAGGAAGCAGGGACCCTGCTCGGGACTGCCAAGGGTGGTTGGTGCTGGGCTGAGGCTCAGCTCCCCTCTGCGTCCAATCCATCCCGCAGCCCTTCCCATCCCCAGTGGGATGGAGACTACCAAGGGAAGGGGTTTATTCTGGAGGAGGTGCCACTCTGGGGTACTTCACCTCTCCAGGACACAATGGGGGGAGACCTTGCAGACCCCCCCAGCCAGGGTGCTGGGTTGCTGCGAGGTGCCGACGCAGGCCCAAGCAGAGCAGAGCTGCTTCTGGATTTGACCACCCGCAGGGTTCAAGCTCCCTGCCAGCCCAGTTAATCCCCAGTCTCAGTGGCCAGGCCACCTCCCCATCCCCAGGGTAAAGGATGGCGGCACATGAGCCACCCCGCACTGGGAGCAGGATGGGACCCCAGCAGCATCCTCAGCATCCTCAGCCAGTTTCCATAGCAACAGTCTCAGCCCCAGCTCAGCAGTGGGTGCTGGGCAAGAAGAGCAAGGAGGGGGGTCTGGAGGTTTCCCAGTTCAGCAAACCAGCGGGGGTCACTTTGCACCTCAAGAGGGACACTGTGATCCAGTGCGAGTTCCCCAGGGCAGCCCCGCTGGGAGAGCTGGGGGAGCTGCTCCCCATCCCATCCCCTGGGAGCAAAGAAAGAGATCCCAGTCAGCCCAGTTCAGGTGCATCCAGCCTTCCCAGTTTAACTCCCAGCCCAACTGAGAAGTGCAGCAGCCTGTCCTGGCTCTAGTGAGAAGCAAAGAGCCACAAGACCCCACAAAGACCCTCACCCGACGGCTCTGGGTGCCAGGAGACGTCCCCCACTGTGGGGAAGGTTTGGGCAGGGAGAGCCTGGGCAGGTGCACGGATGCTCCCGGGTGGTCGGATGCCGGAGGGCCCCCGCAGCCACCCACCCCCGCGGCTGCCGCACTGTTACACAAGGCTCCTGGTGCTTGCATAAGCCACAGCAGCCGCTGCCAGCCCCATGGAGAGGGGAAAGAGAGAGGGGCCCATGGCCCCAAAGCTGCACCCTGCTGTGGGACCCATGGCCTGAACCCATCTCCCACTGGGGAGTCCTGGGGGTCCCCCAAGTGGGGCCCTGGGATAGCAGGAACGTGGTAGTCAGACCCCCAGGATGTGGTGGTGGTGGTAAGACCCCTTGGAAAGTGGTGGGAGCCCCAGGAATGTGGTGGTGGTGAGACCCCTAGGGAGGTGGTGGGAACCCCAGGAACATGGAGGTGGGGCCCCCAGGAGCATGGTGGTGGGACCCCCAGAAACGTGGTGGTGGGACCCCTAAGAAGGTGGTGGGCTGGCTGATGGCCACAAATAAACATCATAAAGGTGATGACTGGACACGGACTCCTGTGGGATTCCCTCCCCCCTCCAATCCTTCTTTTTCCCGGAGCAGAGGATGAGAAGCAGCTGCAGCTGCGCTGCGGCAGCACATTCTGACAGCACCCACTCCGTGGGGTCTGCACTTGGGGGCTCGCAGGACTTTCCACTTTGTTTGATGGGTCGAAGCCTCTGGAGCTCCCTTCTCCTACTGAGTGTATGGGGTCGTTCCAGGGTTTTCCCCTCCATTTCCTGGGATCTGGAGTCTGAGCCAGGGAAACGCAGCCGGTTGCGCAACGTTTGGCTCAAAAAGCCTCTGAACCAGCCCCACGTCGGGATCCCCCTGCCCTTGGCCACTGGTTGCTGCAGTGTTTACACAGAAACAGAAGCTGGCATCATCCTAGTCTGCTCATTTCTCCTAATTAGCTCAGGGCTGCTCGGGCTGGGCTGCTCGGCCGCTGCCTGTTGGGGCTTCTGGGTTCTGAACCCCAATTGGCCCAGTTTCAGCTGGAACCAGTTGGTCTGAGCCACTGGGGATGAAACAACCTCCTGCTGCAGCATCCAGAACCTTGGTCAAATTAAACCCTTCCCCAGACTCTGCGCTCAGCATTGACCCCAAACCCACCCCTTTCAAAGAGAGGGAAGAATCTTCCTAACGAAGAAAGTCTGAGGGAGCAGGGGCTCTGGAGCTTGAAGGGCATGAAACTGCTCCTGGGGAAACAGGGGAGGCTCAGGGACCCCTCACCCAAAAACAACCCCCCATTACATCACTGGGTAACTCCTAGCTCAAGCACAACCCACTAAAACCCAGTGGGGAAGCCATCCCTGACTGGAAAGGTCCTGCTGAGGCTACTGGGACTGGGAACTGGAGGCAGCAGCAATGGTCACTGCAGGGCGTGAAACTGCTCCTGGGGGAACAGATGAGGATCCATCTCCCACCTCCCCCCCAAAAAACCCCCCAAGTCATCCCCAAACCTTGACTATTTAGCTGGGCAAAGGCCATCGGGGCGGCAGAGCCTGGAGCTTTGTTCACCTTTAGGGCTTGTTGGAGCCACCGCTGTGTTGGGGTCTGGACGGGCTGTAGAGTTGTTGGGGGAGAGATGGAGCCAACTGTGACCAGGGCAAGGCAGAGGCTGGCAGCTGGGCAAGAACAGCCCCAGGGACCAGTGCGGGGTGGGGACTGACCTGCTGGAGAACAGTGGAGGAGAAAGGAGTGCTGGTGGCCAGCAGGATGGCCAGGAGCCAGCCGTGGGCCCTGGTGACCATGAAGGCTAATTGCATCCTTGGGGTGGATCAGAAGGAGGGTGGTCAGGAGGTGAAGAGATGTTCTCTTCCACCTCTGCTCTGCCCTGGCGAGAACACATCTGGAATGTTGTGTCCATTTGTGGGCCCCTCAGTTCCAGAAGGACACAGAGCTGCTGGAGAGAGGCCAGCGCAGAGCCACAGAGATGATGGAGAGGAGCATCTCCCTGCTGAGGGAAGGCTGAGAGAGCTGGGGCTCTTGAGCTGGGAAAAAAAGAGCCTGAGGGGTGACCCCATGAATGTTGATCAATATGTGAAGGGTGGGTGTCAGGAGGATGGAGCCAGGCTCTGCTCAGGGGCACCCAGAGATAGGACAAGGAGCAATGGGTGTGAGCTGGAACAGAGGAGGTTCCACATCAATGTGAGAAGGACCTTGTTGCCAGTGAGGGTGCCAGAGCCCTGGCAGGGACTGCCCAGGGGGGTTGTGGAGTCTCCTTCTCTGGAGATGTTTCAAACCCTCCTGGCCATTTTCTTGTGCAACTGGATGTAGAGTATCCTGCTGTAACAGGGGGACTGGACTGGCTGATCTTTCGAGGTCCCTTCCAACTCCTGGGTTGCTGTGATCCCCCCTCACTCAAACGTCAACCCTTCACCCCACCGTCCTCCATCCTTGTGCAATTCTTCCCTAATTTATGATTTGCCAGTTATTTCCATCATCATGAGTATCTTTCCCGTTCTTCCCCCCCACCCCAAAAAAATCGCCACCCCAACCTCATCCCCAGGCTGCCAATCACACTAATAGCTGTTTACAACCTATCATCAAGTCTTGCATAACATCCACATGACTCCGCTCAGATGCCTCCGACACCCAAAAGCTGCCCCTCAGCTCTATTTCGGGAGCGATGGAGCCCACGGCACCACCCGGCTGCATCCCCCGCCCGACATGTCCCGGGGTGGGGGAAAATCAAAGGGAAAAACACCCCCAAAGCAGAAACACACACACGCCCCCCCTCATTCTTATAGGTAACAGAAGACAACCCCACGCTGCTCCCCCAGACAGGTTTTGGGGTGGGGGCTGCCTGATCCCGGCCCAGAAGGGTGATGCTGAGCTCCATCGAAGGGAGTGACAGGGGTCTGGAGCAGCCCGTGGATGCGGTGGGGTCCTGCGGATGCGGTGGGGCAGGGGTATGGCTGCAGCCCCCTGCTATGCGGGGCAGCAGCGGGCCCTGAAGCTGGGAAGAACCCTGTTTCCCCACCAAACCCCCCTATCCTGCCGGGCTGGGGGGCGGATGGGGGCAGCGGCGCAATCTGCGCCTCGGCGCGGCGCCAGCCCTTCTCGCTCGGGCTGCGGGGGGACCGCACGGCTCCGCAGAGCTTTTTTGAGCTTCTCCTGTCCTCCCCCTCTCCTGTAGGTTTCGTAACCCTTCAGGCAGCGGAGAGAGGCTCCTCCGGCTGCCGGTGAGCGGGACCCCGCGGAGGAGCAGCCGCGGACTCGCGTGTCGGGCAGCAAAGGAGGGGCAGGCGGGGTGTCGGGGCGTCCCTGTGGTGTCCCTTCACCCTAATGTGGACCCCGGGGGTGCAGTCTGGGACCAGAAGTGCCCCGGTTTGGTGGGCTCCCGGCACGGAGCCCCCCAAGGCTGCGAAGCCTCTCCCTCCCCGGGCAGATCCTTATTTGCGGGGTTTGTTCATTAAGCTCCGGCTGACAACGGGACCCAAACTAATTTCTCTTAACAAGGAGCTGGCAGTCACCCTGGTAACAGCATCGCAACCTCCTTCCTGACGGCGGCAACGACTTCCCGAGGTGAAAATCCCCGCCGGGATGAGCAGGGGAGTGCTGGCTGCAGCTGGAGATACCCGTCCCCACTGCTGGGGTGACACCCGTCCCTACTGCTGGGTGACACCCATCCCCAGTGCTGGGTGGGGAATGGATCAAGAGCAGCCCTGAGGAGAAGGACTTGGGGTGCTGGTAGCTCAGCATGAGCTGGCAGGGTGTGAGGGCAGTGCAGGGACCAACCGAACCCTGGGCTGGACCCAAAGTGCCACCAGCAGGGCCAGGGAAGGGATCCTCCCCCTCTGCTCTGCTCTGCTGAGATGCTACCTGAAGTCCTGCAGCCACCTCTGGAGCCTTCAGGGCTGCTGTCAGCCCTGGTTCTTGGGATGGAGATGGCAGCAGGGTTTCTCTACTCCTCACCTCACAGGATGGAACCAGCCTGTCCCAGGCTTTGAGAACCATGAGCAGTTTGGGGTTTGCAAACCACAAGCCTAGAACCCGAAGGAAGTTCCTTCCCCTCTGACACCCAGATCTTGGCTCCTGCACCGGACACAGATGGGGGGGGTCCTTTTGGGCAGCCAAGCTGGGGTACCCCTGGGGTAAGAGGCTGAGCCCAGCGTCAGGAGACCCACCTCAAAGCACAGGACTCGCAGGGGGCAGTGAAGCAGGTTGGGGTTTACTGGGACAACAGAGAACAGAGACCACGACTGCGTTGGGACACCCACCAGCAAACACACAGCACCACCAGCGTCGCCCTGCTGGGGACGCTGGAGCAGGGACAGGAGGGATGCTCCTGATTCCCCCACGACAGACACACGGACACTGACAGAAAGACTTGCGACACAGACTGGTGGCTGCACAATGAGGGAGGGAGGAGAAGGCTCCATGGGCAGGGCAGCCCCAGAGGGGTGAGAAGTTTCGCCCGTAGGCACTTGGTCTGTGGAGCTGCCGCTGGCCACATCCTGGGGTCCATCAGGGCAGGGTCCAGCAACCAGGGCTGGGCAAGGAGCTCGATACCCCCCTCTTCAGTGCAGAACAAGGGACCTGGCAACTCCAGGAGCCCCCAGAGCTGGGGTCCCCTTGTTTTGATGACAGTTGTGCATTCACAGAGCCTGGGGGGGTCAGCTTGGGGCTTTCAGGAGGATGGAGGGATCACAAACCAGCTCACTGGTTACACTGGGAGGACCAGGATGCTTGTGCTCTGCGAGTACAGCCTGCTCCGGCACAGTGACAGGGAGCAAGGGGGTGGTTGCGTGGGCAGGGAGCTGGAGGAAGGCAGAAAACACGAGGTAGTTTTGCTCGTGGGCTGAACCCCCTCTTCTTCCCACCCACCCCCTCCTTGGCAGAGAAACCAAAGCCCCTTTGGGCTCCGAATCCAGTTTGGTTTTTCTAAGCCCCCCCAGAGCAAACCAGTTGAACTCTACCCAGAACTGAAGCCATTCTCCAGCAGAAGATGAGACACTAAGATAATTACACCCCCAACCTATAACCTGGAATCTGTGGTTTTCCCTCTGCAAATGCTACTGACTTCTGGTCAAAAGGGAGCTCTTGGATGAGAAATGCCCCCCTCCAGCTCCTTCTCCCCACAGCCTCTTCTTCCCATCAGCTTCTGGAAGCCACAGTCCACACAAAGCTTCTGCTGCTACAGGTTAAGGTGGATAATGGGGCTCCCAGCCATTTCCTGGGCATCACTGGTCTGTACTGGAGCTGTTGGAAGGGCCTTTGCTGCACCGTGGCAGAAGCTGCTGGTCAGAAGAGCTCAGTGGGGCTTCCATGGGTCTAGGGATGCAGTTTGTGTACAGCTGTCTCTTGGCTTCAGGCAGCAAAAATGCAAGAAGCAGAGATGTGGAGGGTCACCCCGGGGTTTGGGAGGGCTCCTCCCCTGTCTTCCCCTACAGAGGGTTGAGGTGAGGGCAGGGCTGGCCCAGGCTTGTGGGTTCAATGCTGCAGGGACCCCAGCATGATCCTGCCAGCTGGTGTGGGGCAGGTTCCAGGGGTCAGACATCCTCGGAAGAGCATCTTGAGCTGTCAGACTCACAGGCAGGTCCTGTGGTCTGGAGCCAAGGCATCAGAAATCAGGATGTTCGTGTGAAGAAGGAAGGATTTAGCTCCTCTCTTATTTTATCGGGACCTGTGTTCAGCACCAAGTGCCGAGTGCCCAGCCCTCCCTTCAGTCCCAGGAGCTCGTGTTCTGCTTGTGATGCTCCAGGGACTGCACGGTATAGTCCTGGCAGACCTTTCCAGCCACGACGATGCTAGAAGGGCTGCTCGTTGGCTGCAGACCCCCTCCAGGATGCCAGAGGGGCTGAGGGAGCTCAGCACCATGTGGATGTGATGAGGTTTGGGACCTGGGCTTGAGGTGAGGCCACCTCCTCCCATCTGTGATGGTGGGGTGGCCCTTCAGGTGGTCAGACACAGCCCAGGTTTCCTCTGGTCCTTGAGGTGAGGAGGTTGCCAGGCACTCACCTTCACCAAAAGACACCTGGGACAGCAGAAGCCAGGCAGGACCCCCATGAGAACCACAACCTGGGGCCAGGGTCTGGCACTTGGGGTTAGAAACAGGCAGCTGAGTGAGGACAGGGCCACCTGAGCTGGTGTCAGCAAGATCTGATCCGAGAGCAAAGCTGGGAACCAGAAGAGGCCAGGATCAGGGGGAGCTCTGTAGCTGGAGGTGCTGCTCCAGTTAAAATCAAAGAGCATCCTAGCGGGCAGCCCTCCCAGGGCCGAGTGCTGACTGCCGAGCCTGGCTGCTCCGTCTGAAGGACTCGCTTCAGTGAACAGCCAGTCCCTGCGGCAGAGGGGCTGAGCTCCCGGGGGGAGTTTCTCTGGGAACAGTCCCCGCTCCAGCTCTCTCCACGAGCTGCCCAAGGCTCTCTCCTCACGCCCTCTACACGTCGCTGGGGTTGTAGCACAGCAGGTTGAACTCCAGGTTCTCATCCCAGTGCCGGAGCAGGACGAAGAGCTGCTGGGCTGCAGCTTTCACCGTGGCCAGGCTGTGCCCCTGCGGGAAGTCCTGGCTGCTCAGCCACAGGCTGGCCTTGGCGGCCACCAGCTCCCACTCGACGAAGAAGGAAGCTGAGCTGTGCTCCAGCCAGGCCAGGGCCACCGCGGTGGCCCAGAGCATCCCCTCTGGCTCCATCTGCTGCTGCAGCTCCACGTCAGAGAGCAGCCCCTGCCCCTCGGCCGCCGAGCCCCGGCCACTGCCCCCCTGCAGCCCGGCCGAGACTGTCGTGCCCTCCTGGGAGGAGAGCCGGTGGGTGGTGACGGCTGGAGGCGACAGCTCCCTCTCCCCACTCAGGGTTCCAGAGATGCTCCGGCAGTGCCGGAGACGCCCAGCGTCTCCCGTGCGGCTGCGGGGTCCCTGGGGCAGCGCTCCTGTGGTGATGGTGTCTCTGGTGCTGGGGCTCACCCCGTGGCCATCAGGATCCAGGAGCTGCTGGCTAGAGCTGAGGCTCTTGCCCTCCCTGCAGGGGACGGTCTTCTTGGTGCTGTAGGAGCTGGAGGGGCTGAGGGTCAGGCGGTGGCAGGTGAAGGGAGACGTCCACTTCAGCTTCTCCATGGGGATGCTGACAGCGTCGCAGAAGGCTGGGCTCATGAGGAAGGCGCCGCAGGCCAGCTGCAGGGACACCTGCGAGGGCACAGAGAGGGGCTCGGGGACACCCACCTCTCTGGGAAGCTCAGGAGGGCTCGCGAGGGTGGAGCAGCTCCCCACACCCAGGCAGAGCATCAGCAACAGGCAGGGTCTGAGGGGATGCTCTTGACCCCTGCTCCCCCTCAGTGTCCGTAAAACCCAGCAAGACTGGGGAACGAGCTGCTCACCAGCGGCAGGTAGTCCACGTTCTTCTTGCCGTTGCCCTCAGCGCTGCTGCTGCTAGCTCTGCTTGAAGATTTGCTCATGAACCCTTTGGCAGCTTGGATTAGCAGCCGGGTTTTGTCGACGGTCAGCCTGCAGGGGGGTGGAAGAGTGGCCATAGCCCCCATTCCCCTCTGAACACCCACCTTCCCCTTCAAAACCCCTCCGAACACCCACCTTCCCCTTCAAAACCCTCCTGACACCCACCTTCCCCTTCAAAACCCTCCTGACACCCACCTTCCCCTTCAAAACCCTCCTGACACCCTCCTGCCCCTTCAAAACCCTCCTGACATCCTCCTTCCCTTTCAAAAGCCACCCCTGGTCCCCACCCTTGGGCATTGCACTGGGTCCCAGCGCTGGTCCTCGACCCCAGGGTGCCCCTCCACCCCCTGATTTGTGAGTCTACTGGACCCATTGAGCTGCTAGACATCTGCTGAGGTCAGAGGAAGGTGGAGCTGGCTCTCACCTGGGAGCAAAGAGGCTCTCGATGGATTTGGGGGCTTGTGCAGAGGCAGCAGAGAGGCTCTGGAACAGCCCTGCGAGGAAACACAAAGCTGGGGGTGAAATGAGGGGCAGCACGAGAGGCAACGGGAGCTGAGCCCCTGTTCTGGACACGGGGTGACTGCTTCTGCTGATGAGTCTTCAGCAAAAATCCTTCCTCTCCCCTTTTTGCCTCCTGTCTATGTGGATGATGAAACCCCAGCATCTTTCCAACAATAACCTGGGGGAAAGGACCCACCAGGGTCTGTCCTTTGCACCCTCCCTGGGAGGGAGCTGAGGCCCTGGAACAGGCTGCCCAAGGAGGCTGTGGCTGCTCCATCATCCCTGGCAGTGCCCAAGGGCTGGTGGGATGGGGCTGTGGGCATCCACATCTGGTGAGAGGTGTCGCTGCCCCTGGCAGGGCATTGGTGCAGGATGAGTTCTGAGCTCCCTCCCAACCGAACCCAGTCTGGGGTTCTGTGCATCTTGAGGTCTCAGACTTGACTTTAGGTCCTCAGGTTCTGTAAAACCCCCAAAACTCAGCAGAAGTAGTCACTACCCCAGCTCCCTCCACCCCCAACTTGGCCAGGGTAGGCTCTGTGCCCTACCTTCGGGGACCCCGCCACGCTTCCGCACTGAAGAGGAAGACGAGCTGCAGGGCGATGGGCTGCTGCCCTCAGCATCTGCAACAGAGGAACCGCGTCAGCACCAGCAGCAGGATCAGCTGCATCAGAAGCATCGGGGCAGCAGCAGCATCAGGGGCAGCAGCAGGATCAGCACTATCACTAGTATCAGAACCAGCATCAGCACCAGAACTAGAACCAGCATCAGTAGCAGAAGGAGCATCAGCACCAGCACTAGCAGCAGAACCAGCACCAGTATCAACACCAGAACCAGCACCACCACTGCCTGGCCAAAACCACTGGCCTTCTGCACTGCAGCCAGGAGTCAACGAGCCTCATTGGGGTGATTTTAATTCACCAACAGGTCTGATGAAGCTGAATGGGGTCCAGCCCAGCTCATCTCCATCAGCAGAGGGTTTGGTGGGAAGTTGGGTTCTTGTGTCCCTCTGCCTCTGATCACCCCCAGCTTCACCCCTCCTGTCACCAGTGCTATGGCTGTGGCTGCCAGGTAACTTCCTGGCGTCACCAGCAGCCGCTGCTACAACCCACCAAGACTCTTCCTGGGACTGTAGGTACCATGGTCTCCACCCTGGCCACGGGCTGGCTGGGGCCGTCTCGGGGAAAAGCCACGGTTCCCTTTCTTCCCTGGGCTCAAGCTCCTCTGGCTGCTGCGCTTGGGTGCTGCTCCTTGGCATGAGAGGAGGGAATCGCCAGCGTTAGAGAGGGACTGGCACAGCTCGCAGCAGCGGCCCCAGCCGATGGACGAACCTGGGCACCTCCAGGCATCTGGACTTTGGGGGGCTTTTCCCAACCTGCTTGATTCTGGGATTATGAGGGGGGAGCGACACCCTCCCTGCTGGCCCCGTTACCTGTGTGGGGGTACCCCATGGCGGCAGGCAGGTAGGTGCTGGTGCCCAGGTCCACGGGCACGAAGGCCGTGTACTTGCTGATGACGTTGCAGGCTTTGCTGGCATGGACAGTGTGGAGCTGGTACCGCCGGCCAGACCCTGCCGTGGAGAGACACCGGGGCTGGAGCCCGCATCCCCACAGGCTCCAGCCAGCTCCCAGACCCAGCTCAGCACCCGGTTGGGACTGCAGCCCTTGAACTCCGCCTGCTGCTTCCCCTGCTCTTGCTAGACACAGACAGAGGTTTCGTAGGACCCTGGAACTGTTCAGGTTGGACAAGAGCCCTGAGATCATCCTGTCCAGTTGTGAACCCAGCTCTGCCAAGGTCCCCACCAGAGCAGATCTCTCAGCACCACAGCTGAACTGTCTCCAACCACCTCCAGCAGTGGTTGTTCAACTCCTTCCCTTGGCAGCCTGTGCCACAGGGCTGAGTGCCCTCTGTAGGGAAAGGTTTCTCCTCAGGGTCAACCCAACCCTCTCCTGGGGCAGCCTGAGGCCGTTTCTGCTTGTCCTGTCCCTTGTTCCTGGTGAGAAGAGACAAACTCCCACCTCTCTGCACCCTTCTGTCAGGCAGCTGCAGACAGCAGTGAGGTCTCCCCCAGCCTCCTCCCTCTCAGACCAACCATCCCCAGCTCCTTCGCTCACTCTTTGTAAGATTCAAGCTCCAGACCCTTTGTGGAGGAGAAGCTGGAGCAGACCCAGGCACTTGTGGAGCTGCTGCTGGATGCTCTGGGTCTGCAGCTGCCTCCCAGCCCCGAGGGATTACCCAGGGGAGTGCAAAGGAGCTCAGGGCTGCAGAAGCCAGAGCACAGTGCTGGGCAGCCTGAGAGGGCTGCTCCCTGGGAGCGACGAGGGAGATTCCCTAGTTCCCTGGGAACTGGTGCTGCTGCTGGAGCTGCTGCTGGAGCAGCTGCTGGAGCACCCGCTGGAGCACCCGTGGCGGGGCTCAGCCCGTGGCCGGGGGGCTGCATGTTACCAGGCTCGATCTCGCACTCCTGCTCCGCGAGATGCTCCAAGTCCCGGATGACCGACTTGGCTGCCAGGTGGTGGCAGGTCTCTCCCCATGGGTCTGCGTCGCCGGTCACCCGGCTCTTCCACTCCCGGAACAGGGGGCCGAGGTCGAAGGCGACTTCCCACTGCACCGGCTCGCTGCCCTGCAGCCCCTTCACCACCGCCCTGCAGAGGGTCCTGGAGGAGCCGCGGGCAGCAGCCCAGCCAAAGATGCGGGGCTCCCACTCAGGTGAGGTCTCTGTCTCGAAGGCAAAGGAAGGATGCTGGGCGGACTCTGCCAAGAGGGGAGAAGCAGATCGTTAACCGCATCCAGGGGAGCTGAACTCCCCACCCCACCAGGGAGCCACAATTCCCTCTCCCCCATCTTCACGCGGCAGTATCAAATGCAGTTCCGCCCCAGGGACGCAGCGGCTCTGCTCCCCTCTCCCCAGTTACCCAGATCCCCGGGGCTCCGGCTCTCTGAGGAGGACTGCGGGCAAGCACCGGCATCGAGTGGTCCCAGACGCCTTCCCTGCAGCGGGGAGTCAGCGTCGTGGCAGAAGGACTCACGGCTCTGGTGGAGCAAGGACGGCCGGCGGGGTCCAGCGCCGCGGAGCCTCGTGGCTGAGACGAGGGGCTGAGAGCAGAGCAAACAACAGCGCTGGAGGGGCTGCCCTCGAGCGGTGCCAGGGGAGGGTGAGGGTGGCCATCAGGAGGAACCTCTTCCCTGCCACAGTGCCCAGGGCTTGGAACATGCTGCCCAGGGATGGGGGGAGTCGCCGTCCCTGGAGGGGTTCAACAACCGAGTAGCTGTGGCCCTGCGGGACGAGGTTGAGTGGGCAGGGTGGGGTTGGGGTGGTGGTTGGGCTGGATGCACTTGGGGTGATGGTTGGACTGGAAGATCTTGGGGTGATGGTTGGACTGGATGAGCTTGAAGGTCTCCTTCAACCTGCGATGATTCTGTGATTGCTGGGGTCTGTGCCCAGACAGCTGTCAGACCTGCGGGGTGTCCCCAAGGGACCCCACCCCCAGACAGGCAGAAGGCGAAGGGTGACTTTCATCCCTCCAGACATTTTAGCGCCTCTGCTTGGGAAGCGGAGAAAAGGAGACGGAAGATCAAGGAGCAGTTGCTTAGTAACGAAGGGGGAGAGGCGCCGGGGACGGGCAGAAGGGAACGCTTATCTTTCATTTTCCTTCCATCAGATCAGACTGTTTCTCCACTTTGAGGAGGCTGTGAATCCCCCACCTGCACCTGTGGGGGCTGCATCCTACGGGGACCATCCCCAGGTCTGCAGGAAGGTCCCAAAAGACCTGCCCCGGGATAGCGCCAGCAAGAGACAGGGGTAGGAGAAAGTGACAGGTTGCAGTGCTGGTGTTTTCTTGGGGCGACAGGGAAGGATTTGCCCCCCCCTCCATGCACCTAATTGTTGATCATTGGAGAGGGAGAAGGTCGCTGAGTGCCTGGGAGAAGAGCCCGACCCCCACCTGACTGCAACCTCCCTTTAGGGAGAGAGGGAGAGGTCTCCCCTGAGTCTCCTCCTCTCCAGGCTCAACACCCCCAGCTCCCTCAGCCTCTCCCCACCAGCCTTTCCCTCCAGTCCCTTCCCCAGCCTTGTTGCTCCTCCAGACCCGCTCCAGCCCCTCGACCTCTTTCTGACTGCCCCTAGTACTGGAGGGGAGGCTTCTCCAGTGCCCCCAGTACAGAGGAGGAATGACATCCCCAGCCCTGCTGGCCCAAGCTGGTCCAAGCCAGGATGCCACTGGATTGCCAGCAAAAAGGGGGG
>VXBP01008239.1:165704-199589 GCA_013400115.1 Rhinopomastus cyanomelas | reverse complement strand
GCAGCGATGAAGGGTGTTGGAGCACCAATCGCTCCCAGCAGGAAGCATCCGACGAGAGGCTGTGGAGCTCTCAGCCCAATTATCCCGCTTGTGATGGTTTTAAAAAGCATCTGAACCGCCGGGCTCAGTTCCAAACCCTTTGTGGTTCTCTCCCTCATGGTTCAGACCAGCAGCTCCTCCTGCTTCGAGCTCTCTCTAGATGCAGGGGGATGGAGAAGCGCCCAGCCCAGCGGCCCTCCCTACCGGGTGGAGCAGGACCGGCTCCGCAGCAGCTCCAGGACCTTCCCGGTGTTACTGATGGCGCTGTCGGTCAGCAGGAAGAGCAGCCGGGGGTGGCCCCTGCAGACGGGCTGGCGAAGGACCCACTTGAGTGGCTCTAAGAGGTTGGTGCCACCCATGTCGGCCCGGATCCTCTTGACGCTCTCGCAGGCAATGGCCAGGTTCTCCTGTCCAAGGCAGTGGCAGAACCATCAGCCTCCACCCCAGCACCCCTTGAGCACCTGAGGAGAGGTGGGCGCCCCCTCACCCACCTCACAGTACATCTGGCTGGCAGGAAAGAGGGTCTTGAAGGTGGATCCAAACCCGATGATGTTGAAGAGACAGGCTGGCATCAGGCTCTTCAGAAGGAGCAGGAGGGCATCCTGGGGGAGTGGAAAGCAAATGGACAAGGAGTCTCCCACCAGTTAGCCCAGTGTCCCCAATAAAACACCTGTCACCTTACTCCCACCTCCATTTGGTAATAAAACAGCTCCCTTCAGCACATTTTATCACAGAACCCCAGAACATGAAGGATTGGAAGGGACCTCAAGAGATCACCCAGCCCGATCACCCTGCCAGAGCAGGATCCCTTAGATCCAGTTATTACGGATAGGAAGGGACCTCGAAAGATCACCCAGTCCAATCCCCCCGCTGGAGCAGGATCTCCTAGATCCAGTCATTAGGGACACAAGCCAGCAGCACATGCTGGTAGCCCCTCCAGAGCCTCCAGGCAGTGGCTTTGAGCCAAGGCCAGCCCTTACGGGGTGACCCACAGTGCCACTCACACCCTACGTCTGAACCTCAGCTCCCACGACAGGGCCTTTGGACAGTCCCTGCCTCATGCAGAGCTCTCAGCGACCTTCTGGGAGCCCTCTCCCACCCAGAGCAGAGGGTGCTCCACATTTGGGTGGTGGGGGATGCCCAGAGCTGCCCATCAGCAGTCTCTCATCATGCAGCCAGCCCAGTGCCCTTGGCAGCTCCCTGGAGGTGCAGCGGCCACCCCAAACACCCTTCCCAGAGACCGAGAGAGCTGCTGGAGGGGAGAGAAAACATCTGCCCAGGAGAGGTGCTGCCCAGGAAGAGTCTGGGGGAGAGCCAGCCTTGCCGCAGGTACCTAAAGAGCCACGTTTTGAGATGGCAGAGGCTACGGCAGGTAATTAACTCCCTCCCCATGCCCTCATAATGAAGAGCCATCGGCAACTGCCAGTGCTTTCCAGTCCTCACCCCTCGCTGGCAGCAGCAGCGCAGCCCCTCCTTGCTGGTACCTTGACGCGGGCGATGCTGGCGTCGCTCATGCTCCTGCTGCGGTCCACAAGGACGATGAACTCCCGCTGAGCTCTGCGAAGGTCTGGCTGCCCCGTCCTCAGGTCTGGGCAGAAGTTGAGTGTGACAATGGGGTGGTGGGGGATGTCCTTGATCAGCCGCTTCCGGATGATTTCTGCCTGTGGGGAAGGACAGAAGAGCTCAGGGAGTTTGTTCCTCTGCCCCGTTTCACTTCAAGGGGAAGCAAAGTCCTGGGGGTATTTTGGGCACTGTAGGGCAGGAAGGACGGGGGGGTTGGAGACAGGGAAGAGAAGGGCAACTGGGAGATCCAGCTCCCGCAGCCTTTCCTCAGTAGGGAGCTGCTCCCCTCCCTCCATCATCTCTGTGGCTCTGCGCTGGGCTCTCTCCAGCAGCTCTGTGACCCTCTGGAACTGAGGGGCCCACAACTGGACACAAGATTCCAGATGTGGCCTCACCAGGGCAGAGTAGAGAGGGAGGAGAAACTCTCTCCATCTCCTGACCACCCCTCTTCAATCCACCCCAGGATGCTACTAGCCTTCTTGGCCACCAGGGCCCACTGCTGGCTCCTGACCATCCTGTTGGCCACCAGCACCCTCAGGTCTCTTTCTCCTCTGCTCTCCTTCAACAGGTCAGTCCCCAACCTCTACTGGTACCTGGATCACAGGATCACAGCATCACAGAACATTAAGGATTGGAAGGGACCTCGAAAGATCATCCAGTCCAAGCCCTTGGAGCAGGATCCCATAGATCCAGTCATTAGGGGTTGGAAGCGACCTTGAAAGATCATCCAGTCCAACCCCCCCCCTGCCAGAGTGGGATCTTGAAGGTCTTTTCTAGCAGCAACTGTTCTAGGATCCTCTGATTCTACAACCGAAAGCAGGTCCCCCTGCACATGCCAATGAGAGCCTGTGGAAGAAACGAAATGGTCTGACCCCGCACATCTCCCTACAAACACGCTTCTCCAAACCCTCCCTTAGATCTCTCTGGGCATTGGGGCTCATTCCCACTTTAGCCCGACACCAAGGGGCAGGGAAGGGTTTGCCTGTGGCCACCTAGCAGTGAGGTGCTAGATGCAGCCCTCAGGGTGCTGCGCTCTGCTCCAGCTCAGCTCCGGCTCCTGTTCTGCCCTTTCATCATTTCCCTTTGCAGAGGCTGAAGGGCTCTGTGGAGCCAGATCGGTGGCTCACGCCTGCACCCGCCGGGAGCCCGCATGATCCGTGTCTGAGCTGCACACAGCCGCTCCCTGCATCTTCCCTCATGCTATTTCCAGCATCAGTCTTCATGAACAACAAGATAAATTTAAACTGGGACAAAAAAAAAAACCCAAAACCACCACCACCCCAACCCTCTTGTGATGGGGTTTGTAACCTGCTGTTGTGAGGATGAAGCAGTCCCAGGCTGCAGGGGATCACAGCATCGCTGCTGCCGAGGGAGCGCCGGGACCTCACGCCACCCCATGGCCTCTGCCCCTTGGCTCTGGGTGGGCTGCAGAGAGGCTCCACAAGCATCAGCTTCACCCTCAGCAGCTTGGTTGGTCTTTTCTTTTGATACTGCTGCTTCTCTCACCACGAGCAAAGCAGACCCCGAGCAAGCAGCCTTGTCATCCCCAGCCATCAGCCGTGTTCCTCGAACCACAAGCTAGCGGCCAGCCCTTCCCTCTATGGAACCCTCGAGGCTCAAGAGGCACCGTGGGTCATTCTGCACACATAAGCCTCTCGCTCAGCCGTGCTGCCCTGGCCCCGGGTGCCCACCCACAGGAA
This sequence comes from Rhinopomastus cyanomelas, assembly GCA_013400115.1. NCBI lineage: Eukaryota > Metazoa > Chordata > Aves > Bucerotiformes > Rhinopomastidae > Rhinopomastus > Rhinopomastus cyanomelas. The sequence goes on along the minus strand of VXBP01008239.1, from coordinate 196,287 downwards.
CCAGCCCCTTGCTGGCTGCCCAGCCCTTGCTCTGCAGAGTGAATTCAGCACCAGGAGACCAGAGGGGCTTCTCCCTCCCCATCCCCTCGAAGCCACAGAACTGCCTGGCATCTCTCCTAGCAGAGTGTTCAGTGGGTTTTGGGATAGAGGGATCCACGCTGCCTCGGTCCAAGGACCCAGAAGTGGGCTCTGGTGGCCAAGAAGGCCACAGGTGTCCTGGGGGGGATTAGAAGCGGGATGGTTAGGAGATGGAGAGAGGTTTGGAATCAAGGGATAGGAAGGGATCTCGAAAGGTCATCCAGTCCAATCCCCTCACCACAGCAGGATCCCCTAGATCCAGTCATTAGGAGCTGGAAGGGACCTTGAAAGATCATCCAGTCCAATGCCCCTGACACAGCAGGATCCCCTACATCCAGTCGCACAGGAAAATGGCCAGGAGTGTTTGAAACATCTCCAGAGAAGGAGACTCCACAACTCCCCTGGGGAGCCCCTGCCAGGGCTCTGGCACCCTCACTGGCAACAAGGTCCTTCTCACAATAAGGAACCTCTGTTCCAGCTCACACCCGCTGCCCCTTGTCCTATCACTGGGTGCCCGTGAGCAGAGCCTGGCTCCATCTTCCTGACACCTGCCCTTTCCACGTTGATCAACATTCCTGGGATCACCCATCTGGCTCCTTTTTCCCAGCTCAAGAGCCCCAGCTCCCACAGCCTTCCCTCAGAAGGGAGATGATCCCTTCCCTTCATCACCTGTGGTTCTTCTCTTGGCTCTCTCCAGCAGCTGTGTCCTTCTGGAACTGAGGGGCCCACAACTGGACACCACACTCCAGATGGCAGAGTGGCCAGGGAGGGATGTAAGAACCTGTCACCCTCACCGGGAAGAAGCTCCTTGTTATCTCCAACCCCAGGGACAGGGTGGCTCTCACCTGCAGCTCCTGCCTCTCACCTTTTTCTCAGCGCTGGGGTCTTTCCTGGTGCCTCTGATGAAGTCACTCTTCCCCTTCAGGTGCCGCTCGTACTCGGCAGGTGTCATATCGCCCTCCTCCATCAGGATGTGGGGCTTGTGGGGCTCTGAAAGGCAGGGGATCAGGTGAGGAAGAGCATCAGCTACACACCGGGGTTGGCAGAGCTGCAGGAACAATCAGCTGGGGACACAACAGCATTGCTGAGCTAGGGAGCGCAGGCAGTCTTGACAGGGGCTGGGACTGGAGAGGAGATTTAGATGGAAGGAGGACACCCCTCCCTGTGAGGCTGCTGAGACCCTGGAACAGGCTGCCCAGGGGGCCTCTGGCTGCTCCATCCTTGGCAGCGTCCAAGGGCAGGTTGGAAATGGGGCTGTGGAAGCCCAGGTCTGGTGAGAGGTGCCGCTGCCCCTGGCGGTGGGTGAGCTCTGAGCTCCCTCCCAACCAGGCCGGGATCACCTCCCTCAGAATCCCGAACCCCGGCCACCCCCAGCTCTGCACAGGAGGGTCCCCAGGAAAGGCAAGAACAGCAGAGGGGAAGCAGAGACACCCACCACTGGGGTGGATCAGGATCTCCACGGGTCTGTCAAAGCTGTGTCTGTTGGCCAGCGTGATCATGATGCTCGTGGCCGAGTGAGCAGAGGGGTCGGCGTCTGCTCGGATCTCATGTGTTGGGCTCTCAACCCCTGCCCAGGGAAACCAGCTGCAGTTAGGGATTAAGGGTAGGGACAGCTAGGGGGAGGAGACAGCAAGGGGGTAGAGGACAGGAACCAAGCAGTGCCCACACCCCCTGTTGATGCCAGCCCTGTAAAACCCATCTCGGTGGAGACAAACCCCAGATGGGGGGAGGCAGAAGAGGAGAAGAGTGTGGCCAATGCCTCAAGGAGGTGACAAATCAGCCTGGAGCTGCTACCTGCCAGCAGACATGGCCCGCGGATCTCCAGGTGGAAGCTGAACTCATACTCGCAGGGGTTGGTGGCCTCATGCTGCAGCAGCTCAGTCAGGCAGAACCTGCTCCCTGGCTCTGGGCACCCTGAGCTGCAGCGGTGCTTGTCCCTGTGGGGAGAGGAGCCCCAGTCAACACCCTGCACGTGTTCTCTCCCTGGAGGACCTGTCCCAGGTAAAGCCTGCAGCAGCTCCCCAGCCTCCTGTGGCAACAGGATTCAGCTCTGCAACCCACCAGAGCCATCCCCGCCACCTGTCAAGAGCCCACCCCGTGGGTTCCGTACGCTGGGAGCTGGTGGCTGGAGATGTCCAGGGTGGGCTGCAGGACCATGGGGACACACACAGCAGGCAGAAGGACCCTCATGGCCCCGCTGGGCAGTGTCTGCAGCTCAGAGGAGGTGCTGATAGAGATGGAGACACTTTCCAGGGGGGGAATGATGCCCAGGTTGACCACAAAGCTGATCCTCTCCAGGTCCTCATCCAGCATGATCTTCCCTGCACAGAGAAAAGACCCCACCAGCGAGATGTAGTGTCACAAACGGCCCTGGCCAGACCTCCTGCGGCCATCCCAACCCATGATCAAGCCCCCAGAGCAGCCCTCGCTGCTCCAACCTGCCCTCTGCACTGCTTCTTGCCCTTTCCAGAAGCAACAGCACCTTCCAGAAAGGATGAGACCTGCTCTCAGCAGCCACCGTGGGGAGCCCCATGAGCTCGGCCTTTCAGCATGAGCCCTCTCAATGCCACATCGAGCACTACCCACCCCCTGCCTCCTCCTGACACCCTGCTTTGCTCCTCCACACTCGCTCAAGCCCCCCTCACCGCTTCCATCGTGAGTTTGTAGGTCGGGGAGGCTGCAGCCCTCGGACTGGGTGTCCTCCAGCTTGGCTTTGTCCTTGATCTGCACCGTCACCACACGCTGGGCCACGGCCGCCTCAAAGCCCACCACAGTGGTCCCCTCATCCAGGGGGTAGATGAAGAGACCTGCCAGCCAGTAGGGGTTGGGCAACGCCGAGAGCTGTGACTCCCAGACCCCCAGCCAGAACCTCTCCGGATCTACTAACCACCCTTCTTCTGACGCCCCCCAGGATGCCACTGGCCTTCTTGGTCACCGGGGCTTACTGCTGGCCATCAGCACCACCACGTCCCTTTCTCCCCCGCTGCTCTCCAGCAGTCAGTCCCCACCCTGCACTGGTCCCTGGGGCTGTTCCTGCCCAGCTGCCATGCTCTGCCCTACCCTGGGTACAATTCACTCCATCTCTCCCCACACAGCTCTCCAGACTGCCTGGTACAGCCCAGTATAACCCAGTATAGTCTGTCAGGTCCCACTGGATGGCAGCCCAGCAGGCTGACTTCACCAGCAAACTTGCTCTCTGATCCCTCATCCCAGTCACTGATGAATGGATTGAACAGCAACAGGTCCCAGTACTGAGAGAAACCCTGAGCTATAGAGCTCCTGCGGCAGCTCCAGCCCTTGAAACTTGCCTTCCAGAGCCTGGGCTGCGGGGTTGTGGTAGGTGAGCAGGGCTGTCATCCCCAAGGCGTAGCCACTGACACATGAGGTCACCTCCGATGCCGTGAGGGGCAGTGGGGAGCAGGTTGTCCGGTTAATCAGCCCTGGCATCTTCCCAGGGGGCTGCTGGTGACGGATGAGTCACCCGTAGTGGGCTGGAGAGAGGGGTGGAAGGGTGAGAAGGACAGAGAAACCATGAGTGCCCAGAACCCTTGTGTGTCCCCACCAGCTCCACTTGGGTTCTGCAGCCCTGGGCTTGGTGGCTCCACTGCTGGAGAAGGGCTTGGAGACCGGGTTCTGGTGGGAAGCTGCAAGGGAGCCACAGAATCACAGGGCTGGAAGGGACCCCCAGAGGCCATCCAGTCCAACCCCCTGCCACAGCAGGATTCCCTACATCCAGTTGCACAGGAACGTGCACAGGCAGGTTTGAAACATCTCCAGAGAAGGAAACTCCACAACCCCCCTGGGCAGCCCCTGCCAGGGCTCTGGCACCCTTACTGGGTGCCAGACCTCAATGTGAGGTCCTTCTCACATTGATGTGGAACCTCCTCTGTTCCAGCTCACACCCGCTGCCCCTTGTGGGTGCCCCTGAGCAGAGTCTGGCTCCATCCTCCTGACACCCACCCTTCACATATTAATCAACATTTCTGGGGTCACCCCTCAGGCTCCTTTTTCCCAGCTCAAGAGCCCCAGCTCCCTCAGCCTTTCCTCAGCAGAGAGATGCTCCTCTCCCTTCCTCATCCCTGTGGCTCTGCACTTGGCTCTCTCCAACAGCTCCTTGACCCTCTGGAACTGAGGGGCCCACAATTGGACAAAGGATTCCAGCTGTGGCCTCGCCAGGGCAGAGTAGAGAGGGACGAGAACCTCTCTCAATCTTCCAGCTCCCTCCTTTCCTCAGCAGGGAGATGCTCCCCTCCCTCCATTATCCTTGTGGCTCTGCACTGGGCTCTCTCCAGCAGCTCCATGTCCTTCTGGGACTGAGGAGGCCACAACTGGACATGACACTCTAGATGTGGTCGCAACAGGGCAGAGCAGAGGGGCAGGAGAACCTCTCTTGTTCCCCTAACCTCACAAAATGTTTTAGGTGGGACGAGACCTCTAAAGCTCCTGCAGTCATAGAATCATAGAATCATTAGGGATTGGAAGGGACCTCAAAACATCATTGAATCAAATCCCCCTGCCACAGTAGGATCCCCATCCCCCGTGCAGTGAGCAGAGCCATCTCCAACCATAGCAGATTGCTCAGCCTGACCTGGGATGGTTCCAGGGATGGGGCTTCTCCCACCTCTCTGGGCAGCCTGGGCCAGTGTCTCAGCACCGCCCCCGGTGCAGAGCACTTCTCCTCTCCGGTGTGACTCACATCGCACCAGCTCCCACGGCCACCCACTGCCTGCGCCCGGGCAGAGCGGGTTAGAGGCTGCTTGTGGCCCTTGTGCCACTCAGCGCCCTGCAGAGCGAGGGGGTTCTCCGGGATGCGGCTACAGCCCTGCGATGCCTCCTGCAGCCCCGTGGGAAGGCAGAGCCAGGCACCCTCCCGCGCTCCTGCCCATCCTCATCCTCGGAGTGGTTCGGGGAGGCGCCGGGGCTGGCGGCTCTGCTGCCCTCATCCGCTCCGCAAGGGCTGACTCATCCCTCCGCTTCTCTTGGCGGAGACATTCAGATGCAAAGAGGCTGCTTCTGCCAGTTATATCCCGACTTTCTTCCCGGAGCAGGTCCCTCCCTTGCTCCAGCTCGTCTGCCCCAAGACGGGAGGGTTTCAAAGGAGACCTTTCGGGTAGCTCTCGGGTCTCACCCAGCTCCCCTGGGGCACCGGGAGGAATTGCTAGGCAGCAGCTCTCCCCGGCTGGCTCGGAGGTGCTCAGAGGAGCAGCAGCAAGGAGACCCAGGAGTTTCTCCCTCCCTGGTGGGTCTGCCCTGCTCAAACCACCTTCCTGTGCAAACGCCAAGGGGTAGCAAACAGCAGCTGTCCGGACGCCGTGAGATGGGAGAGCAAGGGGTGGCCAGGCTGGGGGCCATTGGCCAAGGCACCCAGCGAATGAAGCAGCCAACGAGAAGGGGTGGAGAGCAGCAACCTCAAGGCGCCTCCTGAATTTCAGCCGACAACCTTGGCTGCTCCTGACTTCATCCTTCTCTCCTTCCACTGCAAAGGAGGTGGGGGGATGCAGGAGTGGGTCCAGCATGGACTTCTCTCCAAGAGCCCAGGGAGGCCAGCACAGCTCAGGGTGCTTCAGGCCACCCTAACCAGGGCTCGTGAAGTCAGAAGGTGGCAAGAGTTCGCCTTCTACAGGGACAGATAATGAGGGTGGAGAAGCGGCAGAGTTCATCAAGGCAGCAGAAATGATGAAATAGCAGGTGGGGGAAGGAGGAGGGAGGTTATTTTGCCTTAGGGAAGGCAGCAGGCGAGAAGTAACGAGGAGAAGATGCTCCCTAGCAGCCAGGCAGAGCACAATTCATCACGGGTTGTCAGAGAGGTGAACCCAGCTGTCTGCCCTCAGTCTGGGAGCCCTGGCAGCTGCAGAGATTTACAGCAGAGCCCTGAGCCCCTCACCAGGGGAAACTGGGGACGTGACTCCCGTGGGAGCTGCTCAGCTCCCAGGGATTCCTGCATCACCCAGCACCAGCACCGAGGGACCCTTGGTGGGATGTGGAGCCCTGTGCCTGCAGGGAGCCATGCGGGAGAGTGGTAGCTCTCCTGCAGCTCTGGTGAGGTCCACAGGAGCTCTGGCAGCTCTCCTGCAGCTCTGGTGAGGTCCACAGGAGCCCTGGCAGAGCTTGGAGGACTCTGCTCAGCCCCATCCCCAGTGGAGGCCCTTGGGATGGGGCTGGCAAGCAACAGGCAGGCTGACACAGGCTGTGCTGCCAACGCCATCAAGTGACAGCAGCAAGGAAAGGGGAGAGCGGGAAGGCTGCTGGAGCGGGAAGCAGAGGGAGGGCTGGCATCTGTGTGTGTCCCCCCCCCACAGGGAGCCCACCACAGCATCACAGAACCCCAGCATCTCTTTGGTTGGAAGAGACCTTCAAGATCATCCAGTCCAACATTCACCCCTAACCCCAGTGCCTCAGCACCAGCTCCAGAGGTCTTCAGATCCCTCCAGACACAGGGACTCCCCAACTGCCCTGGGCAGTTGCAGTGTTTGACCACCCTTTGGGTGAAGAAATTCTTCCCAACATCCAGCCTGACCCTCCCCTGGGGCAGCTGCAGCCATTTCATCTGCTCTACTGCTTGTCCCCAGGGAGAAGAAGCTGAGCCACTCCTCACTCCAGCCTCGGAGCTGCAGAGAGCAATGAGGTCCTCCCTGAATCTCCTTTTCTCCAGGCTGAACAACCCAAAATTCCCTCAGCTGCTCCTCACAGCACTGGTGCTCCAGACCTTTCACCAGCCTCCCCTCAGCTGTTCCCCATCCTGCCTCTGCTGCTCCAGGACCTGCACTCAGACAGAATCCCCCATCATCACTGCCAGACAAACCATCCTCTGCACCTGAGCCTCACCCCTCACCATCCCCGGGACCCAGTCAGTCCCTGGCACCCACAGCCACCAAAGGACCAGCAGCACCCCAGCAGCCAGCGCTGCTGACAACATGTCCCACCAGCCGCTGTGCCTCAAAGGCTGATGCCTGGGGCAGGTTTTGCCTGCCAGGACACAGAGGCAACAAAGCAAAGCACAGCTCTGGTGCCATACGAAGCGACAGAGGTAGCGTTGGGCTGCTGACCCACTGCTGGAACCTCTTACCAGTCCCATGGATCCCATGGAGCGTATCTTCTCCAAAATCACTAATGATAGGACAAGGGGAAAAGGCCTCGAGCTGCATCAGGGGAGGTTTAGATTGGACCTTAGGAAGAAGTTCTTTGCTGAGAGCGCGATTTGGCACTGGCACAGGCTGCTCAGGGAGCTGGTGGAGTCCCCATCCCTGGAGGGCCTTAAAAACCAAGTAGCTGGATCACTTGAGGCTATGGTCGAGGGGTTAGGAAGATGCTGGGATGAGGGCTGGGCTTGATGATCCTGGAGGTCCTTTCCCACCAGGATGATTCAATGGGTTAGTGATTCGGGCTTGTAGGGTGGATGGTTGGATCTCATGATCCTGAAGGTCTTTCCCATCCTTGATGGTTCTATGTCCCCTCCAGGTTCCAGCCAGCCCTGGTTAGAACCCGCACTGTCCAGGGTGTTTTTCTGCAGCTGGGGAAAATAATCCTCCACCTGCATCAATCAACACTGACATCCAGTGGCTCTCAGCATGATAACAGCCAGCAGAGATGTGCAGAGTCCAGCCCTGCACGAACCCCCCTACCTACTGCGGCTGGTCCCTCCTTAGCACTGGGAACCGCTGGGCCACCACCATGGGGAAGCCCATTTGCACCTGAGATGAGGAGGAGCCCAAAGCTTTGGGGTCCTCACGCACAGCCGCCCTTTTGTGTCTGCTGTGGGCTGGGGAGCAGCAGTGGGACACCCCATGTTCACCTTCCCGACCACAGTCAGTGAAGCTCACAGCTGCACGACACACAAGACCCCCCACCCCCCCCCGCAAGGCATGAGGCTCCTGGGACTGGGATCAACCCCCCAAAACCTTTGTAGGAGTGAGAGGAGCAAGTGGCACCCAAAACAGCACAGGCAGCTCCCTACTGGGGAGGCTTTGCTGAGAGGTTGAATCTCCCAGAGGAGATGAGACTCAGCACAGGACCTGTGGGACCCTCAGGAGAAGTTGCAGGGGGTCATTCTCCTGCCTCCAGCCTCCTCTCCTCTCAAACTGCCAGTGTGGGGTGTCCAACCTGCAAGGAAAAGGAGCCCCGCAGCTTCTGGACTTCGCCCACCTCGGGGGACAAGGGGGTACCTAAAGCAGTGACAAAGATGGCCAGGGGACCATGTCCCCACAGGACATGCCGAGGCCTCTGATGTGGTGGCTGGCAACAGGGAGGTTGGAGGTGCTCCTGCTCCTGCCAGCACCCAACCATGAGATCCCCAGGAATGGCCATGTGGTCCCCAGGAACAACCTCAGGAGACACCCTCTTGTGACACTGAGATGTGACTGACAGCTCTAGCAGAGGCAGGTTTTGGGGTTCCAACCCCAGCAGGTCTTTGGGCCCCAGAGCTGGGTCTCAGGGTTGTGTTTCCAGACACATTAATCCCTCCCTGTCTGTGCAGCAGCGTTTCTGAGTGGGGTCTGGTTAGCCCTTCCCTCACTGGGCTGCACCAGTGTGTGGGAGATGCCCTGGCTGAGCACGGGGGCAGGATTCGGCCCAGGCATCCTCAGGGCTGGTGAAATCCACCAGCCCTGTGTGTGGGGTGGGGCTGGGGCAGAGCTCTTCCCCACCCACCCTGGTCCTGCCCTGTCCCAGCCAGGTCCTTGGCACTCTGGCCCTTACTGGGGGGATCAGAGCCTCCCCCTGCCAAGGTCACTCCTCCCTTCCCCCAAACCAGTGTCCACAGCTGGGACATCCCACTGCCTGCCCAGCAGAGCTAAACCTGCCACCCCAGCATCATCATTCCCAGGACCCAGCATCATCCCCCGCCCCATCCAACCTCCATCGCTTGCGGGGAGGTGCAAATGGTCCCTGGTACCGTCTGTACAGCTGTGGGGAGGGCAGGGGCACCCCAGGTTCTCCCCACTCAGCCGGGAGAGAAGGAGGCAGAGCAGAAGCAGCAGCTCGTGGAAGTGTGGGCTTGTGCCTGCGGAAATGTTATGACGGGGAGAACTTCCCCGAGCGGCTTCGTGCCTGGGGGAGAGCATCCCCGCACCCCCACCCTGAGCACACAGCGCCCAGCCTGCCTGCCAGGGGAACGAGCCGCAGGGGAGCAGCCACTGGTTTCTCTTACCTTTCCCGAGGGAGGAGAGAGGAGCGAGAGGAAGGGGATAGGGAGCTTGGAGCAACTTCACCCACCGCAGCCTCTCGCAGCCGGGCAGGAGGAAGCTCGAAGGCAGCAGGGAGAGCTGCAGCCTGCTTTTGTCTGGAAAAGGCACCGGGAGACGGAGATAAGGAGAGAGAGAAAAAGGGAGGGAGGGAGAGGGCGAGGGAAAGAGAGAGCAAGCGCCAGGGCTCAGGGTGGGGGGAGCCGCACCGCAGCCACCTCAGCAACCTGTGGCATCCATCCCCCCGGAGCATCCCCTGGGCCCTTTCCGTCAGGGAGTGATGCTGGGACGTGTGGGGAGGTTCCATGGGGATCTGGGATGGGGACGGAGCTTACCGGACCCTGCAGAGCCATGGGGCGAAGCCGTGGCCAGTGGCCAGGGAGGAGTCGCGGTGGCCTCTGAGGCTCTGCGGAACTCCTGGGGTGCCCACGGCTGAGTGAGTGGAGCCATTTGCTCTGCCGGGGAGGTAACCATGACAATGGCCTCGACCGCTGCCTCCCAGCCTCCTCCTGTCACGCCTGGGGGCTGCAGGGAAAGGGGTGAAGCGGAGATGCCTGTGAGCCGGGCAGGTTGGCAGCCACAGGGCAGCGGCACAGACCTGTCGCCACAACCCATCTCCACAAGGGTGAGATTTTCTGCAGCAGCTGCTGTGGGAGGGGGGACCCACACTTCTGCCATCCCCCAGGTCCTTTAAAGAAAAGAGCACCAAAGCCCCCAGAATGGGGGTGCATTACCCCTCACCAGCATCTCCTGCAGCCCTACACAACAGCTCTCCTCAGCCCCCTCCCCATGCTGATGTCCCCATCTCTGCTTGCCCCTCAGTTTCTGACCCAGCACATCCCAAACCCCCACACCCAGCAGCCGCTGGCCATGGGACAAACAGGAGGACATTTAGCGCCCATGGGGCTCTCCCCATGGGGAAACAGAAGCAAAGCTGCTGCTTGTGTGAAATGCAGAGCAGGTCAAGCTTCAGCACAGGACAAGCGACTTGTGGGTGAATGGGGAAACTGAGGCAGCAGAAAGAGCAGCAGCAGGGCACTGAGTCCAGGGCAGAGTTCACTGGTGGGTGATACCCCTCCTCACTGCCACCCAGCTCCAGAGACACCAATGCTGGCAGCACAGCAGCACCGCAAACACCACTCTGTCCTTCGGGCAGAGGCTCTCCAGCACAGAGCAGAAGTCTGTGCCCTGACAGACACAAAGACCCATCCACAGATCCATCTGGTTTGAGCCTCCTGCAGCAAAGTGGCCACAAATCCAGCGCCATGGGTACATCAAGAACCCTTATTCACCTGCTGGGCTCCATGCCCAGGCATCTCACAGAATCATTAGGGATTGGAAGGGACCTCGAAAGATCATCTAGTCCAATCCCCCTGCCACAGCAAGATCACCTAGACCAAGTCACACAGGAATATATCCAGGTGGGTCTTGAACATCTCCAGTGAAGAAGACTCCACAACCTCCCTGGACAGCCTGTTCCAGGGCTCCATCACCCTCACTGTGAAGAAGTTCCTTCTCAGGTTGATGTGGAACCTTCTGTGTTCCAGCTTACAACCACTGCCCCATGTCCTATCACTAGAGGACACTGAGAACAGCCCAGTTCCATCCTCCTGACACCCACCCCTCAAATATTTGTAGACGTTAATGAGATCACCCCTCAGTCNTCTCCAACAGGTCAGTCCCCAGCCTATACTGGTCCTTGCAGTTGTTCTTGCCCAGATGCAAGACTCTACATATTCCCTTGTTATACTTCATTATATTTTTCTCAGCCCAGCTCTCCAGCCTGTCCAGATCTCGCTGAATGGCAGCACAGTCTGCAGGGGTGTCGGTGACACCACCCAGCNGGTCTGTAGTTACCTGGGTCTTCCTTCTTTCCCTTTTTAAAGATTGGGGTCACATTTGCTATTTTCCAATCCCCAGGCACCTCTCCCATTCCCCAGGACCTAGCAAAGGTGATGGAGAGCGGCCTAGCAATGACTTCCGCCATCTCCCTTAGCACACGCGGGTGCATCCCGTCTGGGCCCATGGATTTGTGCACATCCAGTTTGCTCATATTATCCCTAACCCAGCCCTCATCAACCAAGGTAGGCTCCTCTCTTGCCTCAACCTCCTCTGGAGTCTCAGCAGTCTGGGGCTTGATATCAAGACAGCTCACAGAGGCTTGATATCTCCTCCACTAGCCGCAGCAGGACTGGGCTGAGCAGACACACCCAACGCCCCCCCCCATAAACCATCGTGACCCCATTGGGTAGGAGGTGCTTTGGGGACAGGGCAGGGAAAGCTGTGAGCAAACTCCTCATCGAGAGCTTTTCCCAAGCCCAGCTCCCAGCCTCAGCTCAACCCCAGAGCTTGGGAGCTGATGGCTCTTGCTGGAGCAGCTGCTAGCCCACGGGCCCTGTTCCCAGCCCCGTTAGCCATTTGTTTACTGCGTGTGCTGGCTCCTCCGGAACAAACAACAGATGTCGGGAGAAATCCCGGGATCCAGACCAACAAATCTGGGCGCTGTGGAGCATTTATTGCTCCAGCAGGGTGAGAGCTGCTCTGAGGCTGGGATAGACCCTGGTAGAACAGATATAGAGTGAGTTTAGGGGGGATTTGGTGCTGAGGGTGAGGCTGTGGCACCGCAGGCACTGAGATCACGTCCGCAAGCAGCTCACAGAGGCCTTCAACGGGTGCTTGATCCTCCTCATCCACCCTGGGAAACCCAGTGTGTGATCAGAGCTGCCCCAGACGCCACAACCAAAACCCCAACACATACACAGCAAACACACTCCATTTTACTCATCTTCTCCAGGAAACCCCAAGGGCTAGCAGGGTCACCTCCACCAACTGGGAAAGCAGAGAGGCTCCAGCAGAGGGGCTGAGGAGATAAAACTTGGCAGAGGACAAAGGAAAAGGAGAGACTGAGCTCCACAGCAGCCCCACCTTGCAGTCTGTGGCTTCCCCTCCAGTGTCAGGTAGTCAAGGCACCGCAGAGGAGCAGCTCCAGTCCAGCTTCGTGGCTGGAACCAGCTCTGGAAGAAAAACAAACCTAAAATATCATCCTGTGGGGAGATGATGACGATGAGAAGGGACAAAGCAGGGCTGGGCAGGGGCTGCCTGCTCCTCCTCTGAGCAGGGCAAGGAGGCTCCAGGCTGTCTGGTGGGTGAGGACCACAGTGAATCCCAGTGAAATCCCAGCTGGCATCACCTGCCCTCCCCAGAGCTCTGCGACCCCCTTTCCACCTCCATGGGCTGCAGCAGCTCTTCCCCCAGGGCCCCAGAGGTTCAGCCTGTCCTGGCAGCCTTTGGGGTCCCCAGTATCCAGCCCCAGAAGACATTGTGGTTGCAAATTCCGAGTCCCCCAAGGCTTTGGGGTCCCCCGTTTGTAGCAGCCGCCCCCTTTTGCTGAACCCTCCCACTGCTCCCCATGTTTCCCTGCCTCTATCTAATGCTCAAACATCTCCTAGGAGAAATCTTGCCCTTTCTAAACTCAGACAGAGGCCAACTCCCCCTGCTTTTCACCCCCAACCCAAATATTTCCATCCCCCTCACCCCTCCCACAAAAGGCCAGACCTTCATTGCTTTTCATTTATTAAACTGTAAAAGCTTCTCTCATCCACCCTCCAAAACCCTCCCCACAGGAGCAGGGGTTCAGCTCTGCTGAGACCCTTCACCCCCAGGAGTGATGCCGGCAGCAGTCTGATCCCGAATCCAAAGCCTTTCACTCAGGGCATCAAGGAGGGGGGCAACCCGGGCCAGCTGCTTGCGCCCCCTCGCAGCTCCTGGCCCACAGCTAGCCCGCAGCACTGGGATGCCCCACATCTCCTCAAAGGCTGTCAAGTCCCGCTCCATGACATCCGCCAGGCAGCACTGGTCGAACCTGGTGGGTGTGGGGACACGCATGGTCAAGGAAGACAGCAACACCCATAAAAAATCTCCCCCAACCCCCTGCAAATAGGAGGGCAGTTGTCCTCCCCCTGCTGTAACCAAGTCTGCACTGTCTCGGCCCACTGAGGTACCAAGCGGTGCCAAGGATGGGGCAAGCAAACCCACAGGAGGGGGGACAAACAGTCAGGGGAGGCATCAAGACCCTGAAAAACCCTGCAAAACCTCCCAACAAGCCCCTAAACCCTCTAAAATTCATCAGGAGCTGCAAAATCATCAGGGTGACGATGAATCTCAGCTGCAGTTTGAGGGTACTCAAACTGGAGCTGGCAGCTCCAGGTACTCCCCTGCCTTCAGAGGTTCCGGAGGAGCAAACCTATGGAAGGAGATTCCTGTTTCTGGCTGGGTGTGGCCTTTGTTTGGAGACATTGCAGTGGGTCACTGGGCTGGGCTGAGGCCTCGGTGGTGGCCACTGCACCCTGGAGTGTGGTGGAGGAGAAAGGGAGCGCGTGGAGAGCCCTGAGGTCAGCAGAGAAGTCCCTGCAAAGCTGTGCTGAGGTGCTTGGAGGAGAGTCCTGTCTGTAGCTCACAGAGAACACATCTGAGCAGGAGACTGGAACAAGGACACTGAGCTTCCAGTAAGTGAAGGGGCTGCAAGGAAGCTGGAGAGGGGCTTCTGACCAGAGACTCTGGTGCTGGGACCAGGGCCCTGGGTTCTAGCTCCAGCAGGGGAGATTGAGAGTCCTGGAGGCTTACCCTGCTCCAGCACGGGGGGGTTGGACTTAGATGATCTTTCAAGGTCCCTTCCAACCTGCAACCTTCTGTGATTCTGTGAGATCTGAGGCAGAAATCCCTCCGTGGGAGGCTGCTGAGGCCCTGGAACAGGTTGCCCAGGGAGGTTGTGGCTGCTCCATCATCCCTGGCAGTGTCCACAGCTGGGCTGGTTGGGGCTGTGGCCACCCTGGTCTGGTGAGAGGTATCACTGCCCACAGCAGGGGGTTGGCACTGGGTGAGCTCTGGGCTCCCTCCCAGCCCAGACCAGTCTGCGATCCTATAACATGGAGCAGGGGACTGATCCTTAAAGCTGTTGGTGATGAGGTTCTTCCTGTTGTTTGAATGAAACCTATTTTCTTTCCCCCCATGTCCAGCCTGTCCCTTCAGCCTGTGACTCACACACAGTGAGCTAAGCCCTCTCTGTTCTCAGCTCATCAGCACTTCTGCTCAATTAATGAGTTCACTCATCCCGGACTGGGTCAGGGTGGCCAGACTGTGACATCAGCCTAGGAGATGTGAAATATGGACCTGCAAAGGCACTTATGAGAACCCTCCAGAGAAGGATACTTGGTGCCAACAACCACCCTCACGATGTTTTGCTCCTCAGCACCCATCACCCGGCTCATCTGGGCTGGCAGCTCCTCGAAGGACGAGCGGTCGGTAAAAGAGAAGAGGAACAGGACGGCATCTGCTTTGTCCTTACAGTCCTGGGGGTGACGAGAGCCAGCGTAATGGGGATCCCATGTGCTGTGTCCCCCCGAGACTGGTGTCCCTGGACTCACATGCAGCAGGTACTCGAACTTGTTCAGTGCCCTCTCCCCACAGTCCCAAAGGTGGAGCTGGAAGATGACAGGGCGGCCACTGGCCCTTATCTTGGCTGGCCAGTAGACGGTTGTGACTTCTATCCCTGTAGAGAGGACACAGGCAGACAGGGACGGTGGTCCCCCACCCAGGGGTCACTGGGTGGGCAGGGGTCTGTGTGTGCCCCCAGGGACCTACCTAGTGTCTCATGGTGGGTGGTGGGCACCGAGGTCCCTGCCAGTGTGGCCACCAAGGCCGACTTGCCGACGCCGCTCTTGCCGGAGATGAAGAGTTTGTAGGTGACGGTGGGGGTGGCCAAGGCAGGGGGCAGCACCGGGTGCTCCAATAGGTCTAGGAGGGGGAAGAGGGGGAAGTTTTCCAAGGTGCTGAACCCTGTTTTTGAAGAAAGGGGCGGGGGACAGGCAGGATGTAGGACTCACTGAACACTCTCCGCTGGTTCTTCTGGAAGATGGAGTCCAGGTAGGGGCGGCCTTCAGGGGAGAGGAGCCAGTCTGGCTCCAGCAATGACTCATCCTGGGCTGCCATGGGCCCTCTTGAGCTGGCGGACAGGGATGGGACCTCCGTGTCCTTTGCCCATGGGGTCACTGCACCCTGCAGCTTCGAGTAGCAACCCTTCTGACCCCACTCAGGGTCTCTGCACCCTCCCATAGGATCTAGCAACCTCCAGTAAGATCCCACCACTCTCCCATGGGGCCACTAAATCCTCTATGGGGTCTCCAACCTCCCCATACGGTCCCTGACACCCCCACAGCCTCCTTGCCCATCCCATGCTTCTGTTGAGGGGTGGTCCCACAGCCTCACCTGTGCCTGCTGCTGCTTTGGGATGACTGCACGAAAGCCAGACCCCGTGCACTGAATCCCTTCCAGGCCCCCTCCCCTGCTCACACGTCCTCTGCTCCTTGTTCTGCAGGGGCTCCTCTCCCCCCAATGATAACAGGATCCTAAAAGCTTGTTCTCTCCTCTCACCCCAAGCCAAAGGGGAAGGGCTGCTCCTGTTTGTCTTTCCCCTCCTTCCTCCTCACTGCCCTGCATGAATGTGTGGCTGTATCTCTCTCTCTGCTTCTGCCTCAAACCACAAGGGAGCTCCCATATTAAAAGGCCCTAAAAGAAGAAGGAATTGTCCAACAGGTTTCCTTTCCAATGTTTTTAATCACTTAGGGATGGAGGGACCTGTCACGAAACTTCTTACAGGGGCCACACCAGACCTCACAACCAAAACCCCAACACACACAGAGCAAACACACTCCATTCTCCTCATCTTCTCCAGGAAACCCCAAGGGCTAGCAGGGTCACCTCCACCAACTGGAAAAGCAGAGAGGCTCCAGCAGAGGGGTTGAGGAGATAAAACTTGGCAGAGGACAAGGGAAAAGGAAAGACTGAGCTCCACAGCAGCCCCACCTTGCAGTCTGTGGCTTCCCCTCCAGTGTCAAGTAGGAACTGGTAGGAACAGTGTCAAGGCACCGCAGAGGAGCAGCTCCAGTCCGGCTTCGTGGTTGGAACCAGCTCTGGAAGAAAAACAAACCTAAAACATCATCCTGTGGGGAGATGGTGACGATGAGAAGGGACAAAGCAGGGCTGGGCAGGGGCTGCCTGCTCCTCCTCTGAGCAGGGCAAGGAGGCTCCAGGCTGTCTGGTAGCTCTGCTGCCGAGGGGAGTTTCTCAAACTGGGGAGCCCAGAACTGGACCCAGTTCTCCCCTCTTGTTCTGGGGAGCCCAGAACCGAAACCAGTTCTCCCCTCTTGTTCTGGGGAGCCCAGAACCGAAACCAGTTCTCCCCTCTCGAACTGGGGAGCCCGAACTGGACCCGGTTCTCCCCTCTCGAACTAGGGAGCCCGAACTGGACCAAGTTGTCCTGCTGTGGACCCCAGTGCAGAGTAGAGGGGCAGAAGACCCTCCCGACGGGCTACCAGAGCTGACGAGCACCGGGAGGTGCGGGATCCATCCCCAGCCCTCAGGAAGTGGAAACGCAGCCCCAGAGAGCGGCACCTCACCCGGGAGAGGCTGCGGACTCGCTCCAGGAGGGACTTCACTCGCCAGGGGGTTGGCGAGGGGTCGCTCAGCGCCGGCCCCGCTGCCCCCGCACCGCGTGTGTCCGCTATTTCCCGTCCTCCCGGTTACCCGCTCCCCCCCACCCGGAACGGCGCTGCCGCGGACGCGGTTCCCGCCGGACTCGCTGCGGTGGGAGGGGCGGGGACAGGGGTGGCAGGGGCGCGAAGAGTGAGCGGGGCCGCGCATGCGCCTTGCCCGCCCCCGGCGCCATCGCGGCCGTTCCTGCGGCTCCCGGGCCTGCTCCTGGCCGCGGCCGCCATGGCCACCGACTCGTGGGCCCTGGCCGTGGACGAGCAGGAGGCGGCGGCCGAGTCGGTGAGTATGGGGAGTGGGGTGGTGCCGGGGAGCAGTCTTGGCTGTAGGCGGAGGGGAGTTAGGTGGTTACACGGGGTCCTGAGGGGCCGCGAGGCCTCCTCACAGAAAACATCGGTGGAAAAACCCGTTTCCCCCGCTTCTCCCCGCCCTTTCCCTCCCATTTCCTGTCCGTTTCCCACCTCCTCTCATCTTCACCCCTTTTTATCCCTTTTTCCGGCGGAGGAACGTCCCTGTCTGGAGCCGTCGTGGAGGCAGCTCCGCCTCAGGATGATCCTGGGCCTGGGCCCTGCCTTCAAGAAAGGAGGAAATTGGTCTTTTCTTCCTGTTATTGATTTTTACATATTTCTTTTAGTATCGAAAGGGCCGGCAGGTCCCTGTCTTGTCCCCTTATCTACCACCAGACACAGTCCTGCTCACCTCTGTCTGCCCAGGCGAAAACCAGTCCGTTTTGTACAAAAACATCTGGATTTTTGTGAGGCCCTGGCTCGTTTTTGTTTCTCTGAGCAGCAGAAGTGCTGCCCTTTAGCACAGATGGGGCTAACTCAGCCCTTTGAAGCCCCTTGGGGCTCCGCTGTCTGTCACATTTCTGGTGTTAAAGCCGACCTTGGAGGACAGGGAATCCTTATGGGTTAGCCCCTGTCAGTTGGGACTCAAGATTACACAGAATCCTAGAATTGTTTAGGTTGGAAAAAATCGTTGAATCCAACCCTGAACCCAGCTGACCCACCCCTGCCTCTGAGCTCCAGATCTTCTGCCTGTGAAACACGGACAGGGATGGGGCCTCAACCAGCTCCTTGGCAGCCTGTGCCAAGGGCTGAGGCCCCTTTCCAGGAAGAAGTTTCTCCTCAGGGCGAGCCTAACCTTCCCCTGGTGCAGCCTGAAATAGTTTCTTCTTGTCCTGTCCCTTGTTCCTTGGGAGAAGAGACCAACCCTCACCTCTCTCCACCCTCCTGTCAGGCAGTTTCAAATGGCAAGAAGGTCTCCCCTCAGCCTCCTCTTCCTCAGACCAACCAGCCCCAGCTCCCTTAGCTTCTCCCTATCAGACCTGTTCTCTAGATCCATCCTTAGCTCCATTGGCCCTTCTCTGCACCCGCTCCAGCCCTTCAATGTCCTTCTTTTGTCCTGGAATGGAAATTTTATCCCTTTTGCATTCAGCAGAGTGGCGTCACAGGGGCACAGAACACCCCGCTTTCAGTGCCACTGTTACAGCTCAAGAGCAGTGGGGTTTTGCTGTAAAACTCTTGGAGTCAAGCTAACTTCATTGCCTTTTCCTTCAGGGAGGGTTTTTCACCATGGGGTGTTAAACCACTGAATCCCAGACTGGTGGGGGTTGGAAGGGATCTCTCAAGATCATCCAGCCCAACTCACTTTCTAGAGCAGGTTCACCCCAATGTGGAAGCTTCAGTGAAAGCTCAGGTTTTCATGGGCAGCGGTGAAATGCTGTTACTGTGGACCCAGCACAACTCTGACCTTATGTTTTCCTTCTCTTACAGCTGAGCACTTTGCAACTGAAGGAGGAAAAACCCAAACTGGAAGCCAATGGTGAGTTAAAGCAGTTCAGACAGTCATGGAAAGGCCATAAATGTGTTTGTTTTGTGTTGTGGAGGGAAAAACATTCCCAAAAAGGGGAAACACAAAGATAAAGAGCAGCGCTGAGTCAGTATTTGGCTCGTTTGATGTGTAGAATTGTGGTCTGCACTGTGCAGGGAGCTGTGGGAGTGGAGCATCTCCCTGCTGAGGAAAGGCTGAGGGAGCTGGGGCTCTTGAGCTGGAAAAAAAGGAGCCTGAGGGGTGACCCCATGAATGTTGATCAATATGTGAAGGATGGGTGTCAGGAGGATGGAGCCAGGCTCTGCTCAGGGGCACCCAATGACAGGACAAGGGGCAGTGGGTATGAGCTGGAGCAGAGGAGGTTCCCCATCACTGTGAGAAGGACCTTGTTCCCAGTGACAGTGCCAGAGCTCTGACAGGGGCTGCTCAGGGAGTTGTGGAGTATCCTCTGGAGCCGGTTCAAACCCTCCTGGCCATGTTCCTGTGCGACTGGATGTAGGGGATCCTGCTGCGGCAGAGGGATTGGACTGGATGATCATTTGAAGTCCCTTCCCATCCGTGGTGCACTGTGATTCCATGTGGCTGAGAAACTTAAGAGCTGGGTGGTTCCCCTCAGCAAAATGGGCTGTCGTATAACTTTCCACCCCTCTATCTGGAATCTGAGGCTCTGAGGTTGTGGCTTCATGACTCCTACATCTCTAAACCTTCCTGTTTCATTCAGGTGCTGTTGTCAAGGCGGATGACAACGTGGAGAAGACAGAAGATGAGGAGAAGGGTAAGTGCTGCTTTGGAAAAAGGTGTTGGCCAGGAGCAAGTGTCCTGTTTCCATAATGAAGTCTGCCTGGTGTCTCAGGACAGATGATCTTGTATCCTGCACTGAGGACTTAACTGTAAGACATGTCCTTCCTCCGTAATGGCTTTTAAAGCCTTTGGGTCCTGTGATGTCTTGGGAGACTCCCAGATTAGAGTGGAATAAGAGGATAGCAGAGTCCTCAAGGTCAATTGGATAACATGGGGCTACTGTAGCAACCACTGTGCTGCGTTTAGGAAATGGCTGTTCAGAGGCGGGTAATGGCTCCAGGACTTCCTGAATGTGGCTACAGAAAATTACCAGTAGAACCCCCATGTGCAGCAAGTTGAGCCTTGTGTTGTGATTGCCCTTCTCAGCCTTTGCTGGATTTTAGCCCTTTCAAGCATCGTTTGTCCTCAAAGTCTCCTTAAAATGAGGAAAAAGCCACCAAAAAAAGGGAAAAAACCCTAAAAGCTGCCTGCCTACATGGAATAGTGGGGCTGTGAGAGGCTTTTAACCCTGTCCCATGCAGGGCCTGAAGTATAGAACCTGAAATAAGTAGAGTTCTGTGTCTGTTCAGGTCTCCCTTAACACTGTGTTCGCTTTGGTTTGTCTTGTGGATGTGAAATATGACTCTCCGGGAGATCTTCTTAGACAGATTTGGGAAGTTTGGGGTCTTTCATGTAACTGTAACAGGATTTCATTGCTGGGATGCATTCTGTCCTGTCTAACTGAGTCAGAATACCAGTGTGGGAGCCACACTGACGTGGGACTGTGATTCATTGACCTTTCCCACCTCTTTCTTGTCCAGAGGACAGAGCTGCCCAGTCTCTGCTCAACAAGCTGATTCGCAGTAACCTGGTGGACACCACAAACCAAGTGGAGGTACTGCAGAGGGATCCTACATCACCTCTCTACTCCGTCAAGTCTTTCGAAGAACTGCGACTGTAAGTGCTGGTTGGTTCAGAGCTGCCTAAAGGGATGAGCCGGAGACTTCTGTGCCTTGAGCAGAGAGAAAACAGGAATATTAAACAGGCTCCCTCCCGACTGTAGTTTTCAGCCCACTCAGTGGTAGGAATCCTTGTTCTTGAACTTGGGGAGAGCAGTGTTGACACACTGCTGGTGAGACTGCACAAGCAGACGAGTTCGGAGCCTGTCAGATAGTTGGAGATTCCCTTCATGTCCTGAGAGATGAGACAAAGTTGTGCAAGAGACAGAGTTTGAGATGTGCCTGGACTTCTGTCTTGAGTTACTGCAGATTTGCTGTTGTAAATCAGCATCTCTGTTATTAATTCAACACCAGATTTATTTGATCCTTTGAAAGCTTCCATGTGAAACAGACTTACTGCTGTTCCTGGTCTGCGTGGAGCTGCTGCTGCTCTCTGTCAGCCTCAAAACCTCCCCTCGAGCACTGGGGGCAGTGCTGGGCCCCTCACGTCAAGAAAGAGATTGTGGGGCTGGAGTGAATCCAGAGGAGCAACAAGGCTGGGGAAGGGACTGGAGGGAAAGTCTGATGGGGAGGGGCTGAGGGAGCTGGGGGTGTTTAGCCTGGAGAAGAGGAGACGTAGGGGAGACCTTCTCCCTCTCTCCAACTCCCTGAGGAGAGGTTGGAGTCAGGTGTGGGTCAGGCTCTTCTCCTAGGAAACCAGTGCCAGGATGAGAGGGCAGGGCCTGAAGCTCCCAGGGGAGGGTCAGGTTGGATGTTAGGAAGCCCTTCCTCATGGAAAGGGTGATCAGAGCCTGGACTGGACTGCCCAGGGCAGTGGTGGAGTCCTCATCCCTGGAGGTGTTGAAGGGCACAGGCTGGATGTGGCCCTTAGTGCCCTGGTGTGGCCGCTGGGGTGCTGTTAGGTCCTGGTCTGGGCTGGATGAGGCTCCTGCCTCTCATTCTGGGATTCAGTGAACTCATGACTTGTGATCTCTTGTGTGACCAGCTGGGTGAGGTGAACGCAGGGAGGTAGAGGCATCATCCTTTCTACAGCAGCTCCCCAGCAGCCGTGGGGAGGCTGAGAGCAGGTGTTGGGGCAGTGCAGGGATGTTTGGGAAACACAAGAGTTGTTTTAGTGGCAGAAGTAGCAAACACAACCCTCTCCTGTTGTGGTTTGTGAAGGTCCAGCAGCAGCAGTAACTAGCACAGAGGGAAAAGCTTCACTCTTCTCTGTTTTATGTACTGGAGACACTACTAGTGATAGTGTTGTGAACCTTCCTGTTGAGTACCTGTGGAGTTGGATTTAGGGTGTGATGGGTTTATTTTTAATGTGCTAAAGAGGCTGCTCTGTTGGGATTGTTGATTGTGTTGAGGACCCCGGGTTTGTTGATCTTTTCAAGCTCCACAGAGCTGATAAGATTGCTCACTGTGAACTGTCAGCATATTGTTTCACTGGGTTGAAACAGAAGCAGCTGAGGTCCTCTAGCGCCTGTTAGACCAGCTCCCAGCTTTCAAAAGCCAAACAGTCGCAGTGAGTTAGTGGTGGGGGCAGCCCCACTAATTGAGTCTTGGTTTTGTTATGACTCGTCATAGCCCGGGCAACTGTAGGAGAGCAGGGCTGCATGGCCCCACTCTGAGCAGCGTGAGGTTATCTTTTCAAAGAGCTTTTGTTTGGTCTGAAACTAATACACAGGTTTTAAAAAGTGTGTTGTGCTGAATGGGAAGTTCTCAGTGGCAGGAGGTTGTGGGCAGGTGTTAGGCTTTGACCACAGATGGGTTATGTGGCAGCAGGGAACCCATAACCTGTACTGAAAGGGCAGCCTCTTCTTCTGAGCATCACAGCAGCCCTCCAGCAATCTGTGGGGAGAGTTTTGCCAGCACCATAGCCTGGGATTTGGGTTGGTTTTGGGTCCCATCTGGCAATGATGAGCATTTGAGTTCTGGGTAGAGTGCTGGTCACCAGGTCTAGTCACTGTGAACCAAGCTGACCAGCTGATTGAACTGTGCTGGTGTTGAAGTGTCTGGTTGTGTCACAGAATCCTCAGGACTTGCTGAAGTCCTTGCTGTGGTTTCACTCTGTTGCCACAGTCACTTTGTCCTGTATTTGAGTCTTCAAGGAGTGATAATTGTGATGCTGAGATTCGGCACTGCTGAGGGAGAGGGGTTTGGGCTGAGGGAAAGGGACTGGGCTGAGGGCAGGGACTAACGCTCTGCTCCAGCATCATTGAGAAAGCTGCTTTAGGAGGAGAAGCCCAGCGCTGGCCTTGGAGCTGTGACGCTCAGGTTTCCTGGGAGCGATGTGGGGCTGTGCAGATCTCCTTCCCAGACTTTGTGCTGTCACTTGTAGCTTCCAGGCACTGACTACAGTCACCTCACCAGCATGGTTGTGGCAGGGACACGGGAAGGGGTGGCTCTGGGTTCAATCACAAGGGGTTTCTCTAAGGTTTTCATGCACAAATGAAATACAAATGTAGTTTATTGGGCTACAGTATAAAATCTGTTCTGTTTTCAGGAAACCACAGCTCCTGCAAGGAGTCTACACCATGGGCTTCAACAGACCATCTAAGATACAAGAGAATGCCCTGCCCATGATGCTGGCTGAGCCGTACGTACACGAACTTCCTACCCTGCCATGACAGTCTTGGCAGGAATGCTGCTCTTGAGCTCTGGAGGGGAGGATGGTGATGCCCAGGAGCTGCCCAGGCTCTGATGGGTGGGTTCTTATGCCATGGTCTTCCTGTGGCCAGCAGCCACATGACCGCAGCCCTGCATTTCACGGAATCCCAGAGTGATTGAGGCTGGAGAAGCCCTCTGAGCTCATCCAGCCCAGCCCAGGACCTGACATCACCCCAGCAGCAACACCAGGGTGCTAAGGCTACAGCCAGTGTTAAAATGCTCCTTGCTGTGTTTTCTTTAGTGTTGAATCCCACGATTGTGGCCAGGGAGCTTCAGCTGGTTCTCAACCCCTGTCCTCTCTGTGTCCTGCAGCCCACAGAACTTGATCGCACAGTCTCAGTCCGGTACTGGCAAGACAGCTGCCTTTGTCCTGGCCATGCTCAGCCGAGTTGAACCCGGGAACAAGTACCCACAGGTATAGGCTTCTGGGATGAGACTGTCTGAGGGGATTGTGGTGGTGCAGTGAAGGGGGTTGGCTTCTGCTGGGACCTCTGTAGGAAATCCATAACTTGCTCAAGGCTGTAGGTTGCACCTTCATGGGTTGATGAACCCATGGAGACTGCTGAGCAGGGGCTTAGGGAGCGATCAGGATGCCTTTAATGCAAGACTGGGGTTTTAGAGAAGTGAAGAATCCTACAGTTGTTTAGTTTGGAAAAGACCTTGAAGATCATCAGCTTGGCCCTGTCAGTTCCTCCCTCTCAGGATGGTGTTGCCCTGCAAGGAGTTAAATCAGGGGTAGAGAGGATGTAGTTCTGGGAGGAATTGAATTGGAGGAATAGTGTGGGCTGAAGGGGTGGAGTGTGGGATGGAAGAGAAAGTACCTGAGACAATAGAGCAGAGGGGCCAAGAAATTTCCTTATGGGATAGTTGAGCGATTTCATCAGGTTTGGAATTCTTTCCTCAAAAAACCCCCCACCATCCCTTACTTAAGTCTAACTGCAGGTGTTGGGTTCACCGTCGTTGCTGTGGCCCAGCAGAGTAGCTGTGCACAAAGTCAGTGTCTGGGTTCAGGATGCTTCACAGAACCATACAGTCATTTGGGTTGGAAAAGACCTTCAAGATCATTGATTCCAACCCTGAACCCAACTGTCCCACCCCACAGCTCAACCCTGTCCCTGAGCTCCAGACCTCCCCGACGGTGAAACACGGCCAGCGATGGCCATCCAACCCCTCCCTGGGCAGCCTGTGCCAAGGGCTGAGGGCCCTTCCCAGCAAAAAGTTTCTCCTGAGGGCCAACCCAACCTTCCCCTGGGGCAGCCTGAGGTCGTTTCCTCTTGTTCTGTCCCTTGTTCCTTGGGACAAGAGACCAACCCTCACCTCTCTGCACTCTCCTGTCAGGCAGTTGCAGACAACAGTGAGGTCTCCCCTCAGCCACCTTCTCTTCAGACGAACCAGCCCCAGACCTGTTCAGCAGCTGGAGTGTTCATTTTCAGTTCAGACTTTGGGAATCAGGATGTTTTGCACTTAACTGTCATCTAAAAAGTGTTTTCCTTCCCCCTGCCCAGTGTTTGTGCCTTTCTCCAACATACGAGCTGGCGCTCCAAACAGGAAAAGTGATTGAGCAGATGGGGAGGTTTTACCCGGAGCTGAAGCTGGCATATGCTGTGCGAGGCAATAAATGTGAGTATGGAGGAACGCCAGCGACAGAGAGTGGCCGTGGGTGCGATAAACACACAGTGGAGCAACCTCATGAGGGAACAGGCTGGCTCGACGAGGGGGAGCAGCTTTCCAATCTCTGAAGGGGGCTGCAAGAACGCTGGGGGAGGGCTTTTGACAGGGGTGGTAGTGAGAGGATAAGCGGAAAGGGTTCTAGACCTGGAGAGGGGAGTCGAAGTTTACACATGAGGAACAAATTCTGCTGTGAGGGTGGGGAGATGCTGGAACAGGTTGCCCAAGGCAGCTGTGGCTGCCCCCTCCCTAGTGGTGTTGAGGGGCAGGTTGGCTGGGGCCCTGAGTAACCTGCTCTAGTGAAGGTGTCCCTGCCTGTGCAGGGGGGTTGGAACGGGATGATCTTTTAAGGTCCCTTCCAACCCTGGCCATGTGAGGATTCTGCCTTAGATTCCACTGTCTTAGACCAGCCTACCCTTCTGTCTTGGCAGTGGAGAGAGGTCAGAAGATCTCCGAGCAGATTGTGATTGGCACACCCGGCACTGTGCTGGACTGGTGTTCCAAACTGAAGTTCATAGATCCCAAGAAAATCAAAGTGTTCGTGTTGGATGAGGCTGATGTGATGATAGCAACCCAGGGCCATCAGGACCAGAGCATCCGCATCCAGAGGTAAGGACGACAGCAGTGTGCAGCTGCAGCCCAGAAGGCCAAGGAAATCCTGGGCTGCATCTATAGAAGTGTAGCCAGCAGATGGAGAGAGGGGATCCTCCCACTCTGCTCTGCCCTGGTGAGAGCCCACCTGGAGACCTGTGTCCAGCTCTGGAGCCCCCAGGACAAGAAGGACCTGGAGCTGCTGGAGTGAGGCCAGAGGAGGCCACGAGGACGATCAGAACGCTGGAGCCCCTCTGCTCTCGGGACAAGTGGAGGGAGTTGGAGCTGTTCAGTCTGGAGAAGAGAAGGCTTCATAAGGGCCTTCTAGTGATCTTTCAATCCCTGAAAGGGGCTGTCAGAAGGCTGGGGAAGGCTCTTCCCAAGGGCGGGGAATGCTAGGATGAGGGGTCAGGGTGTGAAGCTGGAAGAGGGCAGAGTGAAGCTGGACAGGAGGAAAAAGTTGAATCTGAGGATGGGGGAATCCCTGGAACAGGCTGCCCAGAGAGGGGGTGGAGGCCCATGAAGTGATGGTAGGATTCACATCAGCCCTCAGAATGGACATAACTAGCTCTGGGGGTGTCATTGTTGCTTTGCCTGTAGCATCAGTCCCACCAGGATGTTGGGGATACAGGTGGGAACCTGCATTGTTTTGCTTTCTCTCGCAGAATGCTCCCAAGGGACTGCCAGATGCTTCTGTTTTCAGCCACCTTTGAGGATTCTGTGTGGAAGTTTGCTCAAAAAGTTGTTCCGGACCCAAACATTATCAAGCTGAAGCGAGAGGAGGAGACACTGGACACGATCAAACAGTACTATGTGCTGTGCAATAGCAGAGACGAGAAGTTCCACGCTCTCTGTAACATCTACGGTGCCATCACCATCGCCCAGGCTATGATCTTCTGCCATGTGAGTCCTGCCAGGGGGTGTCAGGGATCCTGTTAGGGTCTGAAAGGAGCCAGGTTGCCCTTTTCCATGGTGTTTCTGGCTCCTCTGTGAGGGAAATCTTGACAGCTGAGATAGTCTGTCCATCCAGATGGTTTTTATTCTCAGTCCTCTCAAGCAAAGGTCAGGGTGAAGCACAGTTTTCCAAAGCAAAGGATGGCTGGGAACTGTGGGGAAAAAAACCCCAACCCCCTGAGGTTGGAAAGGGCAGAGTGAGGGATGGGGGGTCTGATAGTCGTGCAGCTTTTCCTGGGACTCCGGAGATGAATTTCCCTCAGGTGGGAATCACTGGGGTCTCCCCATGGGTCACACTGAGACGGCTTCTGTTTGATTTTGTGGAAGCCACCTCAGTAACTCTCAGTACAAACCCAGTGTTGACAGCACCGTGACCGCTATGTAAGGCCACAGAGATGATCCAAGGGCCAGAACCCCTCTGCTCTGAGGACAGGCTGAGGGAGCTGGGGCTGTTCAGCTCAGGGAAAACTCCAGGGAGACTTTAGAGCTGCCTTCACTACCTGAAATGAACCTCCAGGAAGGCTGCAGAGGGACTTTTCCCAAGGGGATCCAGTGACAGGACAAGGGGAAATGGTTTGAAACTGAAGGAGAGGAGGTTCAGACTGAATCTGAGGAAGAAGTTCTTCAGTGCCAGGGTGGAGAGACTCTGGAATCAATTGTCCAGAGAGGCTGTGGCTGCCCCCTCCCTGGAGGTGCTCAAGGCCAGGTTGGATGAGGCCTTGAGCAACCAAGTCTGGTTGAGAGGAGTCGATGCCCCTGGCAGGGGCTTGGAGGAGATGGGCTCTGAGGTCCCTTCCACCCTGGGCCATTCTATGACAGAGCGAGTGTTTGCAGTCTGCTGTAGCTGCCTGCCTGCAGGCTATAAGGATGCAACCTCAGACACAGCAGGAGCACAGAACCCAACTGGAAGCTGTTAATTCCAGACTGCGGAGCTTCTGTTGGTTTTCACAGCCACACTCTGCTCGAACCCCGACATCTTCCAGGCTGAGGAGGTTTGTTTACTTGCTGCTGCTTGTCTGTCCTTAGTCCATCACCCCTTGGAGAGCAAAAGCTGAGCAGGGGAGCACAAGGGAACTGCATCTCCCCTTCCAGAAGGCTTCCTGAGGTGGCAGATCTCTGACCGGAGAGCTGGGAGCTCAGTTTGTAGTGGAGCAGCTTAGGAGCTGTTTCTTTTCCAGACAGAAAACCCAAACAGCTGCAGAGCTTCCAGCTGACCCCACAGAGATTCGTTGCTGCTTTAGGGTTGTTCCTCACATTGTGTTGCAGACCCGGAAGACAGCCAGCTGGCTGGCGGCAGAGCTCTCCAAGGAAGGCCATCAGGTGGCATTGCTCAGCGGGGAGATGATGGTGGAGCAGAGAGCCGCTGTGATCGAGCGTTTCCGAGAGGGCAAAGAGAAGGTGCTGGTGACTACAAACGTCTGTGCCAGAGGTAGGGGATGGCAGGGGCAGGAGGAGCTGCTCCAGCACATAGTGCTTGAGGGCTTCACATTCTCAAATGTTCCCGTCTGGGTAAATTTGGGGCTGCTGCACATGGCAATGCCTGGAGGCAAACACAGGATTACTTGTTGGCTTCATGCAGCTGGAGGTGAAAAAGTCCATCCTGTGAGACTGTACTGCTGACCCTCGGGGTTTAACATCAACATTGCTGAGAAGGACTGAACCCCAGGAGGAACTGGTATTGCAAGTTGACATCCTAGGAGAGTTCAGGGAGCTTAGTGCTTGGAGCAGAAACCCTTTGGAGAGGAGGAGGGTTTACAAAGCCTGTTCAGTGCTGATTCAGGCATCTCCAACGGCGTTTCCGTTGGCTGTTGCGGTGGGGGTTCCCACTGTGACAACTAGATGGCTGCTGGTTCAAAGTTAGGCCATCAGGTTGTTGTGGAAAAGATCTAGTCTGGAGTTTGGCTTTGAACCCTTCACTCGGTGAGGAGCCACGTGGCTGCATCTCGGAGCTGCTGGGGAGCCTGGCTGTGGTGCCCAGCCTGCGCACAGGTCAGGCTGGAGGCTGCAACAGGAGAGGGTTAGGTTGGAAGACCTTCCTCACGGAAAGTGGGGATCAGAGTCTGGAATGGACTGTGCAGGGAAGTGCTGGAGTCTCCATCCCTGGAGGTGTTGGAGGACAGCCCGGCTGTGGCCCTTAGTGCCCTGCTGTGGCTGCTGGGGTGATGTTAGGTCCTGGGCTGGGCTGGGTGAGCTCAGAGAGCTTCTCCAGCCTCAGTCTTCCGTGGCAGATCCTGATTCGAAGGGGAGCTGTGTGGTCTGACACGTTGCTTTCCCTCTCCTTAGGGATCGATGTGGAGCAGGTCTCTGTTGTTATCAATTTTGACCTTCCTGTGGATAAGGATGGCAATCCAGACAACGAGACGTACCTGCACCGGATTGGGCGCACAGGCCGCTTCGGCAAGCGTGGGCTGGCGATTAACATGGTGGACAGCAAGCACAGCATGAACATCCTCAACAGAATCCAGGAACATTTCAGTTAGTACCTCGGGCTCTCTTTGTTCTCTAAAACCAGAGGTTATTTCCATGGAATTTGGACTGGCTGGAGGCTGAGCAGCATTAAGCTGACTCTGGTTTGTGCGGGGTCTCTTAGGATGTTGATCGGGTGCCTGTAGATCGAGTTGTCTGTTCACTGGCTGCCTGGACAGTCCTTAATGTGGGTGTTCCAGAGGGAGGTACCACTATGGTGCCCAGATGGGCCTTTTGTCAGAGATTTAAGTTGCAGTTTTCAAGGTGAATTGCTCTGGAATCACAGAACCATCCAGACTGAAAAAGACCTTCAAGATCACCAAGTGCAACTGCCCACCCTACAGCCTCCAACCACCAACCCAGCTCCCCAAACACCCTGGCTGCCCGGTTGTTGAACCCCTCCAGGGACAGTGCCTCCACCCCATCCCTGGGCAGCCTTTTCCAAGGCCACCCCACTCTGGGAAGGAGTTTGCCCTAAGATCCAACCTGACCCTCCCCTGGCACAACCTGACCCCATTTCCTCTGCTCCTGTGGGGAGTCCCTGGGGAGAAGAGGCCAACCCCCACCTCACTGTGCCCTCCCTTGAGGTAGCTGTAGAGAACAGTGAGGTTTCCTCTCAGTCTCCTCCGGGCTGAACAGCCCCAGCCTCCTTAGCCTCTCCCCATCAGCCCTGTCCTCCAGATCCCTATGCAGCCCAGTTGCCCTTCTCTATCCCCTCTCCAACCCCTCCCTGTCCTTCCTGTCCTGCGGTGCCCAAACTGCCCTCAGTACTGGAGGTGCAACCTCCCCAGGGCCGAGGACGAAGGGGCAGGATCAGCAGAGAGATGTAACTTTCCCCTCTCTGCTCTGCATTATGAAACTGACTGATTTCTCCTCTTTCCCAGACAAAAAGATAAACAAATTGGACACGGACGACTTGGATGAAATTGAGAAGATCACTAACTGAGGACCAGCTGCTGGAACTGGTGCGAACCCCGCTGTGGAAGCTCTCCCACTCCAATTGGATCTGCGCTCAGATTGGCACACCGCTCCGCCAGTCCCCGAAACAGAAGGACTGAGGACACCAAAAATTACCTCAAAATTGCAGTCAGACTTCAAATTGTGCAATGGATGGGGGAGGAAGATGTTTACAGAAGCTTTTAACATTTCTTAGTTTAGCCTTAAAATGGGAAGATCCTCTGGATTCTTGAGAAAACACTTGAAAACAGGAAAACACGGTCATTGTCTAAAAAGGAGAGGGAAAAGGAACCCCCCCAAACCATCAGCTTCGCTGCCTTTAACTGAAGTTACGCAGCAGCCTGATTGGGTAAAATTTGACAAAGGCAGACTGGACAGAAGGAAAAACAACAGCTCCTGAAACAACAAAAACCCCAACCCCAAAGAACCCCCAGACGAGGCAGCTGGATTTTGATCCCTCGACTAGTACGAATAGGATGTCCTCCTCTTTGGTGGTGCCTCCACCTCAGCTCCTTCAGCCTCCTTTTGGGCTTCCCCACGGATCTCTCTGCTTTTCCTTGCATTAGGTCATGTCTCTCTGCGGTAGCTCCTACTCGTGGACACAGGTGCTGTTGTGTTGTTGTCGTCGGGCTTTTGGAGCGGCTACTCTGTGCGTGGCGGCGCTGACTAGCATCCCTGAGCGACAGGGAACCTCATGGAGATGTGAGGGTGGGTGGGGAGGGGGCTGAATGAAGGGAACAGTATTGATTAACGGAATAGATCCACCTCTGGTCGTTGCTGGCTGTTGTAGCAGGGGGTCGGTCACCTTGAGGCAGGTGGTGCTGGTTCTCTGAGTGGCTGGTGCGAAGCCCTTGTGACTCAATCGTGTCCACAACTGTCTGTCTCCACGCGTTGGTTAGAGAGATAAATTGTTTGCTA
>VXBP01008239.1:0-165644 GCA_013400115.1 Rhinopomastus cyanomelas | reverse complement strand
GCAGAGCAAAGCAAAGCTCTGGAGCATCAGATTTACCTGTTACAGTCAGTTTTGAGTTCAGCTGCTCAGCCAGCCTGCAGAGGGGGAGCGCTCCCCTCCCACTGTGCCCACAGCCNGGACGGGACAGGGGGTTGGTTGTTCCTCCAACCCAGCTTCCAAGGAGAAGGAAGTGTCTCCTCTGGAAGCTTAGGGTGCACAGCTCATTTGTTAGAGAAGAGGGGGACTTGCGTGGGCCGCTGGTCACCTGCTCCTCAGTGCAGGAGCCCCCTTCCAAAGCAGCTGTATCAATTGTAAACTGAACTAGGAATTTTCTGGGCGAATCCCAGCCATCGGAATTCTGTTCATAGACAGGAACGTCGGGAGTCAAAAACCAACTGAAACCAAACCAAAACCAACCTCGTTGCAAAAGTCCCTAAAGGTTTAGGACCTCAAGCACCCTTTTAGTGATTTCTACAAAGGCTTTGGTGAAAAAAACCACAAAAAAAGATAAACTGTTGAAAAAAAACTGCAAACTTTTTGTATTCTGGGGTTTTGATCTATTTTTATTCCATTTGGAAACCTATTTAATGTGGTGGCTGGTGGGTGAGTGAGTGCGTGGCGAGTGGAAGACGTGTTCCCATCTCCTGCTTTTCTTCCTAGTACAGCTGAATGACCTCGCAACGGCAGAGTATCGCGTTGAAGTGGTGGGGAAGGCTGCGGCTGGTCCTGTGTGCTGTTTCTAATGAGCTTTTAATTGGAATAAAGAACACAAACCCAGCGCCGCCTCCGCGCCTGTCCTGCTTCAGAGCATTCCGGCCCTGCCCCTGTCCTCGGGTCTGGCGAGGGTGCAGTTTGAGTGCTGGGGGCAGGGAGGGGCTGAGAGGGGGCAGAAAAGGGCAGCTGGGCTGGTTAGAGGCCTCTTCCTGGCGCTGGTTGCCTGGGAGAAGAGCCTGACCCCAGCTTGACTACAGCTTCCCTTCAGGGAGTTGGAGAGGGGGAGAAGGTGCTCCCCAAGTCTCCCCAGGCTCAAAATCCCCAGCTTTCTCAGGCTCTCCCTCCAGTCCCTTCCCCAGCCTCATTGTTCCTCTGAACTTGTTCCAGCCCCTCCATCTCTTTCTTGAAGTGAGGGGCCCAGCACTGCCCCCAGTACTCAAGCAAAGGCTTCCCCAGTGCCCAGTACAGGGGGAGAATGATGTCCCCAGCCCTGCTGGCCACACTAGTGCTGATCCAAGCCAGGATGCCTTTGGCCTTCCAGGTCACCTGGGCACCCTGCTGGCTCATGTCCTGCCAGGTTGCTCTCCAGCCCCTCATCCCCCAGTCTAGCTGCAGGGAGTTCTTGTGGCCAAAGCGTAGGACTCTGCCCTTGGCCTTGTTGAACCTCATCCCGTTGGCCTCTGCCCATTGACCCAGCCTGGCCAGATCTCTCTGCAGCATTTTCCTCCCCCCATAGCAGGCCTACACTCCCCCCCAACTTGGTGTCATCTGCACATTTACTGAGGGTGGGCTCGATCCCCTCAAATCCTCAGTCTTTCGGAAGAAGCCCCACATCCTGCTCAGCAGAATCCCCCACGACAGTGCCTCCATGTGCCTTGGGATCTGTGTCGTGCCGCTCCTCCTGGCGGATGCAGAGCACAGACTTGTGGAGAATCTCGCAGTCATGGAGGGATCTGGTCAGGTCTGAGAAGTTCCTGCGAGGCACCTCCATGGTTTCGATGCTGCAGTGTTCGTATTTAACCGATGTTTTCTGTTCTGCCACAGCCAGGACCGTCTGGAGGCTGTCGCTGGGTTTGAAATGGTGGTGGAACCTCTGACCGGAGGGAGATCGAACAGCAAGCAGCAGCTGCGACTCTTCCAAAGCTGCAGGTGAGCTCAAAGGCTTCTCCTGCCTTGTTGTCTTCCCCAGCTTCTCAGGAGGACACCGCACCTGCGAGTTCTCTTCATCGTTTTCTATCAACATGCTGGTGTGTTCTCGTTCTCCAGAAAGAGTTTTGATCTGAGGAGCGTCCCCCCAGCCCTCACTCACTTTGAGCTGTTGGGTCTGTTCCAGCACCTCCTCCAGGGGCTGTTTGCAGCCAATGGGGGGGAGCACCCTGTACTTGTTCAGGGAAGAGGAGCCCTTCCCAGGCATCTGCTGCAGCAGCTCTGAGACATTGTCAGTGGACACCTGGCAAGCTGGCGACACCAGGGTTATGGAAGATGCTCTCTGGCTGTTGACTCGTTCCTGAGGAGCTGCTGGTAGTGGAGAAGGTGACCCTTGGCAAGGAGACCCTTGTGCTTCCTGCAAGCATCTGATGCGGGGCCTCATGCGGCCCTTGGCAGATTTGGGCCTGGCCCCACGCATGGTGTCTGGGCACAAGAAAGTGGCTGCTGCGCTCGGAGAGAGACAGAGGGGAGACGGCACCAGGTTCAGGATAGCTGCTGTGGCCATTGCTTCCTGAGGCACCTGCAGAGGGGAAAAAGGGACTTGGGGTAGCAGAGGGAAAAGAAGGACTTGGGCTACTGGTTGTTGGATAGGAAGCAACAGGATGGCCTTGCAGCCCAGAAGGCCAGTCCTCGGCTGCTTCAAAAGAAGTTAAGCCAGTGGGGTGAGGGAGAGGGTTCTGCCCCTCTGCTCTGTGCTGGCGAGACCTAACCTGGAGTCCCGAGTCCAGCTCTGGACTCCTCAACACAAGGACATGATTAGAGCAGCTCCAGAGGAGGCCACGATGATGATCAGAAAGCTGGAACCCCTCTGCTCTGGAGACAGGCTGAGGGAGCTGGGGCTGTTCAACATGGAGAAGATTCCAGGGAGACCTTATTGCAGCCCTCCAGTACTTAAAAGGAATCCCACAAGAGAGATGGGGACAGACTGTATCAGGGGCTGCCAACTACAAGAGGGTCGATTTTTTTATGAAGAGAGTGAAGGATCACTGGAACAGGCTGCCCAGAGAGAGGGTGGAGGCCCCATCCTTGTAGCCATTCAAGGTCAGGCTGGATGGGGCTCTAGGCAACCTAGTCTGGTGAGCAATGGCCCTGCTTGGTGCAGGGGGGCTGGACCAGTTAAAGGTCCCTTCCAACCCAACATATCCTATGATCCAAGTAAGAGGAACTGGCCTGAAAGCTGCTGAAGAGCTTCATCTCCCCACAGCTCCCACCTCTGAGCTGCACATCAGCTCACGACAGCAACCCCTGAGCTCAGCAACAGCTGAGCTGCGGACAGGGGGATCGGTGTTCCGAGGTGCTGCCTTTGTCTGGAATTGTGTGAAGCTGATCCCAAGTTCTTCCCTTCCCAATTTCAAGTGTTTGATGGATGGAACTGAAATGGAAGAGTTGGGGTTTAAGTGAGAACCTCAAAGCCCAGACATGGCCTGTTCTGGTCTCGAACAACCTGGGGGCAGAGACTCTTGGTGAGAAGTCTCCCCTTCCCTGATTCAAGCCCCCGGGAGAGAGGGAGCAATAAACCAACCAAGCACCCAGAGTTCCCAACTTCAAGTGTTTGATGGAAGGAACTGAAATAGTGGTGGTGGGGCTGGGGTCTAAGTGAGAACCTTGAAGCCCAGACTGGCCTGTTTTGCTGATCCAGCAGTGACAGCCTCAGTTCTGGCCGCAGACTTGAGGGTAAAGGTGCCTTTTAAAAAAATTTCTGAAGACTTCTGAGCTCAAAGAATTCTGATTCAATACCAAAAACCCCTTTCTGCCTTCTGTGACCAAAAGCTGCTTCTCAGAGGTATTAACCTCCTCTGCAGACAAAGAAGGGGATGTTTGCTTTTTGTGTAGTCTCAAACAAGCTCCAAGACAACGTGCTGCAGCCTGCCATTGTCTGAAGAGGAACTCCGAGCACATCAGAGCCCTTCCCAGTTCTCCCAAACAACAGCAAGATTAGAGAATGTGTCACAACCCACCTCATTCAAGGTCAGGGGGGATCGTCTCTAGAGCATCCTGCTCTAGAGCAGGGGGGTTGAACTAGACGATCTCCTCCTCCAGAGGTCCCTTCCAACCCCACTACTGGGTGATTCTGTGAGAAAAGAATCCAGGAATTAAAATTCCCAAAACACCACAGCACTGTCAGACAGAGATTTACCCCAAGGATCTGCATGGAGCCCATCCTGGTTGGTGTTTGTGTGCCTGGGCTGGGGAGCTGCACCAGGCAGGGCTGTGCCCACAGCTAGCCCTGGGATGGGCTGGCACCACAACACCCCAGCCCTATAACCTGGGCCCCGCAGCTGAGCCATGACCCTTCTACCCCCCTCTGCAGCCCCACAGCAGAGGCAAAACCCTCTTACCCACCTCTGTAGCCTCACAGCAGAAACCTGGCTGACACAGCCAAGCCCTCCCTAACCCTCTTATCTCCCTCTGCAGCCCCACAGCCAGGCCCTCCCTGACCCAGTTCTGCAGCCCCAAACTAGGCCCTGCCCCGCTCACCCCACTGTGTAGCCCCACAAGCAGGTCCCGGCCACATAACCAGCCCGGCACCTGCCGCTCCCACTGCCCCCTGATGCGTTGCCACGGCGACTTCGTCACTTCCGGCCCGGGCCCGGCCCCGCCCTGCTGGGGTGGGAGGAGCCGCTGGGGCTGGGGCTGAGCGGAGGCCGCAGGGCCGAGAGAGACTTCTGGGAGCATCGAGCTGGCCAGGGCCCCGAGAGCTGCCAGGGCCCCACTGGCGGCTGCTGCTCACCTCACAGCTCCAGGGCCTGGAGACCTCACCAGCGACAGGGCCTCCCCCCTGCCTGGGCCAGGCCTGGGGAACCCTTGGGAGGCAGAAGTTGCTCCTCAGGGCCAACCTCACCCTCCTGAGCCCCTTCTCACTCAAACCTCCTGCCAAGGGGCTACAGGGAGGTCCCCCCTCAGCCTCCTTTTCTCCAGCTCCTCAGGGCCAAACTCACCCTCCTCTGGGACAGCGTGACGCTGGTTCCTGTCATCCTGTCGCTTATTCCTGAGGCGAAGAGACTGACTCCCTCCTCACTCCAACCTCCTGAGTCTCAGTTGCAGAGAGCCAGAAAAGCTCCTCTCAGCCTCCTCTTCTCCAGTTCATACCCCCCCCTCCTTGGTTCCCTCAGCCCCTCCTCACAGCATTGCTGCTCCAGCCCCTTTGCCATCTCCGTTGCCCTTCTCTGGAACACGCTGCCCAGGGTGGTTGTGGAGTCTCCTTCACTGGAGATGTTTAAGACCCGCCTGGACATATTCTTGTGCTTCTTGGTCTAGGTGATCCTGCTGTGGCAGGGGGATTGGACCAGATGATCTTTGGAGGTCCCTTCCAATCCCTAACGGTTCTGTGATTCTGTGACCCTCTCCAGCCCCTTCCTGTCCTGGCAGGGAGTGAGGAGCCCAGAGCTGACTGGGAGGGGAGTCCCCCTGATCTCTCGGGGCTGTGAATGACCCCTGAGTCAGTTTTCCTTGTGGGAGCCCATGTCCTGGCACCGACGGTTCCATCTCTCCCCATTAATCCCTTTTGAAACCGACTCCCAGTTAGTCCCAGATGCTTCTCCCCCCACCAGAGGCATCTAGAAACAAGCAATAAACAGCTGATGATAACTTATCAACCCTGCGGGTGAGATCAAGGCGCAAACAGGCACTGCAAGGTCAGAAAATCCCAGAGGATCAGCTCGTGGTGTCCGTGGAAGCGTCCACAGGACACTCCACACGTCACACCCAGCCCTCAGGCCCTGTACATCAAAGCTCCTGGCTCACTGACATTTCAAGACCCTGAACAAACAGGTTGCTGGATCAATCCCCCTCTTTGTTCTTCATCAGGAAGGCTCCAAACTTTCCTGTTTCCATATTTCATCACTTCCACCAGTGGTTTTGAAGCCCTTGGGTTTGTGGCTCAAGGGAAGGGAAGGATTAAGCTGCTCCTGCCAGCCAAGGTCCTCCGTGGAGAGATTGGGCTTCAGCCGCGGGGATTTGGTGAGAGCCCCTGTGTGATGCCCAGTCTCCCCAGACGCTGCCTTCCGGGAAGCTTCAGCACAGCCACAGTGGGTCAGGACCCTCCTTCCTCCAGCAGAGCCAGGAGAGCCACAAACCAACCCCAGATGCAGGGGAACTCGAGCAGCAGGGAGGAATCTCCTCTGATGGAAGAGCTGTGTGGATGAGGTGGGAATGGGGCTGCTGCTTGGCAGCAGGAAAAGTCTGTGGGAAGAAGGTCTCTAGGATCTCAAGAGATCTCTGGCAGCCATGGAGGACTGCAGGGCCATGAGGTCTCTTCCAGCAGGGCTGTGAGACCCCTTCCTGCAGAGACATGAGATCCATTCCAGCAGAGACATGAGGTCCCTTCCAGCAGGGCCATGAAGTCCCTTCCAGCAAACAGCTCTGAAGGGTTCCCAGGATCTTCCACAAAAGGTTTTCTTTTGGCAAACTGATCCCTGAGCAGTTCTCCTACCAACCCTCCCCTCCCTTGGCTGCATTCCAGTGCCTGGGATGGGGGTGAGGTGCTGATACCCTGCTGCCACACCTGACCCTGCTGCCTTTGTGTCTCTGTTTGCTCTGGCCCCGTGGGTTTGCAGCTTTTGTTTCTTATCTCCTTGTTTTGTGCCTCCCTCCTGTCTCGGTGTCCTGGGATATGGCGACTGAATCACCTGGAGTCCAGAAGCACCCTGAGTCCAGACCTGAGCCAAACTGCTGCTGGTTTCGTTCTGGGGACCCCTTGCTCAAATGTTCCTGGCGCCTCCTGTGCCCCCAGGAAAACCTGCAGCCCCATGAAGCAGACTGCGGTGCCCACCCTTCTCCCTTCACCTCCCACTGGTGGTCCAGCGTGGCCAGACTGAGACGCAGATAGGGATCCAGGGGGATGTCCAAGGGAAAGACCAGGAGAAGGTGCCTTTGAGGCTGCGGGGCTTGAGCTACCGAAGAGCTGGAGGCTAAAGGGTCACCTCCATGGCTGGGACAGGGACACAATGACCTCGGAGCTGCCAGCTTGGCACCTCCTAGGTGTCAATTGCTTTTGTCCTGCCTCTGCAGCCACCAAATCCCAGTCAGGACCTTGCCTGGCCCCGGCAGGAGCTCTGTGATGAGCAGCACAGATAGGTGGGGGTGGACCTCGCTGGCCCTATAAAGACAACCCTGCTCCACCAGCAGTCCTGGAGCCACGAGGTGCCAGTAGGGTGAGGAGACAGGGGGTTGACTGCCCCATTGTTTCCTCTGACACCCCGGGGTGGTGGTGGGAGGCTGCACCTTCTCCACCAGCCTTCCTGCACCCCATGCACATCCCCACCTAGTGCTGCCTCCCAGGCTGGAGCTGCCAAGCTCCTGGAGGGAACCTCACAGTGTTGGGTGTCCATGGTGACCTTGATGTCACCACTTGGAGCCCCGGGGAACTGGGATGGCGTTGCTCTGACCCCAAGGGCCTGCTTATCACCCGCTCTTGCTGTTTCCTTCTGCAGGACCAGCTCTAGGATGAAGAATCTCCTCCTTGCTGTGCTCCTGGCTTGTGGTGAGTGCCCGCGGTCACTTCGGCTGGGCTAGGATCTCATGTGTGCTAGGAGGTGCCAAGCCAGAGCCTTGGTGCCCAGTTTGGGGCTGGGTTGATTTTGGGGGGCTTGTTTTGGGGCTGCTGGAGCACCTGGAGGTCTTTGGATGCTCCCATCCAGAGTTTCTGCTCTACAAGCCCTTCCTCACAGAGAGGCTGTGGAAGGTCATCTCCCTGCCCTGGTGCCAGCTGATCCCTCTGGCCCTCCACAGGGCTCCTGCTGGCCCAGGGCAGCATCTTAGAGCTCAAGGAGATGATCAAGCTGGCCACAGGGAAGAGTGCCCTGTTCTCCTACGCCTGGTATGGCTGCTTCTGTGGCATGGGGGGCAGAGGCATCCCAGTGGACTCCACTGACCAGTGAGTACCTGCAGAAATGGCGCCGCCAGCCCAAAACACCCCTCGCTGGCAGCTTCTGGTGCTGGGGTGCTCAGAGAAGGGGCTTTGGGGTGCTCTGAGGAGTTGGGATTCTCAGAGAAGGGGCTCTGTGCCATTCCCTAGCCACTTCTTGCTTCTGTCTTGTCATCCCCTTCTCCCACTCACCCAAGGCTGAAGACTGGACCTTCCTTTCCCTTCCCAGAGCAGCCAGGGAGGGTTGGGGGCAGCGGTTTGACCTTATGCCCCCATAGGTGCTGCTACGCCCATGACTGCTGCTACAGGAGGCTGAGACAGGGAAAGTGCACACCCCTCACCACCCTCTACCACTACAACTCTACCCACGGAGACATCGTCTGTGGTGAGTCGTGTGGTGGGGGGTCCTGGGGCAGTGGGGAACCAGCCCCGCTCCCCTCCTCACCCAGACACCACCGCAGGACATCCCCTGGTGATGAAGCCAGACCGATACTCTCTGCAGGAGGACTCGGTGGGGTCCTGAGCCTGGGCAGGCTGGAGCAGGCAAGCACCGGGCTTAGCACTTCTTCCCATGGGCAGCTCCAGGCATCAGGGAGCCCTGAGAGGACCCCAAAGGGACCGCGTTGCTGGCGGCAGCCAGCAGAGCCGCCACAGAGCGCCGTGTGTCTTGCCCCTTCCACAGGTGCCACGCAGAGCTGGTGCCAGAGAGAGATCTGCCTGTGCGACAGGGCCGTGGCTTTGTGCTTCGCCGACAATCTGGATTCCTACAACGAGTCCTACCGCTTCTATTTCAAGCTGAAGTGCCAAGAAAGCCAGCTCCAGTGCTGAGGAGGGGAGACCTGCACCCAGATTCGCAGATCTTGACTGGTTTGCCCCCTGTTGCAGCAGCAAGAACAGCCTGATGGGGGTGGTGAACGGAGATGGAGCCAATGAAGCTCCCTGCAAGGTGACGCTGAGGTTGTGCTAAGGGGTGGAGATCCCCCAGTTCTCAGAAAGAACCATCGGTTCCCATGTTGTTGCCTCTTCTTTCTTTCTTTCTTTCCTCACTTGGTTTCCCAGCAAATACAATTAAAGATGTTCAAAACAGTCTCTCCTGGGGGGTTTTTCCTGCAAGAACCACTGAGGTGAAGCCAGCTGTTGGCTTGGGGAACACTTCCCGTCTCAGTGCCTGGCACTCCAACACTTCCACTGACCCAGTTTGCAGCTCTGTCCTGCTGGGTAGCAGCACTGCTGCTGCCTGATGGTTCCCTGATGGCAGCTGGCACCGAAAAATGGGGGCAAATAACCACCAGTGAGTAAAACTCCCTCAGATTTGCCACCCATGCCGTTGCCCAGCAGCGAGCCCCAAGGGCAGTTGGGCTTTGGGGCTGCTCCCAGCACTGTTCCTCACTTTTTGCCTAAGAGACAGGAGCAATGGATCACCCTGGACCTGTGGGTGCTCCTGCCCTTGTGGGAGCTGCTTGCTTGGAGAAGCTCCTCTTGGAGCTCCTGTTGATTCCACACCCCGAGTGACCTTTGCAGAGAGGCCAAGGGACAGTTCCAAAACCTTGTGGGGCCTCTCCAAACCCCAAACCTGCTTCCAGGATGCAGAAGCTCACTGGAGGATGTCATTTCACTGAGACAGGCAGAGAAGAGGCTCTCGGACGCCTCTGGCCAGGGGTGGAAACTGTTGGCTTCCTTCTTAGGCTGGAAGTGATGCTGCTTCACCCACTCACCCTGTGGAGCATTGGGGGTGTTTTTCACCTTCCTGTAAAGGGGAAGGAGGGCACCTGTGGCTGAGCCCAGTTAGCAGGGTTTGGGTGATGGGAACATCCTGCGGAGCAGAGCCAACCCTACATAAAGGGGGTCCTGCAGGGTCCGGAGAGCAAGCAGCGCATTTCCCAAGGTAAGCGGGCATGGAGGGACAAGCTCTTCCTTTGGGATGGAGGGATAAGCCTTTCCTCTGGCATGGAGGGATAGGGTTTTTCCTCAGGGATGCAGGGACAAGCTTTTCCTTTGGGATAGAGAGATAAACATTTCCTTAGGGATAGAGGGACAAACTTTTCCTTAGGGATACAGGGATAAGCTTTTCCCTTGGGATGAAGGAATTAGCTTTTCCTCAGGGATGGAGGTGTGGTCTTCTCCTCCCTTGCATCCCTTAGCCCAAAGCCCTACTGTGAGCTGGGAGCAAGGTCCGTGCTGGGAAAGCAGTAGCGAAGGTGAAGGATCATTCAAGGTCCCTTCCAATCCCTAATGATTCTGTGATTCTGTGAAACCCCCAGCAACCGCAGCCCAGAGGCAGAGCTGTCAAGGGTTGATCCTGCCCCCAACTCCTCTTCTTTTCCCTTCATTTTTCTTTTTCCCCCTCCTCCACCATCCAATTCCCATCCCTGCTGCAGTGATGGCAACGCAAACAGCCTCACCTCGTTCATCTCCCCTAATCCCCGGAGCTGGAGAGTGTCTCTGCCCCTGGGCTGGGCAGGGAGGTAGAAGCCAAAGGGTTTGAGTAAACAGGGAAACCCTCTGCTTCCTCTCCCAGGGCTGCTGAGGAGATGAACCTGCTCCTCACCCTCGCTTTGCTCTTCGTTTGGGCTGAGTGCTGTGGATGGCACCAGCCCTATGGCCCTCGGTGGGATTCCCAGTTAGATCCATGCAAATTCAGACCAGACCGGTGATTTCACACCCTTTGCCCATCCCCACCTCTGCTAAACCCTTGCTGCACCCAGCCGGGAACAGGGAGCCTCTCTGGTGCTTCTTTTTGAGGATGCTGCTGGGAGAGCCAGGTGCTGGTGTGAGACCCCCGCCTGCCTCCCCCAGCCCTGGCCCCAGCTCTCGGGAGCCTCTGGGAGCTGAACAAGATGATCCAGAAGGCAACGGAGAGGAGCCCTCTGCTCTACTGCTCCTTCTACGGCTGCTACTGTGGGCTGGGGGGCTGGGGGCAGCCCCATACGCGACGGACCGGGAAGTACCCCCTTCGGAGCACCTCGGCAGGGAGCCATGGGGGTCAAACACCCCCGGTCCCCGAGCCCTCAGCCTCCCAGCAGGTGCTGCCAGACACACGACAGCTGCTACAGCAGCCTGCTGAACTCCGGCTGTGACGCCAAGGTGCGGAGGTACCGCTTCGACGGGCGCCGGCACAGCCCCTCCTGCAGTGAGTAGAGTCCTGGCGTGGGGGGTGCAGCCCACCCCGCTGCCCCGCTAAAAGCCGGGACTGAGCCTGGGCTACCCCTCCGCCCGCAGGAAGGGGCTCCTGGTGCTCCCGTCTCTCGTGCGAGTGCGACCCAGCTACAGCCAAGCCCTCCTCTTCTACCCCAAGAGCCGCTGTGGCTAATGGACGCCGGGGCGCGGGGCCGGGACCCGCATCCTGATCACCCCTGGACCTGCTGGGGGCTGCTGGGGAATCACCGACGTGACCAGATAAACCCGGTGCACAACCCATCCTGTCTCCTGGGAGCTGCTGCGGCCGCCAGGCAGAGCGAGACGATCCCACCAGTTGCTCAACATCATCCTCCCGGAGTCTGGAAAACTCTGCCCCAGCCTCTGCGTCACTCGGGCCGCAGCCCACGGGGAAAGGGGGGGCACTTGGCCGCGGAGGGAAGGGGTGTTGCGCAGCGTGAAGAGCTTCTGGGGTGGGCAGGCGCTCCAGAGCTTCCAGTGGGAAGCCCACGGGCCAGACGCGGAGGGCAGGTTCTCCCGTGGAGCTGGAGTGACCCTTCCACCCCGGTGAGCGACTCCCACCCTCACCCCGTGGCTGCTGTGGCGAGGGAAACACCAGGTGGGGGACATGAGGCGGCGGCAACGGCGGCCCTGCTGCCGTCTGCGGGCTTCCAGGGCGGGAGATGCGGGGCCGCAAAAGACTCAGCTGGGAAGGTGCAGCCTCAGCAAAGGGCCACCGGGCTGCTGGCAAGTGATGGCCTGGGAGGTGAAAGATGCTGGGGGTGGGAGATGCTGAGGGGTGGGAGATGCTCGGAGGTGGGAGATGCTCCATGGTGGGAGATACTCAGGGAGCCCAGGGAGATGTTTGGACGGTGGGAGATACCGAGGGGTGAGAGATGCTGGCAGTGGGAGATGCTGGCAGTGGGAAATGCTGACAGTGGGAGATGCTGAGGGGTGCGAGATGCTCAGAAGTTGATTCTTGGGGGTGGAAGATGCTGGGAAGAGGGGGATGTTTAGGTGGTGGGAGATCATGGGGGTGGGAGATAGAGCTGGGAGATGCTGAGGGGTTGGATGTGCTCAGGGGTGGGAGGTACTCAGGGGTGGCTGATGCTCGAGTGGGAGATCCTGGGGATGGGAGACATCTGGGTGGTGGGACTTGTTTGGATGGTTTGGGCAGCTCCGGAACCTCCAGCCAAGAGGCAGTGACACAGCTGTGAGGGGTCTGAATTGCCTCCCACCCTCCACATTTTGGGACCATTTGATCTGATTCCGGAGGGTCAAGAAGCCAGCAACGCTAGCCTGGCCAAGCTCCTCCTCCGACCCCACTCCCAGGCCCAGGCAAGAAGAAGATGCAGGTCCTGCTCACACTGGTGCTGCTGCTTGCCTGCAGTAAGTGCAGCATCCCCCGGCCCTGAGCCAGCCTGCAGCCCCAAACCCACAAGGGAAACAACCCTTGACCCCCCCAGCAAAACCTGCTGTCCCCATTGGTTCCCTGAGCTCTGGTTCTGCAGAGACCTCCCAGACCCAAAGTTTCCTGGTCCTTCCAGGCTTGTTCACAGCACAGGGGAAGTCCTCACGAGCCTTTGTCCCAGGACTCGAGGGGAGCACCATAGGAAATCTGACAGCCCATGGTTGCCACTCAGGATGGGGCAGGAGCGGCACATCGATGTCTTTCACGGACAGGTACAGGCTGCTTGGGAAGGCTAATGTAGCACTGGGGTGGCTAATATGGCTCTGGGATGGCTCATGTAGCCCTAGGGTGGCTAGTGTGGCCACTCTTTAGTTTCTCCAAGCTCAAGAGACCCAGCTTCCTCATCAGGGAGGTGTCCTGCTTCCTTCATCATCCTCGTTGCTCTGCGTTGGGCCCTCTCCAGCATGTAGCTCTGGGGTGGCTAATGTGGCTCTGGAAAGGCTAGTGTTGCCCTGAGGTGGCTAATGTAGCCCTGGGGTCAGGTCTGGGCTGGGAAGAGGCTGGACAGAGCAGCTCTGGGCTGAGCCAGAGCAGGCTGGACGCAGGTGGCTCTTCCCAGCCATTTCAGGCAGGTCCACACGTCAGGGTAAGGCTTGGGCCTCGCTTCTCGCTGCAGGTGCTGCCTGCTCCGCTCCTGCTGCCTGGCCAAGCTGGCAGCTCGGCGCTGCCGCCTGGGACCCAGCCAGCCCCTCTCGGCATCGCGGGGAGGAATCTCCACATGCAGTGAGTGCCCGGTGCTGCGGTTAGGGGTGTCGGAAGGTGCTGGGTTGGAAGGGACCCCCAAAGGGCATCCAGTCCGACCCCGCTGCAGGGAGCAGGGCCATCTACAACCAGCTCAGGTTGCCCAGAGCCTCATGGAGCCTCTCCTTGAAGATTTCCAGGCCTCCTTCCATCGTCCCTCCTTCGCAGGGTCTGTTCTGAGGGCAGAGGAAGTCTCGGACTGATTCCT
Organism: Rhinopomastus cyanomelas; assembly: GCA_013400115.1. Classification (NCBI taxonomy): domain Eukaryota; kingdom Metazoa; phylum Chordata; class Aves; order Bucerotiformes; family Rhinopomastidae; genus Rhinopomastus; species Rhinopomastus cyanomelas. The sequence continues at coordinate 152,321 of VXBP01008239.1, read as the reverse complement.
CCCCTGTCCCTGCAGGGTCCGGGACCTGGTGCCAGCGTGGTGCCTGCAGATGTGAGCGGGCAGCCCTGCTGTGCCGGCTGCGGAGCCAGAGGCTGCTCCGGGGTCGCCGCCGGTGCCAGGGCCGGTGTTGAAGCACAAAGGGCTGCTGGCAGAAGGATGAAGGGACGGCACCGGAGGCGCTTCCCGGCCCAACTTGGGGGCTCGCTTGGCTTCACCTTGAGGACAACAACCCTGCGGTGAAGATGTGTCATCGGACGCTGGATCCGCAGAGGGGGAGCAGCACACATGCAACCAGTGCAGCAAAACAAGGGAGGGGTGGCCACCTTCGAGGGCCAGAGGGCCACTGCGCTGAGCCTCTCCACTAACACGTGCTTCCCCTTGGCTCAGGCTGCTCTGCAGCCCATCAGCTCCCTCTGCTTCTCACTTGGCTGCAGCATCGCTTCTGCTGCTCCAAAATAAAGCCAGAGAGTGCAAAGCATCCGTCCCCGGCTGAGTCCTCACAGGCAGCGGGGAGAGGCTCTGAGGGGTCCCACTGGAATAGTCTCCCCGAAGCGACTCCTGAGTGGTGATGCTTCTCTCACCGCCCTGCACCCACAGCCCCACTTAACCCTGAGGCTCTGGGCTCTGGGGATCTGTGATGGCTCCAAGATGGAGCCAAGAGAGCCGGTGCAAAGGGTGGGTGAGATGCAACAGGAGGGCCGGGCGCTGGCGACAGCATCTGCAATGGGGTGGCCGGGCTTTGCCTCACACCCAGCCCAGAGGAAAACATCTTCCTCACCGTAAAAGAATGTTTTGGCCCAAGTCGGCAGCCATCCCCAGCCCATCCCTTAGGAGAAGGCAGTTCAGGCGGTGGCTGCTCCCCACTGACCACCCCACGGTGCTGGTTTGCTACCCTGCCAGACCAGTTCAGCAGGGAGGACCCCACTGGGAGGTCTCGGTGCTGCAAAACCCTGTGGGGCTCAGCGGGAAAATGATACCCTGGGCCAATAACCCTGGGCTCCAGCAGCTGCACCTCCCGCCCTGGGTACTGGCTGGAGCCAGTAGAGTGCCCAGCAGCATCCTGCCTTGGATCAGCACTAGTGTGGCCAGCAAGGCTGCGGAGGTCGTTCTCCCCGTGGACTGGGCACTGGGGAAGCCTCCCCTTGAGTCCTGAGGACACTGCTGGACTCCTCACTTCAAGAAAGAGATGGAGGGGCTGGAGCAGGTCCAGAGGAGCAACAAGGCTGGGGAAGGGAGTGGAGGCTGGTGAGACCCTGGCTCAGGTTGCCCAAAGAGGTGGGAGAATCCTAGAATTCCAGAATGGCTGAGGCTGGAGAAGCCCTCTGAGCTCATCCAGCCCAGCCCAGGACCTAACATCACCCCAGCGGCTACCCCAGGGCACTCAGGGCCACAGCCAGGCTGCCCTTCAACACCTCCAGGGATGGATGGGGACTCCACCACTGCCCTGGGCAGTCCAGTCCAGGCTCTGGGCAACCTGAGCTGGTGAGTGCTGCCCCTGCTTGGTGCAGGGGGGTTGGACCGGATGCTCTTTGGCGGTCCCTTCTAGCCCAACCCAGTCTGTGGTTCTATCTGTGGTCTCAAACTGTCCTGGAGAGCTGAAAGAGCCAGCAGATGCTGCCAGATGAGAGATTTCCCTGAGGCCCTGACCCAGTTCCCTTTTCTCACTGACCTCTGACTGCCTCTGATCTTCTGACCTTCTCAGTCTCTCTCTGATCACCACATCATTGTTCCCTGCCTCAGTTTCCCAAGCAGGCATCCTCCCTCCTGCTCGGCGCCTGCAGCTCCCCGCAAAGCACCTGCGACCCCTGCCAGGGGAATCTGTGAAGAGCTTGTTCAGCCTCAAGAATTCCCAGCCCTGCCTTCCCCCTTCCGTCCTCCCCTTTTGCTCAGGGCTCGCCCCAGTCTGCCCCACTCATCCCTGTCCAGCAAAACCACCTCTGCAAGTAGCTCCCTGTCAGCAGTGCTGATTCAGGGCCAGGATGCTGACTTAGGGTCCTGGATGCTGATTTAGGATTGTGGCTGCTGATGTAGGATCCAGGATGCTGAATTAGGACCCTGGATGCTGATTTAGGTCTCTGGATGCTGGTGTAGGATCCTGGATGATGATTTAGGACTCTAGATTCTGAATTAGGGCCCTGCATGCTGATTTAGGATTGTGGTTGCTGACATAGGATCCATGTTGCTGATTTAGGCCCCTGGATGTTGATTTAGGTCCCTGGATGGTAATGTAGGATCCTGGATGCTGAATTGGGGTCTAGGATGCTGATTTAGGATTGTGGTTGCTGATGTGGGATCCTGGATGCTGATTTAGGACCCCATTTAGGACCCCAAGCCAACGTGTCATGTACGGAGCATTGAAGGATCCCACTCAACTCCAAGGCAGCAGGAACCTCAGATCCCTCTGCACTCTTAGGGTGAATCCCTGGGGGACCGCGTAGGATTGCGATCGCTACTGGATCAGAGGGGTTTGATCCAGCTCCTCAGAACTGCGCTTCAGTGAGGTTCCCACAAAACTTAGGACAAAGTAGAATCTTGGAAACCCTGACTAAACCCACTCTTTGGCACCTAAGAGCTGAGTCCCAGCCCGCTGTGATCCCGAAGAGCTCCAAGGGTTTCGTATAGGATCAGGAGATACTGGTTTGGGGCAGTGTCATTCCATTTTGACCCTAATCCTTGTGGGGTCACGGTGGCAGCTTGTGGGGTGGGCTGTGCTCCAGGCAGCAGGAGTTTCAGGTTCTTAGGGAGTGCCCGGCTGCCCCAGCTGCCCGTAACCAGAACAAGAAGGGGCCCGATGGCAACCGAGATAAGAAGGTGCCAGACGGTCCCAGTAACCAGGATGAGAACAATGTCGGCCACTCCTGCCCAGGGGGTCTGCAGCACCGCACCCACCCCACCCCAGTGCAGGGCACCCCGCAGCCCTGCGGGACCTCGCGTGGGGCCGCGGGAGGCTCCCGCAGGCAGCCGCCACTGTCAATATTTGCCCACTCGGCTTCTCCAAAGGAGGGGCCCCGCCGAGTGGGAACACGGTGGCCATAAAAGGTGGGACCAGCGGCACCTCGGGCTCAGCCGAACCCAGAGCTGCCACCTCCAGCCACTGTTAAACCATGAAGCTCCTCTGGCTGCTCCTCTGCTGTGAGTAACCCCCCGGCCCAGCCCGCAGCCGCGGGATCAGGTGCCTGGTGCTCCCAGCACCCAGCCTGGTGGGTTCACCCACCCGGAGGGTTTGGGGGTGGGTGAAAAAGCTCGTCTGAGCTGCAGTGGGGTGAGGTGGGACAAGATGAGATGGGAGGGGGTTCTTCCCGGTGCTCCTAACGCCCCGCTCCTCTCCAGTCGCAGGGCTGGTCCCCGCCGGCTGCAACGTGCTCCAGTTTGGTTCCATGATCAAGTACAAGACGGGGAGGTCCGCGCTGTCCTACAACGGCTACGGCTGCTACTGCGGCCTGGGGGGGTCCAAGCAGCCGCTCGATGCCACTGACCGGTGAGTGGGGCTGCAGGGAGGTGGCTGCTCCCAGCCTCCCTCATCGCCCACCCTCAGCGCGGCTCCGAGGAGCTGCCGCAGCAGCGCAGACGCCGTCGCTCCTCCCTGCGAACCTGCTGGGCAGCAGGAACCAGGGAATGGGTGCAGAGTTGCTCCGGCAGCGCAGCTCCAAACTGGGCCGAATGGGAGCAGCTGTTCCGTGGCCCGCAGAGAGGCAGCGCTAACGGTGCCGGCGAGGCTACTCTCGCCACCCCACGCTCGCCGTTCCCGGATCCCGCGGCGCGGGGACGTTTCTTATGGGTCCCACTGCCGCCAGCGCCGCCCTGACCGCAGCTCTCGTCCCCGCCACAGGTGCTGCCATGCCCACGACTGCTGCTACGCGAAGCTGGCCAACTCGCGCTGCAATGCCAAAGTGGCCACCTACAAGTTTGCCATGAGGGGCGGCAAGATCACCTGCTGTAAGGGCTCCGAGCCACCGCGGCCGCGGGGGTCCCCGCTGCTGAGCAGTAGCCCCAAGCAGGACACCTCCTGCGGGGACGGGGGTGGAAGGCGCCGGGACTGGGGCAAACTTGATCCGCTGGGACGAGGGTGAAGCTCGGGGCTTGGAAATCTCCCAAGGCGGGGGGGCCTCGCCCTGGCGTGGAGGCCAAGCACCGAGGGCTTTCAAGTGGCCCTCCCAGCTGGGATGGGGAGCTGGCAACGCTGCCGCGGCTTCCCGGGAGCTAACACGGATGAGCGGGTCAACACCGAGCCCTTCCTGGCGAGCAGAGCAGACACAGCTGCTCCAACAGTCCCTCCAGGGCCTCCGGTCGCTCAGTGCTCCAGCGGGAGGAGGAGGACAACCCTTGTCACCTGACGTGGGAACTGAGTGTAACAGCAGCGAGGGTCTGGAAGACACCCCCAGCTCGCACAGCCTCCCCGCGACCCCATCCCCTCCGATTCTCTTGCAGCATCCAAGACCTGGTGCCAGAAGCAGAGCTGCGAGTGCGACCGGCGGGCGGCCGAGTGCTTCCAGCGGGCAGCCAGGAGCTACCGCAGCGCCTACAGGAACTACCCCAACTCCCGCTGCAAGGGGCGCTCGCCCTCCTGCTAGACAGGGAACTGGTCTGAACTGAGAGGCTTTGGGCTGGGCGCTGAGGGCTGACGGAGAGCTCAGGGAAAGGCCACCGGTCACCAGGAAGTCAACGGGAGAACCACGGGAAGCCCCCACAATAAAAGTCTGTTGTTCAAGGCAGTCGCTAACAGGTGTCCACTGTGTGCTGGGAACTGGTGCTGCAAGGGGGTGGGGGCAGTGCAGAGCCTCTCAGCTGATCTTCCGAAGGAGGGACAACGGGTCTACGCGTTTCCCTCAGGAGTCAGATTCCCAGAGCAGTCGACTGGGAAATCTGAAGGGCTCGGGAGCAGCAAAACAATGAACAGAAGCAGCCGCAAATCCAGCTCCAGCCCCAAATGCATCTCCAATCCCAAACCCAGCTCCAATCCCAAATGCAGCTCCAAACCCAAGCCCAGCTCCAACCCTAAACCCAGCTCCAACCCTAAACCCAGCTCCAACCCCAAACCCAGCTCCAACCCACCTCCCTTGGCCATCACCCAGCTCCGTCCCACCCCTAAGGCCAATGAGCTTTCACAAAAGCCATGGGGGATCATCTTTGGGGGAAGTCTGGGGGGCTTTTCCTTCCAGCCCATCTCCTCAGAGCTTAGCCCATCCATCCCGTCAGCTGTGCGGGATCCAATTAGCGCTGACCAACAACCAACAGTCACACCACCCATTCCAGAGCCACCTTGGGATGGGATCCAGGCACCTTCAGAGGGAAAGACCTCACATAAAGGTGTTTTAGGATTTTTTGGGGGGCTTTGCTTTGGTGTGGAGGGCTTCTGCTTGATCCCACCAAGTGTTTTATGACAGGTGATGTCCTCACCCCTCCCTCAGCTTCCCTCAGCGAGCGAGTTGTCTTTGTCACCTGGTTTCGTCCCTTCCCTCATTTTCTGGTGCCACTCAAGGGCTTTTGGGATGGGTGATCTGGGACAGAGCTGAAGGAGCTGATGCTGCACTCTGAGGTCTGCAAACAGGCTCCACAAGCAGGAATGACCCTGAACCCCTTCCTGTCAGAGCTTCCCAAGTGGGTGACAAGGGGCAGATGAAGGCAGCTCTCATTCCCAGGAAGGGTTCAGGCTGGTCAGGCTTCTCCAGTTCATTTGGAATTAAGAGGATCCCAGACCGGGTTGGGTTGGGAGGGAGCTCAGAGCTCATCCAGTGCCAACCCCCTGCCGCGGGCAGCGACACTTGACCTTCCCATCTCTGAAGGGGGCTGTTGGGAGGCTGGGGAAGGCTGGTCTCAAGGGCAGGGAATGATAGGACGAGGTCAGTGCAGAACCACGGAGCAATTGTTTGCCCCACAACCAGAGGAACAGGAAATTCCCGGGAGCTTAAAGGATTTCCGCAGGAACGGAGGTGAAGGTGAACAGTGGCTGCGTGGAAATGCGCTGGAGGGCAGCTCTGTCCTCGCTGGCTGTGTTTGCTCTTCTCACCAGAGCACTATGCAGACACACGGGTGGTTATTTGTCTGGAGCTGCCACGGTCCTCACCAAGGTGATGGGGCTGGGGAGCCTGTCTCTCACCTGCTGTCATCTGCACAGTGACCTTCACTGGAAAAGAGCTTCTGTCACAGGATCACAGAACATCAGGGAAGGGACCTCGAAAGATCATCCAGTCCAACCCCCCTGCCAGTGGGGGAGTCCCCATCCCTGGAGAGATTCAGAAGGCAGCTGGATGTGGCCCCATGGGACATGAAGCTGTTGGGTCGAGGGTTGGACTTGATGACCTCAGAGGTCCTTTCCAACCTGAATGACTGTGAAACGTTCTGACAGGTGCCCTGCTGGCGACTGAATGTCCCTGGGCTCCGTTGGCACCATGTGCAGTAGTTTCCACAGACGATCCCTGCTCTGGGCTGACGCACGAGCACCTCCCGCCCTACTCACCGGTGTCCTGAGCCATCAGCCAAAAGCTCTGCTGCATCCCAGCTCTTGCAAGGGAGGCAGAAAATTCCCTGGGGGTTGCAGATCTCCTGTGTTCACCTGTCAGGCCAGAGGTCGAAGATCTGTCAGCTTGTGCCTGGAGGAAACGTCAGCAAGCAAAGGAGCAGATAAATACTTGCTTTAGGGTCTCAGAATTGCCCAACGCTGTTACGTCTGTGAGCGGCCTTATCGCCCCCGTTACAGCACACGGCCCCGGTCACCTGTCAGCCAGGACTACGGGTTGGTGGCTGGGGTTCAAAATGGGGAGAGTAGAGTCTCCATCCATCTATTCTATGCTTGTCCACAGAATCCCAGAACATTAGGAGTTGGAAGGGACCTTGAAAGATCATCCAGACCAATCCCCCTGCCACAGCAGGATCCCCTAGATCCAGTCATCAGGGACTGGAAGAGACCTCCAGAGATCACCCAGTCCAGTCTCTCTGCCACAGCAGGATTCCCTAGATCCAGTCATCAGGGACGGGAAGGGACCTTGAAAGATCATCCAATCCCCATGATACAGCAGCATCCCCTAGATCCAGTCGCACAGGAACATGGCCAGGAGGGTTTTCGACATCTCCAGAGACTCCACAACCCCCCTGGGCAGCCCCTGCCAGGGCTCTGGCACCCTCACTGGCAAGAAGCTCCTTCTCACACTAATGTGGAACCTCCTCTGTTCCAGCTCACACCCGCTGCCCCTTCTCCTACCACTGAGTGCCCCTGAGCAGAGCCTGGCTCCATCCTCCTGGCACCCGACCTTTCCATATTGATCAACATTCCTGGGGTCACCCCTCAGGCTACTTTTTTTCAAGCTCAGGAGACCCAGCTCCCTCAGCCTTTCCTCAGCAGGGAGATGCTCCCCTCCCTCCATCATCTCTGTGGCTCTGTGCTGGGCTCTCTCCAGCAGCTCTGTGTCCTTCTGGAACTGAGGGGCCCAGAACTGGACACAACACTCTAGCTGTGGTCTCAGCAGGTCACCTCGCAGTTCCAGCTCTACACTCAGTCACACCTCACCCTTCCTTTCCATCCTATCAAGTCCTTCTCCAGGATGGAACTCCCTGTGGTTCATGTCCAGCCAGAGTCTAAAGGAACCCCAACACTCTGGAAAGGACTCTGAAGTTGAGTCAACGTAGGAAAAAAGTCCTTTCTTAGGGAAAAAATGTCCTTTTTTAAGGAAAAAAAGTAATTTCATAGAGAGAAGAGTGTTTTTTTAGGGAGAGAAGTATTTTTTTTTAAAGGAGAAAAGCCTTTCTATAGTCAGAGAAACCCACTTCTAAAGAGCTTTGGATGAAGCCAGAGCCTGAGGAAGAGCTGGAAGCCCCCAACATCTCTGCTCATGTTGTTCCAACAGGGGATTGGACTGGATGATCTTTCAAGGTCCCTTCCAATCCCTCATGTTCTGTGACTCTGTGATCAGCTGCGGTGGGCACCAGAGGTGCTCTTGAAGTCCAAGGGTCACTCACCATGTGCTTCAGAACTGGGGTCAGAGGAGACACTCGCAGCATCTGCCTGGAGCCTCTTGCTGAGCTGCCTCTCTGCAGATGCGTTTTGGGATTTAACCATCCTACCAATTTCCTGGGGCTCCAGAGCAGAATGAGGAGGGAGGGAAGGTCTTCTGGAGCTCAGAAAATGAGGAAGAAAAGTTGCCCTGAGCTGGCTGAGTTGAGCAGCATCGTTCCCGTGGTGTGGTAGGGACACGCTCCGGTGTCCTGATGTCTCCTCTGGGTGGGTAGGAGCCTTCTTCTGTTACAGCCACAACCTGCCCTTTGCTTGCGCCACTCAGCCCTTCAGGAACGGAACAGGCAGAGCAGAACCTCGTCACTGACGCTGGCTTTACAGCCCTGGAGAGGTCAGCGGCTGGGGGGAAAGGCTTTCGAGAGGATCCAGGAGAGGGTGCTGGGGTGAGTCCCTGGGTAAAGATCGTTCCCTGAGCTCTCCTGCCTCTGCCCACCCTCCCAGGTCACCCTGCCAAGTGTTTCGGTCCAAGAAGAGCTAGAAGTGGCTTTGGCTCAGGAATCCACCTCCAAATGCCTGAAGGGAACCTCCAGGAAGGCTGGAGAGGGACCTTTTTGTCTAGAGGGTGGGTGACAAGCGGCCAGTGCTTCCTAGTGGTGCCCCAGGGGCAGACCCAGAGCAAAGACAGCCCTTGTCCCCGCAGTCCTGGGGATGGGGCAGGATGATACCTGAGCACAGGCTGGTCACTCAGGACATGGGACCCTTCCTTCTGAGCTCACACAGCGCCAGTGGCCTTGCGTAACCTCAGGGCGTTCGGAGGGTTCTGTGGTCACTGGAGACACCGCAACCTGTGCTCCAGACAAGTGCGTCTCCACACCAGCGGCCAGGCTGACACCCCCCAGACGGCAGGGGCCAAGTTCTTCCCTCAGCAGCCACTGACTCACTGCTGGAATTTCCTTTCCAGAATGTCTCGGGTCTACATTGGGATTTCATCGCTCGCTGCCCCCCAGTAGTTCTGGAAGGGGCAGAGACTGTCTTCCCAGCTCTCCTGGGTGTTTGTTCTGGTCACTATCAAGCCGGCTGAGCCCAGCACCTTCACTGGCAGCGATGCAGCCGCACTGTTTGCAAGGAACAACGGGGCTATTCATCATCGGCCAGATGCTTTGCTGCGGCAGGTGAGGAACAAACCCTGGCTCTTTTGGCCTCGTGTTTGGCTACTGAACACAAACAGTGCTGGGACTTCCTGCTCTGTTGAAAGAGAGCAGCCAGTAGTGTGTTTGCATGGACTGGTTTCTTCAGCCCTGAGGGAGAACCCTCCAGGTCCCAGCCAGGAGGAGAGGGAGTGCGAGAAAACAAGGGATGGTGGCAGAGGAGGGTGTGGACACAGAGCAGGATGCTGTAGTTTGACTTCATTGACCTGGATCTCATTGAACTGGGCTTGGGGTTGGAGCCAGGTTTGGGGTTGGAGCTGGGTTTGGGGTTGGAACTGGGTTTGGGGTGGGAGCTGGGTTTGGGGCTGCTTCTGTTCATCATTTTGCTGTTCCCGAGCCCCTCAGATTTCCCAGTTGGCTGCTCTGGGAATCTGGCTGCTGAGAAAAGGGAATTGGAGTCTCTTGGGAGCTCAGGTTTGGGAATGGGGAAGGGCAGGTGGAGCAGGGCAGCCCCTGCACTGTGCAGGTGCCAGGCCAGGGCAGCGCTGAGCCTCAAGGGACACGGAGCAGAGCCCCAGCACCATGGGGTGTGCAAGGAGCCCTCGTGCCTGCAAAGCACTGGCTCCACTCAGCCCCAAGGGAAAGCCCCCCGGCCCTGAGTACACAGGAGGCTGATGGAAGCAGCAGCCTCCCCAGGGTCCTCGGGTCAGCTGGTGCCTGGTGGACACCAAAGCAGCGCTCTGAGATAGGCAGTGAGGGAGAAGGGGGGAGATTCCTACCCACGAGGTGGCACCACGGGAACGTGGCTGAGAGCAGCAGCTCATCGATGATACTGGGACGTGGAGCCAACCCAACCCTGTGCTGCTTTGCCAGGGCAACTGCCTGGAGCTGGCTGCTCACCCCATGGGGCAGCTCTTCATCTCTCCCCTTTGCACCAGTAACCCCAGTCCTACACCACCCTCTTAGAAGGGCCCCATCAGTGCATCTGTTCTGTCCCTCCACTTGTTTTTCCCACCCTGCAGGTATCACGATGGGATCTACCTGACGCTGTGGGGTCGAACCCCACGGACAACCCAGCACGGCCCAGCCGGTCACTGCTTTGCACTTGGGGACACCGTGAGAGGCTTCACGTCGTGAACTTTCTGAGTCATGATGCTCAGAGGCAGGGCTTGAGCCCGTGACGCAGCTCAGAGGCTTCAGAGCAGCATCTTCCAGGCTCTTTGTGGATGTCGCTGCACCCGAAGCCTCACGGCGAGCGAGGGTTCGCTCCGAAGTGACGCCACTGCTCTCCCCTGCCCGTTCCCTGCTAAGTAAGCTAAGTGAGAGCAGGAAAGCGAGGTGAGAGCGTCAATCGACTGCAAATGATCAACCGAGCGGTAATTGGCCTCATTAGCTTCCATTAGAGAGTCAGCTGAGTACAACCAGCACCATCAGTGTCACCCTGACACTCGGCAGAAAACCTCCTCTGCTCTGCACTGGTGAGACCTCACCTGGAGTCTTGTCCTCCCAGGACAAGAAGGACCTGTGATGCTGCCTCCACCCACTCCCTGGGCATCCTATTCCAAGGGCTCCCCACTCTTGCTGGGAAGAAGTTTGTCCTCAGATCCAACCTGACCCTCCCCTGACACAGCCTGACCCTAATGACTGGATCTAGGGGATCCTGCTGTGACAGGGAGATTGGAATGGGTGATCTCTGGAGGTCCCTTCCAATCCTTCATGTTCTGTGATGCTGTGAAGGGAGAGGTGTTGGAACTGCAGTAGAGAAATCACCTGGTTTTAAAGCTAAAGAAGCCCTGCAGCTCACCCACCCCTTCCCGATGTTCTTGCACTTCAATGGAGGTGAAAGACCTTCAGGCTCTGAAAATCTGGGGTCACCCAAAAGGCCACCAGACACCCCAGCGCACAGCAGGAACAGCTGGGCGCTCGTACTAGGTTTGCTTACAACCCCCCGCCACTGCTTCTCAGCACAGAACAAGCTCTTCTCACCTCACCCCCCCGCTGGTCCATGAGGTCAGACTCGTCCTGAACTCCCTGCCCTCCTTAACTGCCCTGTTCCATTTGGTGCCACAGGAGGGAGAGGCAGGGACACGGCAGTTCAGGCAGTCCCACCACAATGTCCACTTTGCTTTTCATTTCCACACGTCTCTCACAGAACCGAATTGTGGAAGTGTCATGGTTGGAGAAGACCTCTAAGATCTTTGAGTTCAACCACTCCCCAAGCAGCACCACCAGGTCCTCACTAACCCCTGTCCCTCACCCTGGATCTCCATGAATTTTCAGCAGCTCCAAGGGCTTGGGATTCCACCACTGTCCTGGGCAGCCTTGACCAGGCCTGGGAAACCCTCAAGGGGAAGAAATTGTTCCCCAAGCTCACTCTAAACCTCCCCTGGCACACAGACCTCAGTGAGACCCAATGTGACACTCGACAAGGGTCAGCACATACCTGAAGCCCTCCGAAGCCCACAGGGATGCTCCCGGAGAGTTGATAATAGCTGGATGCTCTGTGCTAACTAACCTCGATAATCTCATCCCTTCCTCCTTGCTGTAAGGGCACAGCCTATTCAGCACATAGAACCACAGTTACAGAACAGTAGAGATTGGAAGGGACCTTGAAAGATCATCTGGTCCAATCCCCCTGCCCAAGACATCCATGTTAATATCTGATAAGTCCTCTGCACCTCCACTGTCCAGCAAAGCAGTGCTTGGAGCCCAAGACAATCGCTTTCAGTGAATAAGGTGCTAGTCCAGTCCTCATGGCAGCATCTGGCGCTCGCTCACAGAGGGGTAGCCCACTCATGCTTCCGGACAGGAATTGCTCAGAGCTGTTATCAGGTGTTGTAAAATGTCTTGGCCACCAAGTTAATCATCAGCTCAGGTCTCCATCCCATAAAAACATCGTATGGCAGGAGTGCGACACGCTTCAAGCTGCCATTCATCAGTCACGCGGGGAGAAGGGACATATAAAAGGAGTCAGAGGCTCAGCAAACCCTCCAGCCAAGGGAGGAGAGACTGAGACGAGGTCTGTCTCCACGGAGAGATCTGCTGCCAAGCTGAGCAACACAAACAGAGCTCCTGGAGCACTGCAGGCTGGGATGGACAGTCCTGCAGCAGCAGTGGAAGGTACTGCAGAGACAGCATCGACAGCTCCTGCAGCACCTCATGCCGGGAAGGACAGTCCTGCAGCAGCAGTGGAAGGTGCTGCAGAGATGAGCAGAGCAGGAGCCCTCGCCGAAACTGCTGTGGATGTGGAGAGGCTGGACCTCCCCAAGGAAGATATTAAAGAAAAGAAGAGACCATCAGGTACAGAGCAAGATGGTCCTGATACCTCTAAACCAGCGACTGCAGAGAGTCAGTGTCCAAGCTCTCCTGAAGGCTGCGGTTTTGAAACAAACCGCCTGGGTACGAGCCCAGCGGCTGTTGACATGGACTGCCTCATCTGCTTCAACAAGTACGACATCCACCGCGTGCCCAAGGTGCTGGAGTGCCAGCACTCCTTCTGCGCCGTCTGCCTCAAGCTGATCCTCAGGAGGGACCAGAGCACCTGGCTCATCACCTGCCCCCTGTGCAGAAAGGCCACATCTGTGTCCGGGGGACTCATCCGCATGCTCCGGGACAAACGGGATGTCATGGAGCACTTGGAATGCCTCGGCTCCAGTGCCGAGGTACACGTCCCTGCCGTGGGGTCGGACAGCAGCAGCTGGACTCTGAGCAGCTACGAGACTTTACACGGGGACGAGAATGTCCCCGCAGACAACAGGCTGGCCATGCAGAGGCTGGTGCTGCTCCTGCTGCTCCTGGTCATCCTCACCATCCTCATCCTCCCCTTCATGTACTCGGGGATGGTCAAATGGGTCATCAGCCTCATGCTCTCTCTGGGGTTGGTCATGTCTATGGTGCTTTGCTGCACTCCTAAGCTCCACTGGAGGTGTCACAGGGACTCGCTGTCCTCCTGTGACAAGGAGACCCACATCACTGCCATTGCCTGAGGCTGCTAACCGGAGGCTGTGGACTGCTCTTGCCAGCAAAAGCCTCCCCATTAGGCAGTGACTGGACTTGGAGGGGACAATCGTTAGCATCACGATCCCAGCGAGCGGCTACCTTATCTCAACCGCAATGCACCCCTGTTGTTAAATGTCCCTACTGGAAACACCTCAATATTTATATTTATGAGATAAAAATTGTCGCTCTGCCATGGTTTCTGTCCCAGGCTCGTGGGTTTTATCCCAGACTCTCTGTTCTCATCCCAGTCCCACGGGTTTTATCCCAGATTCACCGTTTCTATCCCAGACTCACTCTTCTCATCCCAGACTCACCATCTCTATCCCAGACTCACTGTTTCTATCCCAGACTCATGGGTTTTATCCCAGACTCACTTTTTCTATCTCAGACTCACTGCTTCTATCCCAGACTCATGGGTTTTATCCCAGACTCAACATCTCTATCCCATACTCACTGCTTCTATCCCAGACTCACTGCTTCTATCCCAGACTCACTGTCTCTATCCCAGACTCACTGTTTCTATCCCAGACTCACTCTTTCTATCCCAGACTCTCTGTTTCCATCCCAGACTGACTGTTGTCATTCCAGACTAATTGTCTTGCTGGTGTCACCTCCTGATGAGGGCTGCAAATGTTATCCGAGTTTCCCAAGAGATGCCATCCCATAGGAGTCCCCAGATGCAGCTGCCTATTCCCTCTCTCTTCCCACTCCTGACGATGCAGGGAGCTCATAGTGCTAAACCTGCGACAGTGTCTGGCCTCAGTGGAAGAGAGTGGTTTGATCCCAGCTTTAACCCCAGTTGCTGCCCAGCTGGTAGCTGGCGGGGATGGGGAAGGGACTGGGAAATGGAGATGTCAGTTGATGCCATTTGAAGTCACACATGAAACTGGAAAGGGGCAAACTCCTCGTGAATCTTCCAATCCGAAGGATCTCAAAAACTTCTGACCCTCCAAATGCCCCACGTTATAGTTCCGCACACCCCAACTCCTTTGGCTACCAGCACCACCACCCTTCCTGCCCTCTGTCAGTGTCCCTGCCCTTGGAGGTGCCCACAATTCTCCTTCCAAAGGAGAGAAGTCCCCTTCCTTCTCCTCCACAAGCACCTTCGCCAGGTGTTTATGGAGGGTGCCCATTAAAGCTCCACAACATCAGTCGCTGACTGCCTCCAGTGTTTCGACTCCTTCACCAGCAACTCACAGAATGTTTGGGGTTGGAAGGGACCTCAAAAGGTCACCCAGTCCAATCCCTCTGCCAGTGCAGGAGCAGGAACCCGTGTCAAAACATCTCTGAGCTTCCTCTCGGACAGGAACTTGCGCAGCTGAGCTGATGAGTAAAGCAGAGGGGTAACGTGGTGGGGATTTTTCATCCTTGACTTCACACAAATCAGTGAGTTGCTAAGGAAATACCCTGCACTGAACCTAAACGGCAGAAGAACAAGAGGCTGCTCGCAGCTCAGCCACATGCTCCGGGATCTCAGCAGACCTTGGATCGGGCTTGGGTTAAATATTTGTGTGTGATAAGGATGGAAACCGATGTGCTCCGGTTGCTCCTATCTGAACACAGAGTCTCACCAGCAGATAAAACGGGTTAGACAGAGAGGGTGAGGAGCCACCGTCCTGCAAGGAAAAACAGCTCTGTTTTCTACCTGAGAACAGGCACTGGACAGGGAAAGAGACGCTGAGGGGTTGGTGCTTTTCCCCCCTTATATATCTGGATAGCAACAGGCTTATTGCAGAGCTCATGTGGAGGAGCATTCACAGCATCACAGAGCGCTAGTGTTTGGAAGGGACCTCAAAAGAGATCACCCAGTCGAGTCCCCCTGCCACAGCAGCATCCCCTAGATCCAGTCATTAGGGATTGGAAGGGGCCTCAAAAGATCAGCCAGTCCAATCCCCATGATACAGCAGCATCCCCTAGATCCAGTCACACATGGCCAGGAGGGTTTTCGACATCTCCAGAGACTCCACAATCCCCCTGGGCAGCCCCTGCCAGGGCTCTGGCACCCTCACTGGCAAGAAGCTCCTTCTCACACTGATGTGGAACCTCCTCTGTTCCAGCTCACACCCACTGCCCCTCATCCTATCACTGAGTGCCCCTAAGCAGAGCCTGGCTCCATCCTCCTGGCACCCTCCCTTCCCATATTGATCAATATCCACGAGGTCACCCCTCAGGCTCCTTTTTCCCCAGCTCCAGAGCCCCAGCTCCCTCAGCCTTTCCTCAGCAGGGAGATGCTCCCCTCCTTCCATCATCCCTGTGGCTCTGCGCTGGACTCTCTCCAGCAGCTCTGTGTCATTCTGGAACTGAGGGGCCCACAGCTCTTCCAGACTCCATTCAAAGACAATTTTAGGTTCCTGAACACAGATCTCTCATATTTACACGAAGCTCATTTGCAGATCTCGCTCTGGGGGCACATTTGTGTCCCCTCAGCCCCCAGCGAGCCTCCAACGTGGTGGAACAAGCCTCGGGCCCGCAGATAACGGTGGTCAAAGACCAAAGAGCTGTTGCACCCATCTCGGGTGGAGAAGGACCTTCCACCGCCCCGCGAAGGAACCAGGGCTGGGGAAGGGTCGCTCTCGCCCCTCCACAACCTATGCGCCTCGCTAGGTTGTTTGCGTAAGGGAGCCCGGCCCTGCCAGCAGTTACGCGCCTCGCTAGGCTGTTTGCGTAGGAGAGGCCGGGGCCGCCCCGCGGCCGTGCGCAGATTGCGTAGTGTCCGCGAGGCGGAAGGGGCGACGGGAAGCGGCGGAAGGAGCGCGGCGGCTCCTCGGTTCGGCCGGGCCGGGAGCAGGTCGGCGGGAGCGGGGCTGGGCTCGATACGGGAGCAGTTTAGGGGCGGGCGGACCCCTGGCGCCAGGGAGAGGAGGGCTGTGGCGGTGGCCATGGGGCTACTGGATCCGGCTTCTCCCCTCAGAGCCGCTGTCTGAAAAAAGTGACCCCGCGGGCAGCTGCGGGGGTGCTGAGGCCTCCCGGCTGGGGGGGTTTCCCTCAACTTTCCAGCTGGCGCAGCTTCGCCCACCCCTGCTCCTGCTGCTGTCCCATTAGCCGGGTCAGCAGACCCGGCTGGCCACTGTCAGCCCTTAACGCCCTCAGCTGTCCTTCCGGCTCTGCGCTCTGTTTCAGCCGTCGATCGCCTTTGCTTGATCTTGGGTTTATCTGGGGCTGAACTGTGTTCTGTGCTCGGACTTTGTATCTACAGGCTGCAGGCAGAAGCCGTGGGGCTCCCGACGTGTCCCCAAGAAGCCCTGCAGAGCCCATAGGGTCATCTGCCCCGGTGAGCCGGCAGCCGCGGCAGGCCAGGCAGTTTGGCCCTGCGCTGGTGCCCTGGTAAAGGACGTTTGGGCTGGTGCCATCGCAGTGATCCACAAGCAGTTGTTGAGGTGCCTCATTCACCTGTGAGGCTGTCAGAGAGGAAGGTGTCCATAGTCTGGTGATTCTCGTTGCAGTTCAGGATGTGTGCAGTGCCTGCGTCGCTAACTCTTCCAGCAGCAGGGAGCACGATGTCCTGGACAGGTGTAGCAAGGTCTCTTCCTTGCTTTCCAGTGTTGTGGAGCCACTATGTGAAGGGCAATGAGTCTGAGGAGAGGTTTGACAAACAGACCATGTCAGGAGGGGCTGAGGGAATTGGGGTTATTTAGTCTAAAGAAGAGGGTTGGTCGCAATGGGACCTGTGTTGCTGTGATCTTTGGAAACAAACTTGAGTTGCCTGAACCTTTGGCACAGGAAAGCACCAATGCAAACGGTGTGGTACTACTGGCAAAGGTACTACTTCAGCAGCTTGACCTGTATCAGGTGGACTGTGGCTCCTATCACACAACCCAGCAGGGCTACAGGCTTAGGAAAGAGTGGCTGGAGAGCTGCCTGGTGGAAAAGGACGTGGGGAAGACTGGCTGGAGAGTTGCCCAGTGGAAAAGGACCTGGGGGGTGTTGGCTGGCAGCTGGCTGAACAAGAGCCAGCAGGGTGCCCAGGTGGCCAAGAAGGCCAGTGGCATCATGGCCTGAATCAGGAACAGGGTAACCAGCAGGAGGAGGGAGGTGATGGTACCCCTGTGCTCTGTACTCGTGAGACCCCACCTTGAGTACTGGGTCCATTTTGGGGCCCCACAGGACCAGAAGGGGGGTGGATCAGGGCCAGAGAAGGGCAGCTGGGGAGAGGGATGGAGATGAGGCCTTAGGGAGAGCAGCTGAGGGAACTGGGGCTATTTAGTCTAGAGAAGAGGAGGCTGAGAGGAGACCTTCTTGCTCTCTACAGCTGCCTCAAAGGAGGTTGTAGTGAGGCTGGTGCTGCTCTCCCAAATTACTAACGATAGGACATGGGGAAATGGCCCCAAGTTGCATCAGGGGAGGTTTAGATTGGCTCTTAGGAAGAAATTCTTTGCTGAGTGAGTGGTTGGGTGCTGGCACAGGCTGCCCAGGGAGCTGGTGGAGTCCCCATCCCTGGAGGTGTTTAAAAATTGAGTAGCTAGAGCACTTGAGGCCATGGTCTAGAGGTTAGGGAGCTGTTGAGATGAGGGCTGGACTTGATGGTCGTAGAGGTCCTTTCCAGACAGGATGATTCAATGATTCTCAAAAAACCAAAGGGCCTCTAGGTTCAATTATTCTGGGATTCAAAGGAGAGGATATTACAGGCAAAGTGCAGCAGCATCCATGGGACATGTTGCAAGTCCTTTGTTGGGGGCTACAGCTGGACCCAAAGCCATCACAGAACAAGCCAGAATCATTTGAGTTGAGGAGGTGGAGAGAGGCAGATAATTTCCCCAGACCCCTGCACCAGGTGCAGAGCTTTAGCTGCACACATTTTTAAGCAGAGCCCAGCCTCTCTGCATCTAGAAGGGGAATTCCCCTTTTGCTCTGTGAACTGTTGTCAGCTCATTTAGTGCAAAACTTTTGAAAACTGGTGAGCAGAAGGTCTCCTGTTGTTTTCTTAGCTCATGGCACTATGGGAGGATGCACAGACTGGACCTTGAGTGAAAAAACAAAGGCAGTTTGCCTCCCTGCTTCCTGGTTTCCACTATTTGTTGATTTTCTTCTTTCTACTTGCAGGTAGAAATGGCTGCAGAAGAGAAGCCTTCAAAAGGGCAGAGTGGGGCTGAGCAGGCCCCTGAGAAGGAACCGATAGTGCTCCTGGGCCAGCAGCTGGGTGAACCTGGGAAGTTTGCCTATGGAGCACTCTGTGGGATATCCCTGGCGTGGCTGTTCCCTGAGGATGAACAAAGGTAATGCATGGGGTGAGAGAAGGAGGCTTTCAGTGAGCTGCTGGGGTGGACCTGGTGTTGGATTCTGTGTGGGGTCTTCTCAGGTTTAGGGAAGTGAAGATCCTTTGGACAGGGTAAGGGAAAATGGTTTGGAGCTGACAGAGAGGAGGTTCAGACTGGATCTGAGGAAGAAGTTCTTCAGTGCCAGGGTGGAGAGACTCTGGAATCGATTGCCTGGAGGGACTGGGGCTGCCACCTCCCTGGAGGTACTCAAGGCCAGATTGGATGAGGCCTTGAGCAACCAAGTCTGATTGAGAGGCATTGCTGCTCATGGCAGGGTGTTGGGGTAGATGAGATCTGAGATCCCTTCCGCCTTCAGGCAGTCTGGGATTCTGTGAAAGCAGGGACCACTCAAGTTTACAAAAATCACTTTATGGAACCTTAACCACTGCTGTTGCCTTACAGCTCCTTCAGGACAGGATTCATTGAGGGCTTTGTGAAATGGCTGGACCTGTCTGATACCGTCTTACCTGCCATGATAGCATTTGCTAGTGGTTTGGGAGGTGAGGGCACGGAAAGTTTCACCCAGGTTTTGCTACAGGACCCCATCTTGAGTGGCAATCCCATTGTCGTTATCCAGGTAAGTGCGTGTGCTCCTCTCCCCCATGTTTGTCTTTGCCAATGAGAATTCAAAAAAGGAAAGAAGGAAGATCCGGGTAACTATAGACCGCTCAGCCTCAGCTCCGTGCCAGGAAAGGTGATGGAACAATTGTTCTAGAGGCTGTCTCCAGGCACATCAAGGACAGGAGGGTCATTAGGGACAGTCAGCATGGCTTTACAAAAGGAAAGTCCTGCTTGACCAACCTGATAGCCTTTTATGAGGGCGTAACCAGGTGGATGGATGATGGCAGAGCCGTGGATGTCGTCTATCTTGACTTAAGTAAGGCTTTTGACACAGTCTCTCACACCATCCTCACAGTCAAACTGAGGCAGTGTGGTCTAGATGATCGGGTAGTGAGGTGGATGGTGAACTGGCTACAGGGTAGAAGTCAGAGAGTGGTGGTCAATGGGACAGAGTCTAGTTGGAGGCCTGTATCTAGTGGAGTGCCCCACGGATCAGTGCTGGGACCGGTCCTGTTCAATCTATTCATTGATGAATTGGATGAGGGACTGGCATGCACTGTCANGGACAGAGATCCACAAAGCAGCAGCTAGGCCACAGTGTGCTACCGGCCAAACCGAAACCGAAACCACACTCTGGAGGCACACAAACATAGGGAGAGTACCAAACCGAGGGGAAAAGAAATGCCCTGTCCTCAATCAAGGACCCCCAAAATCTGTCTGGCCTACTCCACCTGCTCGACCTGTACCCTGCGGCAGCCACCTCCCTTCCACTTCCGCACACCCTTCCTCTCCACCCCTCTACGTACGGGAGGAAAATGTAAACATCCCCGCAGCTGAGATCGGTTAACTCCTTATATGCTAAAAGAGAGTTCAATGCAGGAATACCATAAGCAAATACGATTTCACCAAATCCAGAACACAGGGGAATTTGACTAGATGATCTTTCGAGGTCCCTTCCAATCCCTAATGATTCTGTGATTCTATGATTTCTCATACATGCCTGACTGCAGCTGAAGCTCTCTACAGTCAGGGAAGGAAAAGCACTGGTTCATTATATTCTCGAGCTGAAAGTGGGGAGATGGAGATGAGATCTGAGACAGAAATCTCTCCCTGTGAGGCTGCTAAGGACCGGGAACAGGCTGCCCGGGGAGACTGTGGCTTGGACTGTGTCCAAGGCCAGGTTGGATGGGGCTCTGGGCACCCTGGTCTGGTGAGAGCTGTTGCTGCCCTTGGCAGGAGATTGGTGCTGAGCGAGCTCTGAACTCCCTTCCAAACCAACCCAGTCTGGAATTCTAAGATCCATGGATTTCTGAGTAGCCCTGGGGCTGATGGACCCTTGACAGTTCAGGGAAGGTGAGGAGCATGAGGCAGTGTCAGTTGGCTTGAGGTTTGGTGGCTGATGCTTTCCCTTTACAGAGCTGTCAGACTCTTCACTTTGCCCTTGCAGTGGTTTCACCTCATTCAGATGTTCTACAGACTTTGCTGAAACCCTGAACAGCACAGGCTGTTTCCAAGCCCCTGTAATTCAAACCCCCTCTCCACACACCCTCCAAACAGCACCATTTCCAGGTTGTTTGTGCTCCGGAGTCAGCTTTGGAAGCAAAGAAATTACTGTGACTTTGTTTTGTTTCTCTGAGAAAGGATTGTTGAGAGTGGCACTGCTCCCTAACTTAAAGCTGACAGAAGAAGATGTGAAGCATTTTGGTATCATTCCCCTTTGCTGCAGACCCTCATCCGGCCTCACGTTATCCTGTGTAGGGTGAAGAACGCGGTAGGCTTCTGATGTCACACAGAATGTGGCCACTGTCATCTGGCAGCTGCAGTTGGCTGGGAACAGTGACACGTCCCGCGTGCAGACAGTGCTCTGCTACTAACTGTTATCCCACACTTTCAGAAACAGCGTGACAGACGTGAGAACATGGCTGTGTAGGCAGAGATGTGCTGGGATGCACTTCCTTGGTCACCTCACGTGGTTTCCTTTGTTCTCTGTCTTTGGGGATGGATTCTCTGGACTTAGGCAAGTTTTCCTGCATAGCTGCTGAGTTGATGAAGGATGAAGTTTGGGTGAACTGTGACTGGTGTCAGCAATAGTGTGGCCAGCAGGGCTAGGGACATAATTCTGCCCCTGTACTGGGCACTGGTGAGGCCTCCCCATGAGTACTGGGGTAGTGCTGGGCCCCTCACTTCAAGAAAGAGATTGAGAAGCCAGAGCAGGTCCAGAGGAGCAACGAGGCCGCGGAAGGGACTGGAGGGAAAGTCTGATGGGGAGAGGCTGAGGAAGCTGGGGCTGTTTAGCCTGGAGAAGAGGAGACTCAGGGGGACCTTCTCTCTCTGTCCAGCTCCCCAAAGGGAGGTTGTAGTCAGGTGGGAGTTGGGCTCTTCTCCTGAGCAACTGGTGCCAGGGTGAGAGGGCAGGATGTGAAGCTGCTAGGGAAGGTTGGATGTTAGGAAGCCCTTCCTCATGGAAAGGGTGATCAGAGCCTGGACTGGACTGCCCAGGGCAGTGGTGGAGTCCCCATCCATCCGTGGAGGTGCTGAAGGCCACCTGGCTGTGGTCCTTAGTGTCCTGTTGTGGCTGCTGGGGTGTTGTTAGGTTAGCCCTGGTCTGGGCTGGCTGAGCTCAAGAGGGCTTCTCCAGCCTCAATCATTCTGGGATTCCCGTTGTAGAGTGGCTTCACATACTCTTACAAAGGCAGCTCTGAATCAGTGGGAGCATGTGCTGTTTTGCTCTGAGCCGGAGAACTGGGGCACTTATGACGCAGATTCAGGTGTAACTCAGCACCACAGATAACAACTCTGGGACTAGTTGAAAGCAGAGATCAGGACCAGCTCTCGGTCTAATGCCACATCACCGGGCAGTGATGTGTAAGGGCCAGGTAATAGAGTTTTTCCAAGGAAAGAGAGAATTAAAGGCTTAAGCAGAGTAAAGTAGCTGATGTTTGTCTTGAGCAAAGAACCTGGCACGGAGAAAATGTCAATCCTTCATGTTGAGATCAGCTTTTTCTTTCTTACCTGAAAAGAAGCTCTGGGGCAGAGCTTTGTGGATTCTTCACCTCTCTCTTTGTGGGGCTTTTGCATTTGGCTGCTGGTGGCAGAGCACTGACTGTTCAGTCAACCAGGCCAGCTAATAGCTCCCTGTGCCAGGGTCCTTTCTGCACTGATGCCTCCATTTCTGAATCACCTCTGTGTGAGAGATGCTGAAGGGATGACACATGAGCTCAGGAGAGCAGAGGTGAGCTCTCTCTCAATTCAATGAGAACAGGAGTTTTCTCTTGGCATTCACTGCAGATGACTAACAGAGGCAAACCTTGCGTCTCTGAATGCTTTAGGACAACAGTCAGAGCACACAGGCTGTGGGTGCGGCAGGGCAATAAAAAGAGGTGAAGAACTCGTGATAGGTGAGAAAATATTGAAAGTTTTTATGTAATTAATTGTTTTGGCTCTGAACATCCCTAGAATCCCCATTTTCCTGTGCTCTCCCTCCACCCATCTGCTGCACTGTGGGTTGGCTGCTTACAGTTGTCGAGGAAATGGGTTGTGAAGTTGCGGCAATTCAAAAGCAGCTGCCAAAGGCTCCAAATCGAGGTGGCTGCCCTTTGTTTTGAGTGCTCTCAACTGTATGGCTGGTAGTTTCATGCCCAGAGTTCACGGGGAGATTCAAAACAAAACACAGTAACTGCAGCTCCCAGAAGGAAAACAAACTACTTGTGAAATAATCTAATCGATGGTGATTGCCCTGCAGCTGACTGCGCAGCAGTACGTGCAGAGCTGAGAAGGAGCTGAGGGCGCTGATAGGCACCGATGCAAAACAAACAGTAGCTCCTGTTTATCACCTCGATTACTTCTATCCGTCCCTCACCTTTTGAAATGCAGGCACAGTGATACTCGGGCCAGGTGCTCAAAAGAACTTACTTGATGTTAGGTGCCACAGCTGATACTGGGGCATACTGGACAGGATGTAGGTCAACACCAGCAGCTCCCTGTGCAACACACAGGAAGAGTTTATTGCCCACAGACAAGTCCTGCTGTCTGGGAGGGTGCTTAAGATTAGTTCATGGGTAGTGATGGCAACAAGTCACCAGCTTGACCTTATTCTAGATGCTTGGTCTCCGTTCTGCTTGGAGTCACAGACTGGGTTGGTTTGGAAAGGAGCTCGGAGCTCACCCAGTGCCAACTCCCTGCCATGGGCAACGACACCTCTCATGAGACCAGGGTGCCCAGATCTCCATCCAGCCTGGCCTTGGACACTGCCAGGGATGGAGCAGCCACAGCCACCCTGGGCAGCCTGTTCCAGGTTCTCAGCACCTTCTTAGTGAAGAAAACTCCCAGCCCTGGACTTTCTGCTGGGTTTTGACACCTCCCCACAAAGCTACCACCAGCAAGAGGGTCATGGTGCATGTTTATCTAGGTGGTCACAGGTTGGGGGAAGCCAGAGTTCCATTGCTCCCTTTGCCTGGGGGAATTCATGAGACATGAATTCCAGATTCCTATCTCCCTTCAGCCAGCCTGGCTGTCCTGGTTTCAGCTGGGATAGAGCTCATTGTTCTTTGTCCTTTGTGAAATAATGAGCTCTCCTCATGCTAAGTGATGTTCAGAGCCTGGGCACTTTAGAATCATAGAATCATAAGGGATTGGAAGGGACCTCAAAAGATCATCTAGTCCAATCCCCCTGCCAGAGCAGGCTCACCTGACTGGAGAAGCCATGGAATCAGAATCACTCAGGTTAGGAAGGAACCATCANACCTGCTGGCCACACTGCTCCTGATGCAGCCCAGGATCCAGTTTGCCCTCTGGGCTGCAAGTGCACACTGCCGGCTCATGTTGAGCCTCTCATCCACAAGCACCCCCAAGTCCTTCTCCCCAGGGCTACTCTGCAGCCAGTCACTGCCCAGCCTGTACTCGTGCCTACGATTGCCTCGACCCAGATGCAGGACCTTACACTTGGTCTTGTTGAACATCATGAGGTTGGACTTTGCCCACTTCTTCAGCCTGTCCAGGTCCCTCTGGATTGCAACTCTTCCCTCCAGCATGTCTGCTGCACCACACAGCTTGGTGTTGTCAGCAAACTTGCTGAGGGTGCACTCAGTGCCTGTGTCCATGTCACCTACAAAGATGTTGAACAAGACTGGTCCCAGGACCGATCCCTGAGGGACTCCGCTTGTCACTGGCCTCCACTTGGACACGGATCCATCGACAACCACTCTCTGGGTGCGGCCATCAAGCCAGTTCCAACTTACTCCTGCCTAGGTAATGTCTGTTCTCTGTCCCTGTTCTAGCAGGAGCTTGTTAAGGATTCTGCTGTCACTACGCAGCAGGGAAAAGATTAGGGACGTTTTTACGGTGCAAATTTTGCTGAGGAGCTTATGGGACTAATAATCATAAACCCTTTGGCAGCCTCCTACGTGTTTGGCTGCATGTTCTGTGTTCCCAAAGGGCTGGAGGATTCCCTGTAAAATTCAGCCGTGCTGTGGTTGTGTGTAGGAGAGGGAAGTAGTGAGACTAAGCTAGTGCTTGGTGTTGGACTTACAGAAAGAACTTAAAGTTTGTCAGTGACAACAAAGAGGAGAAGACCGTAATGAACCCACTGACCTCCTGTTTCATGGATTTGTCCATAGAAACAATAGGATCATAGAATCACAGACTGGGTTGAGTTGAAAGGGACCTGCTAAGGGCATCTAGTCCAACACCCCTACACCAAGCAGGGCCAGCACTCACCAGACCATGTTGCCCAGAGCCCATCCAGCCTGACCTTGCTCCAGGGATGGGGGCCTCCACCCAGTCTCTGAGTGTTCTGTTCCAGGGATCCCCCACCCTCAGGTTCAACAACTTTGTCCTCCTGTCCAGCCTCACTCTGCCCTTTTGCAGCTTCAAACCATGAGCTCTCGTCCTGTTATTCCCTGCCCTTGGGAACAGGCTTCCCCAACCTTCAGACAGCCCCTTTCAGGGGTTGGAAGGAGTCATCTGTTGGATTGATTTGTTTTTCCCATTTTTTTACCATGAAGAGGCAACACAAGTCCAATCCCTCAGTCTTGAGAGATGGCCATAAATTCTGAGGTTTCTATTTCTGAGCACTGAATCCAAAAGAGCTTGGTGCCAGTTCAGCTGAACCGCCTACAGCTGTGAATGCCAAGGAAAACAGGGGCCACTGGTCCATTAGAGTGGCTCTCAAACCTGTTAGGTTGAAAATGTGAGTGTTGTGTGACTCCACAGCAAGGAGAAGGCATTGGAGTGCAGGAGGGCTAGAGCCCTGTTTCTCCAAGGGCTCAAGCCATGTGTAATCAGGGTGCTTTCAGTTGCTCAGAGCAAAAAGAGGGGAATATGTCAGCACCTGCCAACTGCTGCCCACTTCTGTCCAGCCACTGGTGCTTGCACAGGGAGAAGTCTGTGCTGGAATTGTGCTGGAAGGCTCTGGCTTCACCTTGTGCTGCCTTGCTGAGGTGTAGCTTGCTGGCTTCCCGCAAGGAGCTGCAGTAATTCAGTCCGATGGGTTTTCTTGCCTCTGATTTGTTACCTGCCTGCTCACATCCTCAGTTTTAACTTGAACAATCTTTGTTTTTTCTCTTCAGGACCTCCTATCCTTCTCTCTTAAGGACGGTGAGTTGTTTGCGTAGCCTTGATTCTCTGTGAGAATGTTCCAATGAGTTTCCATCTGGTAGTCTGAAGTGCTCCATAAGCATAAGGCACTGTCCTGTTTTGTCTTGGACTCCTTTGTGGCACAAGCAGCACTACAGGAAAAATCCCTGCTTTATTCAAAATGATGAATAATCCAAATAAAACAAGAGCAGCTGGTCAGCTCCTTCCCTTTATAAACCATGAATGTGATGGGAGGGAAGCTCTGAACTGGAGTAACTGGACTATGGGGGTGATTATTCTATGCCATTTCCAAGGCAGCCAGTGATTTCTTTCTTTAGGAAGGCAGTAGAGCTGTTAGGGAGGTCTCAGCCTGGCAGAGTGCTTGTTGCTTAAGAAGAAAATAAATGTTATAGTCAGGGAATACATTCCAGGGTGTCCTGGAA
Organism: Rhinopomastus cyanomelas; assembly: GCA_013400115.1. Taxonomy (NCBI): domain Eukaryota; kingdom Metazoa; phylum Chordata; class Aves; order Bucerotiformes; family Rhinopomastidae; genus Rhinopomastus; species Rhinopomastus cyanomelas. The sequence goes on along the minus strand of VXBP01008239.1, from coordinate 126,394 downwards.
GCCTCTTATCACCGAACATTAGGGATTGGAAGGGAACTCCGAAGATCATCTGGTCCAATCCTCCTGACGCAGCAGGATCCCCTACATCCAGCCGCACAGGCAGATTTTTAAGTGGCTCCAGAGAAGGAGACTCTGCAACCCCCCTTGGCAGCCACTTCCGGGGCTCTGGCACCCTCACTGGGAACGAGGTCCTCCTCACAGTGATGTGGAACCTCCTATGATCCAGCTCACACCCAGTGCCCTTTTTCCTATCACTGGGTGCCCCTGAGCAGAGCCTGGCTCCATCCTCCTGACACCTGCCCTTTCCATACTGATTAACATTCATGGGGTCACCCCTCAGGCTTCTTTTTTCCAGGCTCAAGAGCCCCAGCTCCCTCAGCCTTTCCTCAGCAGGGAGATGCCCCTCCATCATCTCTGTGGCTCTGTGCTCTCCTTCTGGAACTGAGGGGCCCACAACTGGACACAACATTCCAGATGTGGTCTCAGCAGGGCTCTTAGGAAGAGCGGTGATTGCCTCACATATCACATTGCGCATAAACTGTTCTGGTTTGCAATCCCTAATGTGGATCAGTCTGATAAAATTAATGGAATAAAGGCTGCCTGCTGAACAAAATGTTCATTTCTGGAAGGAGCCTGGTTCCTATCTCCGCTGGCATTTTTCAGCTCTGGGTGTTTTTGCATGTTCTCACAGGAAGGAGCTGGCTGGCTGCTGATTAGCCCGTTTCACTGCACCACAAAGTGCCGGGTTTATTTTTAATGGAGAATTGACAAGTCAGTTATTGCAAAGCTGCTTATTTCGCTGAGCCGGGATGTAAAAGAGAGAGAGATTTCCGAGCCTTTCTGACTTAGTGCCGAGCTGAAAGCTGAGCTGGGTGTTAGCAGGTGGGAAGCATGAGCCTTTTCCTTTCAAAGAGCTGCTGGGTCTTGCAAGCAAGGGCATGTCTTGGCGCTGAGGTAAAGATAAGGAACTCTCCTGGTTTCTGAACTAAGCACAGGTCTTACGAGTGGTGTCATTAAAGCCTACCCAGGGTAGTTTGGTAATGATGGTAATAAATAAATGAAGGGAATAGGTTGCCAAACAGCAGATTTGATCTACGTGCAGCGGGTGTCGCAAACGTGCTTGGTCCTTGGGGCTCGCTGGTGTCTTCACCCACCTCGAGAAAAGCATTTTTCAGGACAGAGTGTGCCAGGAACCCTTTACAGCAGGTGCTGCTGTGAGAAACAGTATAGGTTGGGGACTGACCTGTTGGAGAGCAGCAGAGGAGAAAGGGACCTGGGGCTCCTGATGACCAGCAGGATGGCCAGGAGCCAGCAATGGGCCGTGGTGGCCAAGAAGGCCAATGGTATCCTGAGGTGGATTAGAACGGAGTTGGTTAGTAGATGGAGAGAGATTCTCCTCTTCTACGCTGCCCTGCTGAGACCACATCTGGAATGTTGTATCCAGTTGTGGGCCCCTCAGTTCCAAAAGGACACAGAGCTGCTGGAGAGAGTCCAGCACAGAACCACAGAGATGCTGAAGGGAGTAGAACACCTCCCTGCTGAGGAGAGGCTGGGGGATCTCTTCACCTTGGGATAAAGGAGCCTAAGGGGTGACCCCAGGAATGTTGATCAATATGGAAAGGGCGGGTGTCAGGAGGATGGAGCCAGGCTCTGCTCAGGGGCACCCAGTGATAGGAGAAGGGGCAGTGGGTGTGAGCTGGAGCAGAGGAGGTTCCACATCACTGTGAGAAGGAGCTTCTTGCCAGTGAGGGTGCCAGAGCCCTGGCAGGGGCTGCCCAGCAGGATTGTGGAGTCTCCTTTTCTGGAGACGTTTCAAACCCACCTGGCCATGTTCCTGTGTGACTGGATGTAGGGGATCCTGCTGTACCAGGGGGATTGGACTGGCTGATCTTTTGAGGTCCCTTCCAATCCCGAATGTTCTGTGAATCTGTGAAACATGTTGAAAAGCAAGAGTTTGCCCAAGAAATTTAAAACCTATTGCATTTGAAACGCCTTTCTCTAAAGAGCATCTGCCTGTAAGCCCAGGAATCGTCACAACTCCTGTCTGAGGGCCCTGTCTGCTCCCACATCTCCAGCAGTGGAACAGCAGTGCAAACAGTTGTCTGCAGTGCTGCTGCTGTCTGGCTTGAAACTCCAGGGTGCCTCTTGTTCCAAATGAGATTAATAGAAAGCTTCTCTACATAGTAGATCTAGTTGGCTGTGACCAAACACACTGAAGAGGATGAGGGTCCGAGGGAAAGAGCTGTGCTTGTAGATGACTGGCACTGCTCAGTGTGCTGCTGCTCATTGTTTAATCTGCTGTGGTGCAGGCTGATGGCTTCCCTGGCTTCCTTTTGTTGCAGGGTACTACGATGCTCGAGCAAGGATATTGATCTGCCACATCACCTGGCTGCTGAGAATCCCCTTGGAGGAGCTGGATGTCCTGCAGGAGTCTCTGCTTGAGAGCCTGAAGGAGCAAAACGAAGCAGAGTCAGAGTAAGAACATTTGGGGTGACTGTGGGATGGAGAAACCCTGCAGGGGCTGGAAAGCTCAAGAGTCATTGCCTGTGCCTAAGTCCAGTCTCTGATCATTCCCATCATCATTTATGGCTTGATTAGAGCCCTTGCAGCACCTCAGTTCCACCGAGAGGCAGGAAAGCAGAGACCCTGCTTTACAGGCTGCTAAAAGCTACTCTGCACTGAGCTCCCTCATCTCCTTGTTCCAGTTGCCTTTCCTAGACTGTAGATGATGCTCAAATACATGAGAAAGATCTTGTGTGTCCCTTGTCCTTCGGCCTAATATTATTCAGACAGAACTGCCTCTTGCAGAATGAAGCCACTGTGAATTCCAGGTGTAGATCCTCACCTGTGGATCCTGATAAAGGTAGATTTCAGGGGGAACGATCTGCATCTTCAGATGCGTATGGATCTGACTCTTAATTCCATGTCACTAACAAGAGATTGATTCTGTAAATCACGAGTTCTTCGACGCCAAACAACCAAACAGTTGTTCTCTAGAAGAAACGTGGTTTCCACTTATCAGGCAGGGATCGTGCGAAGGTTTAGCAAAGCCGTAAACGTAGTGAACTTTTAATGTTTCTATCTGTCAACTCAGCAAACAGGTTACGAGATTAACCTGAGCGCTAGTAAAGGCTTTAATCAACATCCCTGACACAGCATAGTTCAGGCATTCCCGTCGGGTCCAGCGTGAGAGAGTTATTTACACACAGCTTAACTTTATAGTGCCCTGTAGAAAGGGAAAGTCAAAATGGTCTCCGAGACCGTGAGCTGCCACACAGGATGGTGGTTGGTGAGCAGGAGCAAGGGCTGGTCTCAGTGGGACCTCTTTTGTTGTGGTTTGTGGAAATAAACGGGTTTCCTGAGGCTTTGGTGAGCGAAAACAGCGATGCCGATGGCAACAGCTGGCAAAGGTGATGCTTCAGCAGCTCAGTCTGTATCAGCTGGACTGTGGCTCCTATCACACAACCCAGCAGAGCTACAGGCTTGGGGAAGAGTGGCTGGAGAGTTGCCTGGTGGAAAAGGACCTGGGGGGTGTTGGCTGACATCCAGCTGAACAAGAGCCAGCAGGGTGCCCAGGTGGCCAAGAAGGCCAGTGGCATCATGGCCTGGATCAGGAACAGGGTAACCAGCAGGAGGAGGGAGGTGATGGTGCCCCTGTGCTCTGCACTCGTGAGACCCCACCTTGAGTACTGGATCCATTTTGGGGCCCCACAGGACCAGAAGGGGGGTGGATCAGGGCCAGAGAAGGGCAGCTGGGGAGAGGGATGGAGATGAGGCCTTAGGGAGAGCAGCTGAGGGAACTGGGGCTATTTAGTCTAGAGAAGAGGAGGCTGAGAGGAGACCTTCTTGCTCTCTGCAGCTACCTCAAAGGAGGTTGTAGTGAGGCTGGTGCTGCTCTCTTCTCCCAAATTACTAACGATAGGACATGGGGAAATGGCCCCAAGTTGCATCAGGGGAGATTTAGATTGGCTCTTAGGAAGAAGTTCTTTGCTGAGAGAGTGGTTGGGTGCTGGCACAGGCTACCCAGGGAGCTGGTGGAGTCCCCGTCCCTGGAGGTGTTTGAAAACCGAGTGGGTATGGACTGAGCACTCCAGTCCCTTTCCCTAGCACCAAACGTGTTCTGACGTGCAGGTGCTGACCCCTCCACTGTACCCAGCTCTTTAAGAACCTGCAGAACCTCACACTAGTCGCTCGCTAACGTTTCCTTCCACTGCTTTGCATCACTGGGAAATGACCCGAAAGTGCACCTTTAAAATCTCCCTGAACATAACTTGTGCTTCAGGCAAAAAGCCGCTCATCCCAGATCACTGAGGGTAGAGAAGGACCAGAAGAGGCAGCTAATTACCGGACTGGATAAAAAGCAGTCTGGTAATCAAGTGATAAATGTAATGCAGAAGCTATTGGGGAAGCAACTGTCAAAAGCACTTGCTCACAGCTAGGGAAGGAAAGCAGCGACAGGTAGAGCTTCTCATGGCAGTAGTTTTACTTACTGCACCTTCAGGCAGGATTTAACTGCAAACTCCTTCTCCCCACGTAACTCAAATCGCTCATTATTGCAGCTAATGCCGGGTCGGGTGTCTGTCGGCTCTCTCAGAGCCATCATTTTCATCCTGAGGCGGCAGCTCATTGCCTGTAAAAGCTGCTATGGGGAACAGAAAGCGCTGGGTGTTGCCGCTTAACTATTAGCAGGCAGACGGCAGCATTCGTTTCAGCAACTCCAGGAGCTATTTTTGCCAAAGCCAGGCATTCAGATTGGTGTCTGTGTGCATGAGCTGCGCAAACCAGGGCGTAGCTCACCCCACGGCTCTACAAAGTGAACTTGGCCCTGCAGCCGTAGCTGTTGCAGGCTGCCCCGTTGTGCTCCACAGTCAGCTCCCTTTGCAGCTGCAGGAGGTAACACCCGATGCGTTTTGGAGAGGGTCTGTCTCCGCAGCAGGCAAGTTGATGGGAGCTCAACCACTGACTTCAGTGATGCAGGGAGTTCGCCCGCTGTGCTTCGTTCCCCTCCTGCTGGGTTTTACAAAGCTGTGCATTGTTTGGGCCTCATCTGAAACTGTCTTTATTGATGTGACAGTGTGCTTAGGGAGTTCCAGGAAGGATTAAGCAATTATAAGGATAATGAAGAGCCATAATTAGACCAGCATTATGAGGGAGAATACCCAAGTTTGGAAGCAAGGTAAACCCTCTCGTTTCAAAGCTCAGATTAACCACAGCCTAAGCAGGCCAGACGGAACCTTCCTCTGTGAACAGCTCGTTGCAGTATCCTCTGTTTGTCGCACTTCCCTCTGAACTGGGAAGTATTTCTCGTAAGAGAAACCAAGAGACAGTGGAGAGAAGCCAGGAGCAGTGCCTAATAAGCACTGTTTGTTCCTCCTAACCTGCTTCTGATAAGGTTGTTAGAGTGAAGCTTAAATGCACAGAAACAGAGCAACTAACGACTGCCTTCAGTACCTGCTCTGTTCCTACTACCCTGGGATGTGCAGGTACACAGCAGCTCAATATCAACACACACTGCCGTTGGAAAACGCTTTGGTGCCATCCCTTTGCGAGCAGAAATGGTCCCTGTTCCCTTTTGTTTCAAACACCCTGTTTCCACTTAGCTTTCATGTGGGTCGGGTTGTTTTTTGAAGACACACAGGCAGCAGTTAGTTACTGAAATGCTTCTGACTTTGTGCTTCTCCTGGTTCTTTTTTACAAGCTTCATCCCCGTTTGGAAGGGTTTTCCAAGTAAGTAACATCTGTTGGCTTTTATTGGTGCTAAAATCATTTAAGTCTGTGGGTTTATGTCCGTCCTCATAAATCGCAGTGTCTTGTCACAGTCCCCACCTGCATGTTGTTTATTGCTGCTCCTGGCAGGGAAATTGCACTGAGGTGGGCAAAAGCCGACTCCGAGTTGTTATCTGTCAGGCTGTTCCAGCAGCTTTTCTGCCTCTGATCCCCCCACAGAACTGCAAAAGTGTCAAGAAAGAAGAAGGAAAGAAGGGCAAAGCTGAAGAGATACCTGCTGATTGGTTTGGCCACCGTTGGGGGTGGAACGGTGATCGGTGAGGCTGCCCTCAGCGTTTTGGGGACTTGGCTTGTGAGCTGTGTGTGGGGTAGAGGGGGCTGTTGAAATTACACATCCAGCAGCAGAAACGATCAAACCCTTTAGCCCAAACTCTGATTTTAAAAGCATTCACTGCTTTTCTTTTCCCAGTGTGTTACTTCAGGTACCAAAAAACGCCCGAGACAAAAAAAATAACCGGAAAACCAACAAACAGAATCCCAAATCCAGTCAAAGTCTTCAGCCATGTGAAAATAAAACAGAAGGGATTAACTGGAAAGGAAAATCAGTAGCTTCACTGATTTGGGGAAGGATGAAGCTGATGTCATCAACCTTGAAAGATGTTTCCTCCTCTATTTCTCTTTTGCTGTAAGAGGAGAAGATCATCAGCTCTCAAGTCCAAATAGCAGGAGACTGTCAGTGTGTCCAAAGCTCCCCTCAGTCCACACAGCCTTCCTTCCACTGTTCAGTTATTCTTCACTTCTATTGTCAGTCAGAGAATCTGCAGAGGTTCAGGTCGTGGGGGAGGTCTTAGAAAGCCTCTTTCTTGATGGTTTTGTGCTCCATCGGTAGCGTTAGTAGTACTCATGCAGCACAGGGGAATGACTGTCCCAGTTCTGTAAGAGATGATGGTTTGATGATGGTTTTGTTGCCTCTTCAGGCTTGACGGGGGGTCTTGCTGCCCCTGTGGTGGCTGCGGGAGCTGCTGCTGTCATCGGAAGTGCTGGAGCAGCTGCGCTGGGTTCGACTGCTGGCATTGCTGTCATGGCATCCCTTTTTGGAGCAGCTGGAGCTGGTCTCACTGGTAAGAGAGTGACCACACATTTCTCCGCTACTGAGGGACAGGATCAGGTCAGCCAATGCGGAGATAATAACTTAACTGAGCTCTGAGGAGCAAGGGAAGCCGCATGAGGTGTGACCACACAACTGTGTCATTTTCGTTTTGGTGCTGATTAAGACTGTGTAGCCCCTGATGGCCAAGTGGGAGGAATAATACTTTGCATGTGGCTAATGCAGGGAATTAAACCTGCCTGCTCGGGGTTAGCAGAGTGCTGCCGTGGAGAGCAGCAGCTGTTAGAACTGATGTTCAGTCTGCAGCAAAAAAACCCCTTCTTACTGGGATTCACAGGATCACAGAACATTAGGGATTGGAAGCGATCTCAAAAGATCAGCCAGTCCAGTCCCCCTGACACAGCAGGATCCCCTAGACCAAGTCACACAGGAACATGTCCAGGTGGGTTTGAGATGTCTCCAGAGAAGGAGACTCCACAACCCCCCTGGGCAGCCCCTGCCAGGGCTCTGGCACCCTCACTGGGAACAAGGTCCTTCTCACACTGATGTGGAACCTCCTCTGCTCCAGCTCACACCCACTGCCCCTTGTCCTGTCATTGGGTGCCCCTGAGCAGATCCTGGCTCCATCCTCCTGACACCCGCCCTTCCCATATTGATCAGCATTTCTGGGGTCACCCCTCAGGCTACTTTTCCCCAGCTCCAGAGCCCCAGCTCCCTCAGCCTTTCCTCAGCAGCGAGATGCTCCCCTCCCTCCATCATCTTTGTGGATCCCTCCACATCCTGCCGTCTGCGCTGGACTCTCTCCAGCAGCTCCGAGTCCTTCTGGAACTGAGGGGCCCACAACTGGACACAACATTCCAGATGTGGTTTCCTTCCAATCACGCAAGGATCAGAGAAGAAAGGAGCAAACGTGTCTTAAGGGTGAACTTGTAGAGTAGGGCTGACATTTGGGCTTGATGATCCCAAGGGTCTTTTCCAACTTGAATGATTCTGATATTCTATGACCGCAGAAGGTTCATGTGGGCTCCATGCTGGGCTCTAAGTAACGTGGGGACTGGCAGAGGGCTTTGGATAGGAAGGAAAAAACCCTTATCTAGATCATCCAATTACTTCTTACAAACTTCTCCTGTCAGCAGAGTCTCTTCGTGCTGTGTAATTGCTAAGCTTCGTGTTTCTGCCTTGCTGTGTGTAGGTTACAAGATGAAGAAGCGTGTGGGTGCCATAGAAGAGTTTGAATTCCTCCCACTTACTGAAGGGAAGCAGCTTCATATCACCATAGCAATTACAGGATGGCTGTGTGCTGGCAAATATGGTGAGAACACGATGAGGGAACTGAGAGGAGCCCGGAGAGCTGGGTGCGTGTTCCACTGCAGGCACTGCTTGTGTTCTTGTAGTCCCATGCCTGGTAACTAAGGCAGATCAGCTCTCAACACAGAACTTGGTAACCCAATCTGCAGTCCCAATCAAAACAGAGAGGGCAGTAAATTGAGAGCGATAGCCGGACAGCAGGATTGTTTCTGTTAATAAAGGCTGTTTGGTTTTGCTAGGAAAGGTCTGTTTGGGCTGGATGATTTCCAGCGCTAGCACAAAATGTCTCACCTATCTCTGAGACCTTCTGTTTATCCTCCAGCAATTAACAGAAACTGGTGTCTTTTTCCTTCCTTGGTATCTGCCAGCTAATGAGGTTTATTGGCAAGAAAGTTGTGTCAAGTGAACCCCGTTAAAGCAGAGTGCTCGGGAGGTGAGCTTGTAGGCAGCGAGCTCGAGAAGTCTGCAGTGTTTTGGTTTGCCCAGCACAGCTTGTCAGCTAACGTATGTCAGCTGTCAGCTGATGTGTTCAGCAGCCTCACTGCACAGCCGCGAAGCATCACGATGAGCGCTGGGTGGGATAGCTCTGCGCCAGTGCTGGTTAGGTTGCCACGTGCTGTCACAAAGGGTCTTCTCCCTCTGCTTTAAGAGAGAGCTCTCCTCCTATGCTTTGGTTTTTCCCACTGTCTGCTTGCCAGGGCTCCACGTCCTTGGGGTTGGAGGGCTCCCAAAGGCAAGGGTGTCCCTCCAGTAACTTTTTTGTGCCTGTTTGCCCTTAGAAGGGAGTTAGGAACGTCACCCATTCTTCTTGCATGACTAGCAATCTGCTATAGCATTTAAAAAAGCAGAACTTGAAGTGCCATCTGTGTTCCCCCTCCCAGCTGTGTCTGGCTGTTCATGCACTTCATGGCTCCTTAAAGCAGAGGGACCGAGGGCAGGATTGGGACAGAACTCACTACCCCGTGGTGATTCGTGAGCTCCCATCTGTGTGTTCCCAGATTCCACAGTACAGCGTGGGATGATCTGGCACGGAGCTCTCTTCGTGCCTCTTTGGTCAGCAGCTGCCTCAGCCTGCCCGGCATCGTTTGGGAAAGGAAGTGTGGGAAGGGTTTTAATTAATTGAAATGAAAATTCTGCTCTGCCCTTCTGAGTTCATCTGCCATCAGTTGTGTTGCCAAGGCCTCCTGGCCTCTTAGCATAAACTCCACTACAAACAGGAGAGACTGTGGCTTAATAAAATGCTCTTTCAGCCAAAGTGTAGACTTGCCGGGTGGGAATTATCCATTAGCTGTCGCTCAAACATCCAGGCACTGCTTCTGATTAAATTGAAGTGGCTAATGAGTCAGGGTGGCAAAACAAAAGCCACCGCAGTCTGGGTCTGCCAGTGCAGGCTTATTGTTTGCAATCAGGTCTGTTAGTGCAGTCCCTGCCCACCCAGGGCTGGGCAGATGCTCCACGCAAGGTTTTGACAAGGGCTACTTTCTGTCCTTGTGGTCCCATGTAGCTCAGTCTGTGTAGCTGTTCAGGGCTTCATCTTTCTCAGGACAGAGCCTCCCTGGGTCTGTGTGAGAAGGTGGAGCTGCAGAACTTGGCTGGACAGGCTCATGGTGGGAGGAACAACCTTACTACCTGACACAGTCAGCTTCTAACATCCATCTGTCTTAGTAGTCTCCGAGACAACTGAATGGGTCATAAAGTCCCAGCCTGTCCATGCTGAAGACTCCTTGTTGAGACAGCCAGAGCTCCTCAATTATTTACAAAGCCCAAATTTACTGTAAAACGCTGGAAATGCAGAGCCTTCCTCTCACAGTAGTTTGAAGTACAGATCCTGTTATCACAAGGGTCAGTATATTCCAGTGCCCTGCTGGTCCCTTTCTGATTCTCCCTCAGGCTCCTCTTGGCAGGCAGCTGGTGCCAGGATGAGAGGGCAGGGCCTGAAGCTGCGAAGGGAGGGTTAAACTGGATGTTAGGAAGCCCTTCCTCACAGAAAGGGGGATCAGAGGCTGGAATGGACTGCCCAGGGCAGTGGTGGAGTCCTCATCCATCCCTGGAGGTGCTGAAGGCCAGCCCGGCTGTGGTCTTTAGTGCCCTGATCTGGCTGCTGGGTTGATGTTAGGTCCAGGGCTGGGCTAGCTGAGCTCAGAGGACTTCTCCAGCCTCAATCATCCTGGGATTCTGTTGTTGAGTTAGTTCTGAACGTGGATTCCACTTTTGCCACCTTCCAGGGAGCTTCACAGCACCGTGGAGCAGCATGTTGCAGTCGAGTGAGCAGTACTGCCTGGCTTGGGAATCCAAGTACCTGATGGAGCTTGGCCATGCTTTGGATTCCCTGATGAATGGCTTTGTGAACATGATGGCTCAAGAAGCCCTAAAACTCACTGTTTTTTCAGGTAAGAACCTGTATCATACTAGGTCTTCTTGCGTGACTCTTGCGCTGTTGGTGTCTGTTTTCAGGAGCTTTCCTACACGAGGAACACACCTGAGCACACACCTGAGCACACGCCTCCCATTGGCACTGCCCTGCAGAAGTGACTTGAGCTGCTGCTGTGCCACACTAGTGATTCACGTTTCCGTTCCTGCTGTGCCTCTGTGTCATCGACTGCTTCATACAGAGCTACAGCTGGAAGCACCCTCCTTCGTGTGTGACTGTTTATTTAATGACACTGTGTTTGGTGCTTTACAGACACCTCCCCGGCAGGCAGGGCCCACTCGTGCACAACGGCTGTTTGCCTCTGTATCAGAACACCAGATTCTTTCTTTATCTACAGTCTAGCAAAACACTTCTCACATCAGCTCTTGAGAAAGAAGAGCTGGAAATGACAGCAGGTCCCAGTTTAGCTTTTAACTTCAGTGAGCCATCCTGCTTTTAATGTTTCCTAAGAGCAACCCAGGGTTGTGACTGTGGTGTTTGCTTTGTGTGTCGCAGGGATCGTGACGGCCTTGACTTGGCCAACGTCGCTCTTGACTGTGGCTGGTGTCATTGACAACCCCTGGGGCGTCTGTCTCCACCGCTCTGCTGAGGTGGGCAAACACTTGGCACGCATCCTGCTCAGTCGACAGCAGGTAACGGGGTAGAAATTACCCAGGAATGATGGCTGGGAGGGATTTGGCTCCTGGAGGATATGGTTTCCAGTTAACTATCAAATGGTCTCCTTCCAGAGAGAGAAAAATGAGTAATAACCTGAAAAACAATGAAACGTGCTGCAGGAGGGTGACCAAACTGCATCTGGTTTGTTGGGAAGAAATAGGAAGTCCCAAAAGAATCAGTTCTGGAGCCCCTAACACAAGAATGATGGGGAGCTGTTGGAGCGAGTCCAATCGCAAAGGGTTGGAGCCCCTCTTCTCTGAGGACAGGGAGAGTTGGGGCTGTTCAGCCTGAAGATGAGAAGGCTCCTGGGGGACCTTCTAGCTACCTTCCAACCCCTCAGAGGGGCTGTCAGAAGGCTGGGGAAAGCAGTTCCCAAGGACAGGAGGCAATAGGATGAGGGGTCATGGTTTGAAGCTGGAAAAGGGCAGAGTGAGGCTGGACAGGAGGACAAAGTGGTTAAATCTGAGTGTGGGGGATTCCTGGAACAGGCTGTTCAGAGACAGGGTGGAAGCCCCAATCCCTGGAGACATTCAGGGTCAGGCTGGATGGGGCTCTTGGCAACGTGGTCTGGTGAGCGCTGACCCTACTTGGTGTCGGGGTGTTGGACTAGATGACCTTGGCAGGGCCCTTCCAACCCAACCCAGTCTGTGATTCTGTGAAATCCTGCTAAGATTCATCCCATCTGACTTGCCAGCCAGGCCAGCTCACTTTGTGGCAATATGAGGACAGAAAGTAAAGATGGATGTAAAGGAAACAACAATAGAGAGGGTTAAAATATCCTCACTGACAGTAAAGAGGCAGTGGCACAACAGTGTGAGAGGAGACCTCAGCAGTGCTTGCACCAGTGTTTTTGCCTATGGAGAAGTGAAGCTGGGCTGCTACCTAGAAGTGACAAAAGTCACTTCTGCCCCCCAGAAGCTGCTGGTCTGTCCCTGGCTTGGGGGGAGGCTGTTTTTATGGGCCACATGTTTATCTCCTGAGCGCAATGCTGGTTGTTTCTGCTGCTGAGGCCCTGGAACAGGTTGCCCACAGAGGTTGTGGCTGCTCCGTCATCCCTAGAAGTGTCCAAGGCCAGGCTGAATGGGGCTTTGGGCACCCTGGTCTGGTGAGAGGTGTCACTGTCCGTGGCAGGGGGTTGGGGCTGGATGAGCTCTGAACTCCCTTCCAACCCAAACCAGACTGGGATTCCGTGATTCAGAGGAGCCCTATGGAACCCTGGACTCAGTGCTGCCTGTTACCACCATGTGAAACAGCCAAGTAGAAGCAAACTCGATTTGTCATCCAGCCACAGCCCCAGGAAAGGCAAATGCAGTTCATTTCATAGAAGCCCTTTGTTTTGCTGGGGGCCCTTCCTTATGGCCATTGTGCAAACACATGGCGCAATGTGCTGGAGCAGCTCAAACTGGTTTGGTGATGTCTCAGGAGCCCGTTGCACACCTGCTCCCAAGGTAACACAAAGAGCAGTTGTGTTGTTGTTAAGTTTAGGCTCCCTTTGATATCACAGAACATCTGAGCAGGCCGTTCAAAAGCAACTCTCACCCTGCATGGTTCCCCATAGCAGCCCCTCAGTGCTGCTGTCATTCAGACCTAAGCCCGGAACTGCCCGATGCTTCTGTGTTAGAGGTGCTGTCTTGGTTTGTTAAAACATTTCTGGGACAGTTTTTGCTCCTTGGATTAAATCTTTGCTCAGAAATTTCAAAGCAGTGACAGCATCTGGGTTGTTTCAAACTGGAACATCCAACCTCATCCGATTCTTTCAGTTGCTTTTCTGGATATCAGGAAGTGCTGTGAATCCTCAGTACTGAGCTGTGTGTAACTGTGAGGATCCATCGTCCCTCTGAAACCCAGCAAATTGCTCAGATGTTCAAAAGCTCGTGCACAAGCCAGAGTGCTTTAAGGACCCAGTTCTGGGCAACCTGGTGATTATAAGGCTCTGGTAAAAGAATGTAGGGATGCAACTAGAAAGGCCAAGGCCTCCTTGGAATTAAACCTTGCAAGAGAGGTCAAGGGCAACAAAAAGGGCTTCTTCAAATATATAGCAGGTAAAACTAACACTAGAGGCAACGTAGGCCCCCTGCTGAATGAGGTGGGTGCCCTGGAGACAGAGGATGCAGAGAAGGCAGAGATACTCAACACTTTCTTTGCCTCTGTCTGCACTTCTGGGTGTTGTCTTGATATTAAGCCCCAGACTGCAGAGGAGGTTGAGGCAAGAGAGGAGCCTGCCTTGGTTGATGAGGGCTGGGTTAGGGATAAGTTGATCAAACTGGATGTGCACAAATCCATGGGCCCAGACGGGATGCACCCGCGTGTGCTAAGGGAGGTTGCGGAAGTCATTGCTAGGCCACTCTCCATCACCTTTGCTAGGTCCTGGGGAATGGGAGAGGTGCCTGGGGATTGGAAAATAGCAAATGTGACCCCAATCTTTAAAAAGGGAAAGAAGGAAGACCCGGGTAACTATAGACCGGTCAGCCTCACCTCCATCCCAGGAAAGGTGATGGAACAATTTGTACTAGAGGCTGTCTCCAGTCACATCAAGGACAGGAGGGTCTTTAGGGACAGTCAGCATGGCTTCACAAAGGTAAAGTCCTGCTTGACCAACCTGATAGCCTTTTATGAGGGTGTAACCAGGTGGATGGATGAGGGCAGANGATGACTATGAGCCAGCAATGTGCTCTTGTGGCCAAGAGGGCCAACAGCATCCTGGGGTGGATCATAAGAGGGGTGGTTAGCAGATCAAGAGAGGTTCTTCTCCCCCTCTACTCTGCCCTGGTGAGACCACACCTGGAGTATTGTGTCCAGTTCTGGGCTCCTCGGTTCAAGACGGATGTGGAGCTGCTGGAGAGAGTCCAGCGTAGGGCAACAAGGATGATAAAGGAGGTGGAGCACCTCCCTTATGAGGAGAGGCTGAGGGAGCTGGGTCTCTTTAGCTCGGAGAAGAGGAGACTGAGGGGTGACCTCATTAATGTCTACAAATATTTGAGGGGTGGGTGTCAGGAGGATGGAGCTGGGCTGTTCTCAGTGTCCTCTAGTGATAGGACATGGGGCAATGGTTGTAAGCTGGAACATAGAAGGTTCCACATGAACCAGAGAAGGAACTTCTTCACAGTGAGGGTGACGGAGCACTGGAAGAGGCTGCCCAGGGAGGTTGTGGAGTCTTCTTCACTGGAGATGTTCAAGACCCGCCTAGATGTGTTCCTGTGTGACTTGGTGCAGGTGATCCTGCTGTTGCAGGGGGATTGGACTAGATGATCTTTCGAGGTCCCTTCCAATCTGTAATGATTCTATGATTCTATGAACCTGCAGCCAGTCTCTCTAGGCCCAGGGCAGTATCTGATGGTGGTTTTTCCTCTTCTCTTGCTTAGGGCAAGCGACCTGTCACGCTGGTTGGCTTCAGTCTAGGTGCAAGAGTCATTTACTTCTGCCTGCAGGAAATGGCTCAAGAAAAAGGTAACAGTCACTTTCTCATCCTTTCCTGCTTTATTTTCCCTCCTGTTGTTGCACAAGGTTTTCTTCCAAGAGGAAGAACTTCTGGAACAGAGCTTAGCTAGAACAAAAACCTACAGAAACAGCTTTGTGATATGTTTGGAGCCAAATTCCACTGTCACTGCCAGCAGTTCAGTGGGTTAAATCTGCCATCTTCACTCGAGGTGCCCCAGTGTGTCAGTCTGGTCTCCAGTCTGTAAACAGTGACTTGACATTTAGTGACATTCGGCTGCTCCACCAGTCTGAGAGCTGCCCACGCGCCACCGGGATCTTGGCAGAGGATGCTTTGCCTTTATTGGAAACTCTTTGTAGCTATTGTATCTGATTCCCTGAGTCCTCCCTTCCATTTAAGTCGCTGAAATGACACTGTCATCTGCTATTTTCATGGTAATTTCTCCCCAAAGTCAAGTAGAAAACCATCTGCCAACTTATTACCCATTGTGGTTCTGTTTATTAATAGATTCTATTTTTAATTTAGAAAGAAGGATCAAATCATTGTGATCGGTTGATGTGAAATGTATCTTGGAGTGGAGTCAGTAGTGTGTGTGTGCATGCCGCCTGCCTTCCCCCAGGCGGGGCTAATCGAACCCATTAACCATTTAGCCCCACAGTCGCTAAATTAATCAGGAGCTTTATAAAGGGAGGCTTTGAGCGGAGTCCAAGAGGGTGGGAACGCAGTCAAGTGAGGATGGAGACGTTCAGCATTTCTTCTCTTGGCAGCTGCCTTCCAGAGCTCCACTTCTGCTTTAAAATCTAAATCCTTGGGTTGAGGAATTCTGTTCTCAAAACAAATCTAGTCAAATCCAGAGTGATCCGAATGGCTGAAGCCAGAGCCCAGTTCCTCGTCTGGCCTTGGATCTCCTCTCTTTGTGTCCTACAAATTCCAGGGGCTGGAATCAGCTGTCATACCAGTTCCAGGCTTTTATTTAATGGTCCGCAGTCTCTTGCCGGAAATCGTTAGGGGTCCTTAAGGTTGGCTGTCGTTCCAAAGCAATCCAGATGTCGCCGTTGTGTATCGCAGCAGCTCCCCGCTGCACACTGGCTTCTCCGTTCCGTAATTGAATTATGAAGGGTGAGCTGTTGGCGAGATAGGAAGCAGCATGTTCCGCGCGGGCTGCCAAGATGTTCCACACAGGCACATTCCAGCACAGGCTGCAGAGGGAGCAGAGCTGGGAGCCGGGACAGCTGAGGCACCACAGAACCTCCGGGCCTAGTCATGGAGGCTGTCAGTGACCAGGTGGCAGTCACGTGGCTGAGGGCAAGTAACCAAGTGTGGATTATCTGTGGCTGAAACTCAGGTGCTGCTAAGAGGAAACACTTCCCTCCAAAGCCATTCAGTAACCTCTGGAATGCTTCATCATTGATGAGTTTGGAAGCCAACACTTAGGAGGTTTCCAGAGAACAATGTCCTAGCAGAAGATGTATCACAGGACCACGAAACATTAGAGATTGGAGGGGATCTTGAGAGATTACCCGGTCCAGTCACCCCAACACAGCAGGATCTGCTACAGTCGCACAGGAACATGGCCAGGAGAGTTTTCAATGGCTCAGAGAAGGAGACTCCACAACTCCCCTTGGCAGCCCCTGCCAGGGCTCTGGCACCCTCACTGGGAACAAGGTCCTTCTCACATTGATGTGAAACCTCCTCTGGTCTAGCCTGTCCCCATTACCCCTCGTCCCATTGCTGGGTGCCCCTGAGCAGAGCCTGGCTCCATCCTTCTGACACCCTCCCTTTCCATATTGATCAACATTTATGGGGTCATGCCTCAGGCTCTTTCTCTCCAAGCTGAAGAGACTCAGCTCCCTCAGACTTTCCTCATCAGGAAACTGTTCCACTCTTACCTGTCAGATGAGTTGCTGCCTGGGAAGATCATTGCTCTGATCTCTTTGGGACAACTCCCAGGCATTTTACTAGATCGGTGTAAATTCATGAAACCTGAAAAGGGCTGTTAGCAGCAGAATCTGAGCTGTGTGTGGTAGAGAGCTGTGACAGGTTGAGATGTTTGAGGCACCACACCCTGAGGTATTACACACAGACTTCATTGTTCTTCATCCTATAAACCTGCAAAATATGTGTAATTTATGTTGAGTGTCAGCAACTAGGGTCAGCACTACTCTGTCCTCAGGTCTCTGCTCGTTTTCAAAAAGAATGAGTAGTTTTGAGCCAGGACTAAACATGTGCTAAACTGTACTGGGGGCACTTCTAGGCCCCTTACTTCAAGAAAGAGATTGAGGGGCTGAAGTGGGTCCAGAGGAGACACAAGGCTAGGGGAGGGACTGGAGGGAAAGGCTGATGGAGAGAGGCTGAAGGAGCTGTGGGTGTTTAGCCTGGAGAAGAGGAGACTCAGGAGGAACCTTCTCCCTCTCTCCAGCTCCCTGAGGGGAGGTTGTAGTCAGGTTGGGGTCAGGCTCTTCTGCCAGGCAACCAGCGCCAGGATGAGAGGTCAGGTCTTGAAGCTGCCAGGGGAGAGTTAGGTTGGGTGTTAGGAAGCCCTTCTTCATGGAAAGGGTGATCAGAACTTGGAATGAACTGCCCCGTGGAGTCCCCATCCATCCCTGAAGGTGTTGAAGGACAGCCTGGCTGTGGCTCTTGGTGCCCTGTTGTGGCTGCTGGGGTGATGTTAGGTCCTGGGCTGGGCTGGCTGAGCTCAGGGGGCTTTTTATGCCTCAGTCATTCTGGGATTCTGTGATTTTTTTTGTTCTGAGCAGGAAGTAGTCTCAGTGCAAAGGGCTGCAGAACAAAAGCTTCCCACCTTGCCCAAGAGCTGGGGATCTGATTAATTAGCTGTTTGTTTATTCAGTTGGCGCACACTGTGGCTTTGGAATTTAGTACCTTGGCTGGAACAAGCTCCCCCCTTTGCAAGGCTCCAGCTTGGTTTCTTTCTCATTGCCCATGATTATGGGCACAGGGCTTTATTGCTCACAGATTACGCTAACAAAATTGAATTGCTCATTGCTGTTCCTCCCTTTGGTGCAAAATTTGCTTTGCAGCACAGAACGATGCCCCGAGAGCTCTCTGTGTTGTCAAGCGCTGGGATTTACGCTGCAGAGAAAGATGCTGTCGCCGCAGGCAACTCCGGATCGTTTACTGCTGTAAGGGAAAGGAAACCAATTGATTTCCAACCAACAAGTGTAGGCAGGCAGCACCTCCACGCCAGGGCTCCCTGTGCCGTGCAGTCGCTCTTCCTCTCGCTTCCCCGTAAACCTAAGCAGGTTATTTTACAGTGTGAGACTGACTCAGCTCACAACTTGTGAACACAGTGTGGGTTTGCTGTGCTGCACCCAGCAGGTTTAGAGAGGTGCTTCTTCCCCTCTGCTTTGCCCTAGTGAGACCACACCTGGAGCACTGTGTCCAGGTCAGGGCTCCCCAGTTCAAGAGAGACAGGGAGCTACTGGAGAGAGCCCAACAGAGGGCTACGAGGATGATGAAGGAACTTGAGCATCTCCCCTATGAGGAAAGGCTGAGAGAGCTGGAGAAGAGAAGGCTGAGAGGGATCTCATTGCTGTCTGTAAACATCTGAGGGGTGGGAGTCAAGAGGAGTGGGCCAGTCTCTTCTCAGTGGTGCCCAGTAACAGTACAAGAAATAATGGGGATAAGCTGGAACGTGGGAAGTTCCACCTCAGCATGAGGAGAAACCTCTTCCCTGTGAGGCTGATGGAGCCCTGGCCCAGGCTGCCCAGAGAGGTTACAGAGTGTCCGGCTCTGGAGACTTTCAGAGCTCCCTAAATATTCCTGTGTGACCTGATCATGGGGATCCTGCTGTGGCAGGGGAGTCAGATTGGATGATCTCTGGGGGTCCCTTCCGACCCCTAACATTCTGTAATTGTCTGAGGCTCCCAGGATGTGCTGCGATTTCCCTTCAACTGCAACAGCACCAAGTGCTTGAGCTCTTGGCACACAGAAGGTTTGTGAATACATTAATATGTTGTTTAAGAGTTCAGGGAAGTGGCAGAGCTACCCAGTATCTCTCAAAACAATCATTATTTCCCCTGAAATGCCCCAGCTGCAGCTGTCTGATAAGAAAGAGATTTATTACCCTTCAAAGACAATGTTCCTTGTCAGGAAATGGTGCCCTGCTTGGGGTCCAGGTTAAAGTTCAAATCTGAGAGAGAATTTCAGGTTCAAGAGAATCAAACCAGTTTGATTCTGGTGTCACTTTGTGTTGGCTTATGCTTTGTTCTTGCCAGTTTCAACCAAAGTTAAGAGTCTGAGGGGCTTCTGTGGCAGCTGTCATTGGGTGCCCCTGAGCAGAGCCTGGTTCCATTTTCCTGACACCCGCCCTTTCCATATTGATCAACATTCCTGGGGTCACCCTTCAGGCTCCTTTTTTCCCAGTTCAAGAGACCCAGCTCCCTCAGCCTTCCCTCAGCAGGGAGATGCTCCCCTCTCTCCACCATCTCTGTTACTCTCCGCTGGGCTCTCTCCAGCAGCTCTGTGTCCTTCTGGAACTGAGGGGCCCACAACTGGACACCACATTCCAGCTGTGGTCTCAGCAGGGCAGAGCAGGGGGAGTTTCTTTGCTTGAACTGTATCTTTCTAGGCAGAGGCCAGGCCACTTGGCCCTCTTGCCTTCAGTCTAATCCCCTTCACTGTCTCAGCAGCTCTAATTTTTACATTTACTGGACCTGCGAACACATAAAATTCTGTTTAGGGTCCTCTATTCTGTCGTTTCTGTACTGAAAATCAGAACTACAGACACGGTTGTTTCTGCAGTGCCCCTCTGAGCCTACCCTTCCTGTAAAGGTCTATTTCCTGATCGATCTTGTAGTTCTGAGCTGTTGTGCTTTCCTCTTCACAGACTCTCAAGGCATCATTGAAGATGTGGTCTTACTGGGAGCTCCAGTGGAGGGAGATGCCAAGTACTGGAAAGCTATGACCAGAGTGGTGTCGGGCAGGATCGTGAATGGCTACTGCAGGTCTGTGCATGACCAGTTCCCTGCTTTGTTATCCCAGGGTCACTGGGAGGTGATTTTGGACCTTTCTCCCTTCTAAACATTTTGTCAGTGGGTCACTGGTGAGTAGGTTGGTCCAGTAGTGCCAGATGCTGGAAGCACCAGACCTGCTTCCCTAGGGGGTCTCCCTTGGGTTAATTTGAGACAGTAGTCTTCAGGAGGCACTGGGAGGCTGCTTTACCTCCAGCTCTCAGCAAGACATCATCACACTGGAAGCCCGAGGGGCTCAATCTGTAGGTCCCAGTTGCCCCGTTGCAGCACTGTATCACCCTTGAAGCTGGGTTCAGTGTGTTTGCCTGCAGAATTTTCTGTTCTAGAGCCCCTTTAAATCTCAGCTTTACGCAAAGGACTATAAATATGGCAGTTAAGTTCGCTGGCAGTTAAAGAATGGAATTGAAATGTATAAAAGCTTTGAGATATAATTCACTCAGGGCTCTTTATGGGGAACAAGATGTGAAAATTGGAAGGGAAGGAGCTCAAGCAAGTAGAAGATTGTTTTTGTATCTGGAGCCAGTTTCTAATCAAGATAGTCCCCACGAACAAGAAATCATAATGTATAGAGTGGGTCTGGCTGGAAGAGCTGCCTCAAATTTACAAAGGGTGTGAAAGAAAGGAAGGTTACCTTGAGACCAAATCCCAGCCTGTCAGAACTGTGCCAGCAGCAGAGTTGTGAGAGCTGCTGGGTGAGAAGAGGGAGATCCAGAGGCGTGAAGTAGCTGCAGCCATCTGACAGAAGCTATTAAGCATTCGAGTGACAGTGTTACACCTAACGACTGAGATGAGGGCAGCTGCTTCCAGTGCAATCAAAAGAAGGTGAATTAAAATGAAAGAAAGAAGCAGGGAAGACTAACGACCTGGGAAAAGAAATTGAGAAGATCAGCTAAGAACAAGTAACTGTGAATGAAAGGCACCAGGCCTGGGGTCAAGGACAGCTGGAAATACTGTGGGTAGTTCCTCTAGACACGGGTACAGGGGAGGCAGAGGTGTGCAGCTGACAGGATATTAATGTACAGAGAGCAATTAAAGAAGAGAATTAAAAGCATTCAAGATTAAATCAAAAAATTTTTCATCCTGTCTGCATGTTAGGCTGGAAATCATGGAATCATCAAATGTATTAGGTTGGAAGGGACCTCCGAAGGGCATCCAGTCCAGCCCCCCTGCACCAAGCACGGTCAGCACTCACCAAAGCAGGTTGCCCTGAGCCCGCCCAGCCTGACCTTCAGTGGCTCCAGGGATGTGGCCTCTACCCCCTCTCTGGGCAGCCTGTTCCAGGGATCGCCCACCCTCAGATTCAACAACTTTGTCCTCCTGTCCAGCCTCCATCTGCCCTTTTCCAGCTTCAAGCCATCACCCCTCATCCTGTTGCTCCCTGTCCTTGGGAACAGCCTTCCTCAGCCTTCTGACAGTCCCGTTCAGGGGTTGGAAGGTCACTAGAAGGTCCCCCTGGACCTCCAGGCTTCCACCATTTAAAGGCAGGAGCCTGGGAGGCATTTCTCTGGCTGTGATTGCTGCTGTGTGCCCTTCTTTCCCTTCTTTCTGGGCCCCATTTTGCCCTAATACCTAGACAAGTGCCAGTCCATGTCATGCAGCAGACTGGCAAAGACTTTTTTCTCCTGTGTTGAGTCACAGGAGGTTTTATGGACGTGCACACAAGTGACAGTGTTTGTTCAGGTGACAAAAAGATAAAGCAATCACTGTCTCCTTGTTTGTGCTTCCATGTTTCTCCAAGAAGCTGTAAATGACAGGACAAGAACTGAGCTTGTCCTGGCCAACACTGTTCCTCAACGAAAATCAGCTTCACCATGAGAAGCTCAGCGTGTTGATTCCTCTCCTACAACACAAACCCAAAGGATTCAGTTAGAGCTTCAAAGCCTGGTTGTGCAGTTGTGTGTGTTTGTACTCTGTGGGGGCAGTGACTTGCTTAGGCTCTGCTTTGGGCAGCCCAGCTCTAGAATGTAGAGCGAAAAATGATGGAGGAATTGTAGCTGTTTGCCCACAGATAGGAAGAAGCAGGAAATACTCCACTCAGCTAGGAGGTGACTGTGCCTTTAGATGCTGGAGATAGCATGAGGAGCAGCTGGAGGAGGTAACTGAGAGACAGAGAATCTTCATGAGGGTATTAGATATGAGAGGAGGCTTAAGCAAACAATTTGTGGTAAGTTCTCTCCTCATTCTGACTTCTCTGGCCTCTTATTTATACAAGCTGTGGCCTTGTTCTGTCACTGTAGGAGCGACTCTGTCTGGGTCAGATGAATTACGTTGAATACAATTCCTGCAGGATCAGATTTGGGCCCAATCTGTTGAGCTTCCAGCCACTTTAGCTTGTCTGCTTTGGCTCTGAAGGCTGGAAAGACCTGGAGAGTGACACCAGCTGTCAGAGCTATCCCAGCCCATTGCCCAGGATGGTTACAAATTCCTAGTGGGGAGACCTTACCTGAGTGGGTTAAACTGGCTCAGCCTGTGAAGCAGCATATGTCTGAGTAGTGTGGGTGCAAAGACTGTGCAGAACTCTGTGTAGACTCAGCTTCTTGCACAGAAGTAGACAGGAGCAGCCAGAAATACTCTTGAGCCAGCACATTTCACCTGCTGCCATCACAGAACCATAGAACGTTCTAGTCTGGAAGAAGACTAGAATAGAATGGTCTAGGCTGAAAGAATGACTCTAGAGGTCATCCAGTCCAACCTCTCTACACAGAGGCAATTCTACCTAGGTCAGGCCACTCAGATCCTCATCAAGCCTGACTTTAAATGATTCCAGGGATGGGGCTCCCACCACCTGCCCGGGCAGCCCATTCCAGCCATGAGCCACCCTCACACTGAAGCCTTGTTTCTGATATCCAGCCTCAATGTCTCCTTTCCCAGCTTGAATCCACTGCTCCTTGTCCTGTCCATACAAACCCTCTTGAAAAGACCTTCCCCTGCCCTCATGACGGCCCCTCTCAGGTACTGGAGGGTCAAAAGAAGGTCCCACTGGAGCCTTCTTTGCTCCAGGCTGAACAGCCCCAACTCTCTCAGCCTGTCCCTCACAGGAGAGATGCTCCATCCCTCTGATGATTTTAGCAGCCCTCCAGAGCCCTGCATCGCAGAGCACAAGCTGCACACAGTGAGCTGCCTGTTGCTGAGCACAGGAGAAGAGGTTATGTGTTCCCAAAGGACACATCACCTTCTCACTTCATGCTGGAGTCTGCCCTGAAGCTGTCATGATGACTTATGGCCCTGCTTTATAGTGGGAACAAACTCTTCCTAGTTGTGTCACTGAACCTGTGTATTTATACAGAATCTATAAATCAGGACCACCTCAAGGAGCTCCATAGTCGATATTCATGTTGGTAGCATTGATGTTGTACCCCCTCACGTTTACAGGTGTCTATGGGCTGGAGAACTTTGACCTGTTAATACCTGAAGAAGATCACAGCATCACAGAACATTAGAGATTGGAGGGGACCTTGAAAGATCAGCCAGTCCAAGCCCCTGGCCACAGCAGGATCCCCTAGATCCAGTTGCACAGGAACATGGCCAGGAGGGTTTTCAACATCTCCAGAGGAGGAGACTCATAGCCCCTCTGGGCAGCCCCTGCCAGGGCTCTGGCACCCTCACTGGGAACAAGGTCCTTCTCACAGTGATGTGGAACCTCCTCTGTTCCAGCTCACACCCGCTGCCCCTCATCCTATCACTGGGTGCCCCTGAGCAGAGCCTGGCTCCATCCTCCTGACACCCACCCTTTCCATATTGATCAACATTCACGAGGTCACCCCTTAGGCTCCTTTTTCCCAACTCAAGAGCCCCAGCTCCTTCAGCCTTTCCTCAGCAGGGAGATGCTCTCCTCCCTCCATCACCTCTGTGGCTCTGCACTGGGCTCTCTTCAGCAGTCCCTAGTGTTCTGTGGTTTCATACACTCCCTCTGCTCTGCTCTAGGGGAGACTGGCTCCTGGGCTTCGTGTACAGAACATCTTCTGTCCAGATCAATGTTGCAGGGCTCCAGCCAGTTGACTTGGATGACAGACGGATGGTAAACATGGACCTTTCCTCTGTTGTAAGTAGGACTTTTCAGTTTTTGCCATCTGTGTTTTGCTTGTGGCCCTGTAACCTCTCAACCACTGATAGGGGAAGAGTCTCCCACCGCAGAGACCACGCTGTCCCTCTCTCCTTTCTTTGAGAGAGCTCTCAGACTCCCCTATGGATTTTGTTGGCCCAGCCAGCACTCAGCAGTGAGGGAAATCGTGGCAATGTTGAGTATCCTTGGGGGTTCTTTGCGACTGAAGCACCTCACACCGCAGACAGAAAGTTCTCCGGGGCAGACCTTGCTGCCTCACAAGCCCCTGATCAGCTGGTGGGTGGGATCAGCAGCTGGGAAATGTGGAGCTCAAACACACGACTGCGGAGCAGGTGCAACCTGCAATCTTATCTTGGTGGAGCCTTCTGCGCCATCCGGGTCCACACAGGGGCGGGTTCGCAGGCCTTGAACCTTGGTCCCCAGGGCTGCACTGACACTGTGATGCGGGAACCAGTTTGTAATCACAGGTCTGTGATAGCGGTGACTGCTTTGCAAGGTGCAGCCCTGAGCCGATGCCTTTTCAGAGTGTAGGTCTCCGGGAAGCAGGAAGAGATTCACCTGTGTTCCTGGTGGACCTGTCGTTTCCTTGGGGCTATTGCTGTTATTAATGATAAGCCGCTGTGTTCTACGCTTAGCGGTAATCAGCTCAATTGCCTTTGGCAAACTAGTGATCTCACGGCCTCGTCTTTTACTCGTGAGCAGCTCTTCCCCAGAAAAACGTGCAGACCCGAGCCCGTGTGTTCAGAGCCACAGTAATCTTGGACATGCAGTCTTGTTTCCCCGTATCTTAAAGTCTTAACTCGTTTGCTGGAAGATGCTCAGAGCGAAGAGCTCAGGACCCTTCAAAGGTGATTGCTTCTGGGTGACTCCTCTCGTGTGACCCCACGAGCTGGAAGAGGTTGTCACCGCTGCTGTGGAGCCAAAGGCACTTTGAAGCACTGTGAGGCCTTTTTGGAGCTCTGGCCCACTGAGCCTATAAATACCCTGCTGTTACTAGCCCCTTTCCTTCATTCTGAGTGAGCTGTGCGCAGCCCTTGCCAGGAAACATGGGGCTTAGTGCCACACGGATGAAACAGAGACTTGGCAGCACAAAATAGAGGCTTCCCAGAAGGAGGTGAGATAGTAGAGGCTCTTAAATGTGGTCCAACTCTACCTGGCCTGATATCTTGGCACCTTGTAGGGTTGACTTGTTTGGCATCTCCACATGCTCCCACCATGCATTTTCCCTCTTTTCCCTGAGCTGCCGCGAGTCACTCGTGAGCTGGGATGTTTGTTGCTGGCATGAAAAGAAGAATGACCCAAGATGCCAGGCAGTGGTGGCACTGGGGTGGCTTTTCCTGGTTATGTGTTCCCGTGTGATTTGGTCTAGGTGATCCTGCTGTGGCAAGGGGATTGGACGATGATCTTTCGCGGTCCCTTCCAGTCCCTAATGATTCTATGATTCTGTGATTGAACCCATCTTTCTCCTCTTTCCATCTTCTCTTCAGAGACCCTCTTTCTATTCACCTTCTGCCCCCTGAATTTTGAGACACCCTCGTCACAGGGTGCTGCAGGCTCTGCCCTGCTTGGTTCACCGCAGCCTCTCCAGCTGTCCCCCAGAGGAGGAGGTTTGCGTTCCAGCTGAATGAGTAATGGTTGCAGAGCTGCTGTGTGCTCGTCCTTTATTGTTGTGCATCTGTATCGGCGCTGCGTGATGCCAACAGACAGTCCCAGCGCTGCTCTCGTTTCAGAGAGAGCTGACACTCTCGCTGGCTTCGTCCCACTGCAGAGCGTTGTGGGCAGAACGGAGCGACCCCCGTAGGGGGAAGAACGTGCGTCCGGGAGGGGTCATTCTCTTCGCCCGTTTTTCAGATGTAGGAGCTTTGTACAAAGAAGTGCAGAGCAGTCTGATGGACGATTCCAAAGGGGAAGGAAATACTCAGGGGCAGGATGTTTTAAAGCAGCGAGGAAGCAGAGATGGATTTGGCTGCAGGTACAGTGCAGCAAGGTAGCAGAAATACGTGATTTCTGTAACGGGGACCTGCTCTCTCTGTGCAGGTGCCCTTGCTGGAGGATCCCGTGAGTCTCCTGCCAGCAGTAAGGACAGGCTGTGCTAGAAGAATTAAGCATGGATGTTGCCGAGATGCTCAGAGTGCCAGTGGTACGCAGGGAGCCTCGGGGCTTCAGGCATCTCCCAGTCTGCCCGTGATGAGAACTGGGCTGGATCCAAAGGATTTGGTTCTCTTTGCTGTGGGAGCATCGGACTTTCAGTGGGGCCTGGGCAGGCTGGAGAGCTGAGCCGGGAGAGGTTTAATGAACTATAACAAGGGCTGGTGTAGAGTCTGGCATCTGGGCATGAACAACCGCAGGGACCAGTATAGGGTGAGGACGGGCCTGCTGGAGAGCAGCGGTGGAGAAAGGGACCTGAGGGTCCTGGTGTGGAGCAGGATGGCCAGCAGTGGGCCCTGGTGGCTGAGACGGCCAATAGCATCCTGGGGTGGATCAGAAGGGGTGGTTAGGAGATAGAGAGAGGTTCTTTTCCCCCTCTACTCTGCTCTGGTGAGACCACAGCTGGAATGTTGTGGCCAGTTGTGGGCCCCTCAGTCACAGAAGGGCACAGAGCTGCTGGAGAGAGCCCAGCACACAGCCACAGAGATGATGAAGGAAGGGGAGCATCTCCCTGATGAGGAAAGGCTGAGGGAGCTGGGGCTCTTGAGCTGGGAAAAAGGAGCCTGAGGGGTGACCTCGTGAATGTTGATCAATATGGGAAGGGTGGGTGTCAGGAGGATGTAGCCAGGCTCTGCTCAGGGGCACCCAGAGATAGAACAAGGGGCAGCGGGTGTGAGCTGGAACAGAGGAGGTTCCACATCACTGTGAGAAGGACCTTGTTCCCCGTGGGGGTGCCAGAGCCCTGGCAGGGGCTGCCCAGAGGGGCTGTGGAGTCTCCTTCTCTGGAGACATTTCAAACCCTCGTGGCCATGTTCCTGTGTGATTTGATCTAGTGGATCCAGCTGTGTCAGGGGGATTGTACTGGCTGATCTTTCAAGGTCCCTTCCCATCCCTAATGTTCTGTGATTCTGCAACTCCTCAGCTGAGTGAAGGACTGGGAGACCTCAGCACAAACAGGAGTTCACCTCTGAGGTGTTTAGTGCACATCTCTCTCGATTAGTCTGTTTTTTATCTGACTGTCAGGGAGAAAAGTGGAGAGAAAGATGTCCTCCCACTCAGCAAATGCGGTGATAAAAGCCTTCCTCGCGGTTACAATGGGACTGATTTATTCAGTAAATTTATTTGACAGCACCTGTTACCGAGACCAAGGCAGTAATTGAGCTGTAGTGTATTAGAGTGATTGCTGTTTGTTCAAATGGGATATTGGAGATGAGGTTTCGCATTAACATTTGAATATTGCAGAGCTGTGCAGAGTCCAGACGTAGGCAGTGCCTTTTCAGGGAGCCTCACGAGCCTGAAGTTTCTCGGGGCAGCTTTACGGCAGCAAAAATCAGGGCTGAGCCTGCAAGCCTGTGGACATCAGAGGTGTCTGGCTGCAAGAAGTAGTGTGGCCAGCAGAATGAAGGAGGTGATCCTGCGCCTGTCCTCAGCCTTGGTGAGGCTGCACCTTGAGTACTGGGGGCAGTTTGGGCACTGCAGGCCAGGAAGGACAGGCTGGGGCTGGAGAGGAGGCAGAGAAGGGCAACTGAGCTGGGTAGGGGTCTGGAGAATAGGGCTGATGGGGAGAGGCTGAGGGAGCTGAGGCTGTTCAGCCTGGAGAGGATAGGGCTCCAGGGGGACCTTAGAGTGGCTTCCAGTCCCTGCAGGGGCTCCAGGAGAGCTGGAGAGGGACTTCTGCCCAGGGACTCTGGTGCTGGGACAAGGGGGTTCCAGCTCCAAAAGGGGAGATGGAGGTGAGATCTGAGGCAGAAATCCCTCCCTGGGAGGCTGCTGAGGCCCTGGAACAGGCTGCCCAGGGAGATTGTGGCTGCTCTGTCATCCCTGGCAGTGTCCAAGGGCAGGTTGGATGAGGCTATGGGCACCCTGGTCTGGTGAGAGGTGTCACTGCCTATGGCAAGGGATTGGCACTGGGGGAGCTCTGAGCTCCCTCCCAACCCAGCCCAGTGTGTGGTATGTGATCACCTGCAGTAAGGATGTGCATAGCTCACACAGGACCTGTTAGCCTTTTCTTCACACCCTCTGAGTCCACTAATTTCCACTCGGATTAGCACTGAACAACCGGGACTTGATTGCAGCCCCCTTCAAAGTGACTGCCACCTTCCCCAACTCTGATGCAGCTGAAAACACACCAGGGTGCTCAGACACCAACCTGATAGCAAAAGAAGAGACCAGAGTCCACATCTGGCAGTTGTCAGCAGGAGCAGCAGCAAAAACCAGTCACCAGGTGACAGGATGCTGGAGGCAGCAGCTGCCTTCAAGCTTCAGAGGGATGTGAGGAGTTACCTGTCAGCACAGGGACACTGCCCAGGGCACCTTTCAAGGGCTCTCTCATTAATGCAGAACTCATTCTCCCTCTCCCTAACTTTGTCCTGCCTGCCATCGCTGAGGTGCAGCTGCTCTCTCCCTCAGCCCCCTAGCTCTTCAGAATTCCAAATGTTGACTTTTTTCCTTCCTTCCATTTGTTCCTTCCGTTTTCTCGTTATAGTCTGTGTTTGACTCCGTCATCCAGTGCTCTTGGAGTTGGTGAAGGTAACTTGACAGGAAAACTGGCAGGATTTTCCAGCAGTGGATTAATCCAGTGGAAAAAAACCCAGGTTCAGTCAGTATTTTCAGCACCATGCTCCCATCAAACCTGTCAGCAGCTCGTGGAGGGTTTGGAGCGAGGTAGGGGCTGGACTCTTCTTCACTGTAAGGACATAGGACAAGAGGAAATGACCTCAAGTTGCCCCAGGGGAGAGTGAAGTTGGCCCTGAGGACTAATTTCTGCCCCCCAAGGGTTCCTCAGGCCTGGCCCAGGCTGCTCAGTGCAGGGGGAAAGTCCCTGTCCCTGGAGGGGTTGCAGAGCCCTGGAGCTGTGGGGTGAGGGACAGTGATTATTGGGGCCCTGGTAGTGCTAGGAGAGGACTTGGACTTGATGAACTGGATGATCTTTTCCACCCTAAAGGATTCTGCAGTTCTGTCTGAGAGTAACAGCCCTCGGCTGTCGTCCCAGAGGTGTCGGAATGACAGTCCTGCTCAGGACGTGCCCCTGGAGTTAAAAGAGAAACCTTCCCGCTCCAGTTAGTTTTTAAATGGGAAACAAACGAAGCCCTGGGTGTCTTGTTCCATTTGCAGGAGCCGTGACTGTGCAGGGGGGTGGTTTAGAAGCAGAGCCTGTTCCCTTCAGCTGAATCATTCTCCAATCTTTATTCCATCAGTTTTTCAGAGCAGAAATAGAACCGTGAAAGGGGAACAATGCAGCTGCCCTTGACAGTGTTTGCAAAATACATTCAGCTCTATAGAGTGTTCCTCAAATACCTTGTTATGAGCTGATCCTCTGCTGGGAGCCAGGGTGTAGAATCATAGTCATGGAGCCATCAAGGTTGGAGGAGACCTCCGAGCTCATCCAGCCCAACCATCACCCCAACCCCACCCTGCCCACTAAACCCTCTTCCCCAGGGCCACAGCTACTTGGTTGTTGAACCCCTCCAGGGACGACGGCTCCCCCCCATTCCTGGGCAGCCTGTTCCAACCCCTGACCACTGTGGCAGGGAAGAGATTCCTCCAGATGGCCAACCTCACCCTCCCCTGGCACCACTTGAGGCCATTTCTTCTTGTCCTGTCACTGGTGACTGGGCAGAAGAGACTGACCTCCACCTCTCTCCACCCTCCTGTCAGGCAGTTGCAGGCAGCAGTGAGGTCTGTAGTGCAAGAGAGGGCTGGCTGCAGGTGCTAGATTCCTATTTTTCAATAAATCCTTTTAAATTCCACCTTCTGCCCTGGGGAGCCACATTCCCCGTCCTTGCTGCTGGAAAACCCCATTCCCTAAGAACCCAAACAGAACCATCTCATTTTTCATTTCACTTCACTCAGCCACAGCCTCTTCCAAGGTCCTGCTGGCCGTCCCTGGGGGACTCTGCTCTGCCCTTGGCTTTTGCTGGGCTCAGCCAGACCCTGAAAACCTGAGAACTGTGGAAACCAGGACAAGTGTCCCTGCCACACCAGCCGTACCCTGCGCTCTCCATTAAGGCTCCCGCTGGCAACTGGAACTCGCATCCCGGGGCAGCCTGCCAGCCTGGCAGAGCCGGCAGCAGTTTGAGTGACAACCTGGCGCAGCCCACGGGTCCCTCAAGCCTTCGGGCTTTGCACCATCTGGAAGAGGCGGCTGCACGGGTGTGGAGGCAGAAGCTGGAGCTGAGGTGGTTTTGGAAAGCAATGGTGGCATTTGGGTTTCTTTCCTTCCTCACTGGGGCTGCCCCAGAGGGGCTGGCAGGGATTTCAGAGCACAGCATCATGCTTGAGTTCTCTTCTGAACAACAGATTCGCTGCCAGGGTTGGAGAAGGAGAGTGAACCCCAGAGTGTTGCTGGGCGGTCGGACCCCACTGAGCTGGCTCTGCTGGGATGTGCCCTGGGGGCAATTGGTGCTCCCTTGCAGAGACAGGGGCTCAGACACCCTGCCTGTGGTTGCACCTGAGCTCCAGACACTGCAGATTACTCTGCCAACTCTTTTCACCGCCCAACAAAATACCATTCTCTATTGAAACAGAGTGGGTCTGTCAAAAGGGAATCCTGCAACCAGAGTATGGAGATCATGCCAGCAAGGCACATCTAGGGATGTGATTCTGCCCCTGGACTGTGCACTGGGGAGGCCTTCCCTCCAGTACTGGGGGCCCTTCACTTCAAGAAAGAGATGAAGGGGCTGAAGTGGGTCCAGAGGAGCAATGAGGCTGGGGAAGGGACTGGAAGGAAAGGCTGATGAGAGGCTGAGGGAGCTGGGGGTGTTTAGCCTGGAGAAGAGGAGACTCAGGGGGAACCTTCTCCCTCTCTCCAGCTCCCTGAGGGGAAGTTGTAGTCAGGTTGGGGTCAGGGTCTTCTCCCAGGCAGCCAGCGCCAGGATGAGAGGGCAGGACCTGAAGCTGCCAGGAGAGGGTTAGGTTGGGTGTTAGGAAGCCCTTCTTCATGGAAAGGGTGATCAGAGCCTGGACTGGACTGCCCAGGGCAGTGGTGGAGTCCCCATCCATCCCTGGAGGTGTTTAAGGCCACCTGGCTGTGGTCTTTAGTGCCCTGTTGTGGCTGATGGGGTGATGTTAGGTCCTGGTCTGGGCTGGCTGAGCTCAGAGGGCTTCCCCAGCCTCAGTCATTCTGGGATGCTGTGATGTCCTGGAGAGACATTTTAACGTGAGGGTGTTCCTTCCTGCATGACAAATCACAGAGTCACAGAATCTCTGATGGCTTTAGTTAGGGAGAGACCTTCTAAGCTCCAGTTCTGTGCAGTGAGCAGGGACATCTCCAACCACAACAGGTTGCTCAGAGTCCCAAGGTTCAACCTGACCTGGGATGGGCTTCTCCCATCTACCTAGGCAACCTGGGCTATCAGAGAGGAGAAATTCTCAGCCATATTCATGCCCTATACCCTGCAGAGTACCTTGAACCCCTTCACATGCTGCCGTGGCCCCAGGGCTCCTCCTCAAGAATTCTGTGTGAATCCAGAGCTGGAGGAAGCAGAGCCCAGCTCTTCTGTCCTCTCTGTCTCCCCACAGGTAGCAGAAAGGCCAAGAGTGGTTCAGCTGAGCTCTTGCAGATCACACAGCCCTGCAAAGGCAAGCTGGGAGAGCCCTGCTGGGCTTTGGGGCTGGCACGCTCGCTTTGTATTGGAGCTCTCTCTGAAGGGAGCCAGGCACCATCTTAAACCAGTTGGCTCTGAAGTGAGCAAACACTTCTGCATCTTGGGCCATGGGGTGTGCCATGGGGTACCCTTTGGGCTGTGGGGTGCAGCTTGGCCTGTGGGATGCACCTTGGGTTCCTATGGCTCCTGAGAGGCGTCGGGGTTCTTCCTCTGCCCCGAAGAGCTGGATGGATCCCGCGTTGGTGCTGTGCTCATTCTTTCCCAGTCCTGGGGAAAACCGGCCGCGAAGGCAACAGCTGGGGCTGTGGAGAAGGCTTCGGTGCCCTGCTGATGGAGAGTGTGGTGACTGTGTGTTGGTTCTGCTCTCAGCTCTTCTCAACTCGCTGCTGTCTGTCCTCCATCCCTCTCTCCTGAAGCTGCTGGGCTCAGCATGGGTCGCGGGGTCAGCGCTCAGAGCTCACAGCGCAACACGGTGCAGCGCAGCATCACAGCACCACAGTACGTCTTTGGCTGGAAGAGACCTTCAGGATGATCCAGTCCAACCTTCGACCCAGCACTGCCAGGTCCCCACTAACCCCTGTCCCTCAGCACCAGCTCCACAGGTCTTTAAGTCCCTTCAGACACAGAGACTTCCCAACTGCCCTGGGCAGCTGCAGTGTTTGATCACCCTCTGGGTGAAGAAATTCTTCCTGGCATCCAGCCTGACCCTCCCCTGATGCAGCTGCAGCCATGTCCTGTGGTCCTGAAACCACCAGCCAGCTGGTTGCCAGAGGTGACAGGATTCGTTGTCAAAGCTCCCTAAACAGAACTGTGCTTTAACGACACTGTCAGCAGAGGCACCGCCTGCGCTGGCTGAAGCAGCTTCCATTTGAATTCAGTAGATGGGGCTGATTATGACATTTTTGACACTCTTGGGTGGATTTGAACTGGAAGAGCTGTCCAAACTCTGTGACAGCTCCTCTCAGCTGACTGAAGGATCCAGCAGAGCGACGTTATCATCCACAGCCCTTCAGAGACCCTCCTGCAGTCAGTCAGCGATATAGGTAGCTGCCTTGTGCTTTCCAGGGAGCCAGAGCAACCACCAGGGCAGGAGGAACCAGTGAGAAGCCACCTAAGCTGCAGCACACAATCATCCAGGTTGGAAAAGACCCTCAAGATCATCCAGTCCAACTACCCACCCTACAGCACCCAACCACCAACCCAGCTCCTCAAACACCCTGGCTGCCTGGCTGTTGAACCCCTCTGGGGATGCTGCCTCCACCCGCTCCCTGGGCAGCCGGTTCCAAGGGCTCCCCACTCTTGCTGGCAAGAAGTTTGTCCTCAGATCCAACCTCACCCTCCCCTGGCACAGCCTGGATCACCTCCTTGCTCCTGCTGGCCACGCTGGTGCTGATGCAGCCCAGGATGGCACTGGCCGCCTTGGCCACCTGGGCACTCACTGGGGTCTCATGTTCGGCCATCACAGTCCCCCTCCTCTTACGCTCCTCAGAGCTTGCTCCGGTCTGGCTCTCCTGAGCTGTCTTGGATCAGCTGTCTTGGTGGCAGCAGCAGAGCTGTAGCAAGGGGTGGACTTTGAGGAGAGCTCAGCCTCAGCTCAGGACTTTGAGGGGACCTTCAGCTGCAGGAGGAAAAGAGCAGCCCTTCCGAACTGTTCCCAGCCAACGTCTCGGTGATCCTGGAGCCCAGCGAGGAGGACCTCCCTCCTCTTTGTGTTAATGGAAGCTGCTGGACACAGGGGAGTTGAGAAGATCTTGTTTGGGATGGCCGAGGGGACTTGTTCTCTCTAGGGAACAGCCTGTTTCCACTTCTTAACTGCCAGTCCATTAGTCCTTCGGTGGTTGCTTTAATGAACAGATCTGCTCAGAACATGGAGAGGCTGTGGAGCCATCTGGGCTGGTTCGAGTCCCAGACTGCATCAGTAATGCCACTAAGCCCTTCAGCTTGCTCCCGGCCCCGGGTGCCTCCAAATGGCCCTGCTCAGAGCTGCTCCACACAAACAGCTCACAGGCTTGTGCTGGTCACAGGATCACAGCATCACAGAACATTAGAGATTGGAGGGGACCTTGAAAGATCAGCCAGTCCAATCTCTCCAACACAGCAGGATCCCCTAGATCCAGTTGCACAGGAACATGGCCAGGAGGGTTTGAAACGTCTCCAGAGAAGGAGACTCCACAACCCCCCTCAGCAGCCCCTGCCGGGGTTCTGGCACCCTCACTGGGAACAAGGTCCTTCTCACACTGATGTGGAACCTCCTCTGTTCCAGCTCACACCCACTACCCCTTGTTCTATCATTGGGTGCCCCTGAGCAGAGCCTGGCTCCATCCTCCTGACACCCACCCTTCCCATATTGACCAACATTCATGGGGTCACCCCTCAGGCTCCTTGGATGCAGATCAGACTTGAAGGCTGCACTGAGGTCTGCAAGCCAGCTGGTGAGCTCACAGCCCTGACTGCCTGGCCACACTTGTCCTCTCCATCAGTCCACCACAAACCCACTCTGTGATCCCCAGCTGGCTGTGAGCACCAACAGCAAAGGAGGTCTGAAACTGGGCTGTAGGAGGATCTCTGCTGTCAGTGCTTCAGACACAGGACCCTGGAGCAGAGAAGGCAGGTCCTGCCCTTCCAGCCGGGCAGCCTTTAGCACTCGACAGCAGTGGTGACCTGCAGACTGAGGAGAACACAGGGAGTGGAACTAAGACAACTTGTCTCCTACCTGGGCATCTCTCGCTGTGGCAAATCCACCTCCTCGTGCCCTCGTGGCACCTGGCTGCTGGTACCTCAGCGGTGCCCAAGCATTCGAGCCTCCACTGCTCAGAGGATGAGTAACCCAGCAGCAGCAGCTCATGCCGTGGACATGGTGCTCAGATGGACAGGGTCAGGGTGTTCAGGGTGCTTAGCTGCCTTCTCCAGATCTCTTCCTTCAGCCTTTCCAAGCTACACCCAAGCCTCACAACTTGGAGGCGAAGGGCTGGCCTGGACTGGGCATCCCTCAGCCTCCCCACTGACAGGGTTCTTGTTGTTCCTTGCAGGTTAGTGGCCACCTGGACTACATGAAGCAAATGGAGACCATTCTGAAAGCTGTGGGCATCAAAACCAAGGAGCGTCGGCAGGAAGAGAAAGGAAGCGGCAGCCTGCTCTCCCCTCTGGCCAAGATGCCGCAGGAGGCAGCAGGCAGTGAGGAGGAGGACACCGAGCAACAGGAGGATGAGGCCGGTGGTGAGACTCTCCAGGATCCCTGCAGCAGTCTTTTGGGGGAACCCTCACTGCCCTGCCCGTGCTCAAGCCTCAGGGACAGCAAGACACAGGCAGCCAGCGAAGGGGCGAACTAGGAGCTTTTCATGCTGGGCAGAGGTGCTCAGCTGGCACCAAATCCACTTGCAAAGCACCGTCCGTTGCACCGGGATGCCCGAGGGGTGATCAGTACAGCTGGGAGAGCTCTGAGGCTGCAGATTTCAGACCCTCCTGAAAGCCCGGAGTGTGGCACCACTGTGGCACCGCATTGGAGCTTTCAGAGCAGCCACCCACGGGATCTCCCTCAGATGAGAGAGGGCTGGTTCCTGCCCTGCTCCTGAGGATGAAGCAGCACTTCCCTCCCCGTTCTTGAGGGAAGCAGCTGCTAGCGTCAGGGTCTGAAGCTCTGCTCTGGAACTCTTGGGAAAGCAGGTGGCTCGGTGGGGATGGTGAAGGTAATCGTGGAGAGGGGGCTGGCAC
The DNA here is from genome assembly GCA_013400115.1 of Rhinopomastus cyanomelas. NCBI lineage: Eukaryota > Metazoa > Chordata > Aves > Bucerotiformes > Rhinopomastidae > Rhinopomastus > Rhinopomastus cyanomelas. The sequence goes on along the minus strand of VXBP01008239.1, from coordinate 91,208 downwards.
TGCTGGATTAAAGACAGTTTAGGGAACTCAAAACGTTTTCCCAGCAGTAGTTGATTTGGGGTTGGGCTTGGAGTTGGAGTTGGGCAGGAGCATTGCAGGCTGTCTGTGCTCTGCTGACCAGGGAGGCTGAAGGCTCTGGCTACCTTCCTGAGGCTGCACAGGTTGGCTTGGGCACTTCTCCATCCACTAGCCCACTTCCTTGTCTGCAGGCTGTGGGTGTTTACTGCTAGAAGCAGCTTCTGGGTGCCCAGATGAAAGGCAGCAGGAGGAACAGATCGGGCTGCTGAGGATCTGTGCAGCTTCCCCCGAGGCTGTGCCAGCCACATCCCACAGAGACTCTGTGGCTCTGTGTCCCACCCACAACTCTGGCCTTGAAAGCCCCCTCTAGACCAACTTTTAATTGGTTTAGAATAAACCCAGTGCTTGGCAGAGGACAAACACTGGGCTGTTCGATTGCTACCCCCTTCCATGACAGCAAACTGGCATCCGCTCTCCCTCTCTTCCAGTCTCAAAACTGGAGGAGGGGCTCTGCGTTCCCTCCCCTGCCATGCAGAGTATCCCAGAGCCACCGGACTGAGCTGCAGCCTCTGCCCAAGTTCCTTCTCCGCCTTGTCTTGCTGCTAAACCCACCAGAAGGCAGCTTGCAGAAGCGTGGCAGGAGGACAGTCCCCCATCTGAGGGCACCTTGGCATTTCCGTGGGTGAACCTCTGCCCACGTGCAGCTCTGGAAGGTCCTGCTGGCTGACCGGAGCACGACAGCAGCAGCTGATTGCGGCGCCAGTGCTGTTGGCTGTAGGAGCAGGATGCAGCTTCGCCACCGCAGAACATCGGTCCCCAAGCAAACTTCTCGTTCCAGAGAGCGGGCTCGGCGTGAGCACCAAGTGGTCCTTGCTGTGGAACACATGGCTTGCAGGAGCGACAGTCTCTGCATTCACCTGCTCCAGCCCGTGTCTGCTGGTTCCAGCACCTTTCGGACCGTGCAGCTCGCTGTGTGGTTCTGCTCCTTTCTGACTGGAGGGAAGCAGTGAAGGGCTCAGTCCTGCATCTGCTGTCACTGACCTCTGGGCCAGATTCTGGGGGAAGGACTTGGGTCACAACTAAATCTCCTGGAACCCCTCGTTTAGTTCTGGAAGCTACAAGAGAAGAGAGAAAACCCGTGAGTTTCTGGGGTGTCTGTGGAACTGAGAGTTCCTGGTGCAGGGTCCCGTGAGCTCAGAGGCTGTAGGGAGGAGTCCAGGGAGGGCAGAGCCACCAACCACAACCCATCTCTGCATTGGAAGGCACTTGAAGGAGAATTTGCTCAACCCATTTGTAGCTTGATTGGGTTTTGAAGTGCCCACTGAACCATATCCCTCATTCCTCTCTCTGCTTTATGGCTATGAGGAGGGAGCGGGGGTGGCAGGGACTGGCTTTGTCATCACAGGGATTTGTTTAGATCCCGGTTTGAAGGAGAGAGAGAAAAAAGAAGTCTCGTTTCTGATTGCATCCCCGACAACTTGACGGCTTGTCAGAGCAGTGTGTGATGGTCAGATGCCATAAATAGGAAGCTGTAGGATGAAATCTGAAGGGAAGCTTCTCTCGCTCCTTACTACTGTCAGGATACCCACAGAGCCGCGGGCGAGTGGAACACCCACTCCCCGGCTGAAGGTCCCGAGAGCAGCGTGGAACTGGCTGCATCGCATCAAACCCCCCATCACTCCAGCTGGTCGTGATCAACCACCGTGGTTCCTTCGTGCTGCAACCCACAGCTTTCACAGGAAACCCAGGCAGGTTCGGCCCCGGTCAGGCGAGGAGATGAAAAGCCCAGAAGAAGCACTGACCTGGGGGCAGGAGGCAGCCCCAGAGGCCCTGTCCATGAGTCGCGGGTTCCACGGGTGCCCTCGGAGCTGATGAGCTGAGCTGTGAGAGAGCAGGCTGCACACCCAGCCCTGGCTTTGGCTGAGGGAGGCAGGGGCTGCTAGAACAGTCTGGAGTCAGCAGTTCAGACTGGCCAGGGATGAAAAGGCCACGAGAAGCAGCTCTCGGAGAAAGGGTGAGGGTCTGGCGATGGGGAGGGGTGGACAGAGAGAGAGACAAGGCAGGTTCAGTGTGGCTTTGCGCTGCTGAACCTGCCTGTGGAAGTGCTCGGTGATGCCCTGTCCAAGGAGACGCATGTTGTGTTTGGCGAGAGAAGTGAGCAGTAGTGCCTTGATGGGAGATCTCTTGCAGCAGACAGCCCTCTGGAGAGTTTGCCCTGGGCTGGGAGACCCTGAGGTCTGTAAATCTCCATCAGGATGCCCTTGCTCAGGCCACGGGGGTGCTGAGCTGCTTGGGCAGCAGCTCCACGTCTGGGGGCTCCGCGTCGAGAAGGTTGACCAAGCGGGCATCAGGGGCTGGGAGAGCTTGAGGCCCGTGGCCAGTCGGCGGCAGCCCGTGCTCGTTCCCCAGCAGCCCAGAGTCAACTGAGTCAGTCTCCGCCTGCAAGGTGAGGACGTTCTTGAGCGACGTGGCGGCACGGGGCCCGCTGTTGGAGTTCCTCATGGAGAGGGAGATGGCGCTGGGACGGGGCTCCCCGGACCGCCGGCAGCAGGGCAGGTACTTGCCCATGGCCCTCTTGAAGTCCCTCATGAAGAGTGGGTAGATGATGGGGTTCATGGTGCTGTTGCAGTAGCCAAGCCAGGTGAGCACGTCGAAGAAGCTGGCCGGCACACAGCCGCAGACTGCCTGAGGGAGAGGACACATTGAAGATTAGCAGCCTCTCCCACCTCAGCCCAGTCCAGAGCCTTTTCCCAGGCAGGTCAGCGGTTCCCTTGTGATGGATCTCTCAAAAAGCTTCTCAAAGGAACCCTCCTGAACCCCTTCTGATGGATCCCTCCTGGGGAAATTGCCTCTACAGTCCCAGAGGCTTTGCAGCAAGACCTGCAGGTTAGAGACCACAGACTCACGGATTGGGCTGGGTTGGGAGGGAGCTCAGAGCTCCCCCAGTACCAGCCCCCTGCCAGGGGCAGTGACACCTCTCACCAGACCAGGGTGCCCACAGCCCCATCCAACCTGGCCTTGGGATAGAGCAGCCACAGCCTCCCTGGGTGAGCTGTTCCAGGGCCTTGGCCCCCTCCCAGGGAGGGCTTTCTGCCTCAGTCTCCCCTCTCTGGGACAAGCCCAGTGCCAGAGCCCTTTGGAAAACTTCCCTACGCTTGACCCCAGCTGGATTCAGAGTGAAAAGGTTCTGAGAACCCACCTCAGAGCCCCGTTCAGCAGTTACCTGGGTCACGTTGGTGACAAAGAAGGGCAGCCAGGCCACGAAGAACATGCCCAGCAGGATGCCTAATGTCAGGCTGGCCTTCAGCGCCTTCTTGCTGTGCTTGTTGGTAAACCTCCTGCTCTCGCTGCCGGCCACGGACTGGCTAGGGGCACAGGGAACCTGCAGCAGGACACAGGGTGCTGAGTGAGTGCCCGGAGCTGCTGGCACCAGCCTTCTGACTGAGGAGACCCTACAGATCCTGCCAAACCCCTACTGTGATCTCCCTTCTCACAAGGGACCGGCGAATGGCCCAGACCACCGGCCCTGTACCGTGAAGCAGGAAGAGGAGGCAATGGAAGCCTTCAGCAGCGAGGGGATGTGATCAGGGGTCTCCTGTGCAGTAGGGCTGCTTCTTCCCTAGAGAAATCCAGCATGGCCCATGTCCTGATGAGAGTCACTGAAGTTGAGTGGAACAGGGAGCTGATTCTGTTGGTCAGAGCAGAATGGCAAGCTGTTCAACCAGTCCTGTAGCCACTCCTGCAAGCGGAGGTTACTGCCTTAGCCCTCTGCTGTAGCTAAATGAGGCCCCATTACTGCTCGCCATCCTGCCCCGAAAGAGAGCAGAGGTCCAGTGAAGGAGATGAAACCTGAAGGGTTCCTGGCTGATGCCCTATTCTCAGCTCACACTCACCCTGAGTGGATATGGGGCTCCCAGGACCTTGTGGGAAGCTTCACTGGGGGGGTGGATAATGGTTTTCCACAGCGGGGTAAAGCACTGAGCATCCCCCAGTCCCCTGAGCATCCCCTGAGCACCTCCCAGTTCCCTGAGCATCTTCCAGTCCCCAGAGCACGTCCTAATCCCCTGAGCAACTCCAGGTCCCTTGAGCATCCCCCAATCCCCTGAACAGCTCCAGGTCCCTGAGCACCTCCCAGGCCCCTGAGCATCTCCCAATCCCTTGAGCATCCCCCAGTCCCCTGAGCATCCCCCAATCCCCTGAGCATCCCCCGATCCCCTGAGCATTTCCTAATCCCTTGAGCACCTCCTAATCCCCTGAGCATCCCCCAATCCTCTGAGCATCTCCTAGTCCTCTGAACATCCCCAGACCCCCTGAGCATCTCCTGGTCCCCTGAGCATCTCCCAGACCCTGAAGCATCCCCTAGTCCTTTGAGTAGGGCAGTGCTGCAGCTCCAGGGCAGCAGCAGGTTGAGTCTGTAGAGTCCCACATCCTGGCACCTGGTGAGAAAAGGGACATTTTATGGGACTGATGTTTATCCCATCATTCTGGCTTCTCAGAGTCTGGTAAATCTTCCCATGTGGGGAGAGCTGGAGGGGTCAGAGTCCCTGCTCCTTGCTTGGAAGAGAGAGAACAACAAACTGAATGAAGGAAATGAAAGACAATTACGTCTCTTCCCTGTAGGATGCAGGGTCAGTAGAGCCTCTTACAGGGAACTGAAACAGGTCAATGGGCTGGCAGTTACAGGATCACAGACTCACAGAACATTAGGAATTGGAAGGGACCTTGAAAGGTCCCGTGCCCCTGCCACAGCAGGATCCCCTAGATCCAGTTGCACAAGAACAGCCCAGGAGGGTTTGAAACTTCTCCAGAGAAGGAGACTCCACAGATCCCCTCAGCAGCCCCTGCCAGGGCTCTGGCACCCTCACTGGGAAGAAGGTCCTTCTCACAGTGATGTGGAACCTGCTTTGGTCCAGCTAACACCCACTGCCCCTTGTCCTGTCATTGGGTGCCCCTGAGCAGAGCCTGGCATCTTCTCCAACCTCCTTGCAGTCTGGTTGCCCGAGTCCTTGGCCAGCTCCAGCCCCAAGACTGTCTTGAAGGCAGAACCCCCCAAAACACAAGGAGCTGCACCATCACTGTGGCCACCTTACCTGCGCTGTGGTCGCATCGGCGGTGGCAGCGGCCACATTGGAGGCGAAGGAAGCCACCTGCATCGCCTGCTTGCGGGCTGCCAGCAGGATGCGGCAGTAGGTGAAGGAGATGGCAGCAGACGGGAGGAAGAAGGTGAGGCAGGAGGCCACCAGGGCGTAGGGCAAGCTGACCAGCAGCCGGCACTGGTCCTCATCCCCCCGCGAGGTGACGTTTGGGGACTGGACCTCAAACTCCAGCTCGTGCCAGCCCATCTTGATGGGCAGGAAGGAGGCCAGCGCGGCCAGGGTCCAGGTTGCTAGGATGAACCAGAGGGCTCTGCAGGAGGTCATGCGCAGCTTGTACTTGAGCGGGGAGATGATGAGCAGGTAGCGGTCCAGGCTGATGACGCAGAGGTTGAGGATGGAAGCGCTGCAGCACATGACGTCAAAGGAGTACCAGAGGGAGCAGAAGTCCCTCTGCAGCACCCAGCGGCCGTAGAGCTGGTTGAGCATTGCCGGGGGCATGACCACCAAGCCCACCATCAGGTCGGACATGAAGAGGGACACCAAGAAGTAGTTGGAGGTGTTGCGGAGAGAGCGCTGCGTGACGATGAGGAGGATGAGTAGGAAGTTGCCCGCCGTGGTCAGCAGGATGATGAAGCAGAGGAAAGCGGCCACCCAGCTGCTCCCCACCAGCAGCGAGCGCTCCCCCAGCACGCTGGCGTTGGGGGCCCCCCCGTCACCCTCCATGGGGAGCAGGCGACAGGGTTGCCTCTGGCGCTGAGGGCACCGATCCAGCTGCGACCTGCGCTAGGTGATCATCGCCAGAGCCAGCTCCACGTGAAGAAGAGCCGCCTCTCCACCTGTTCTCCGTGTCCGTCCTCCTGTCTCCTCTCCTCCTCCTCTCTCTCTCTTCCCCCACTCTCTCTCTTCACTGGCAGCCAGGGCAGAGTGACACCCCCAGGAGCTGATCAGCACTAACTAGGGTCCCCTCCCCATTACTCACAGCCAGACATCTCCTCGCAAATCCCCCAGCACTGGGATGCCCCTGGATGCTGGGGATGCTCTGGACACCAGAGGGGCTTGGGATGCTCTGGATGCTGGGATACTCTGGACCAAAGAATAAGCTGGACTCCACGATGCTCTGGATGCTCCAGATGCTGAGGATGCTCTGAACCCAGGAGACTCCAGATGTTGAGGATGGTCTAGACTCTAGGAGACTTCAGATGTTGAGGACACTCTGGACCCCAGGATACTCCAGATGTTGAGGATGGTCTAGACCCCAGGATACTCCAGATGTTGAGGATGCTCTGGACCCCAGGATACTCCAGATGTTGAGGGTGCTCTGGACCCCAGGATACTCCAGATGTTGAGGATGGTCTAGACCCCAGGATACTTCAGATGCTGAGGATGCTCAGAACTCAAGACACTCCAGATGCTGGGGACACTCTGACCTCCCGAGGCTCAGCTGTTGCCCCCCGAGCTGGGTTCTATGTTCTGAGGCAGCAGGGACCCTCGGATCCCCCTGAGCCCGAGCTGCTGCCGCTGCAGGCAGAGCCCGAGGCAAGGCAGAGCCTGAGGCGAGCGCAGGGATGCTCCCAGCCCAGCTCCCCAGGGAGGAGGAAGAGGAGGAGGAGGATGCGACACGAAGGGTCTAGGCAGGTGTCTGTCCCCTGGCAGAGGTGTGTGAGCGTCAGTGCGAGTGTCTGGGCGAACGTGTGCAGGTGCCGGGCAGACTTTCACCTGCTGCTCTGCGCTGCACGGCCGAGGATGCAGAAAGGCTGCTTCGGAAGAGGTGGGGCTGGCGGAGCGGGGGAGAGGAAGGGATGGACTGAAATGCTGATGGAAACGGGGAGCTGCTTCAAACTCCACTGAGTGGCAGCCAGAGCGGGCTCTTTTCGCACCTCAAGAAACCGAGCAGCACCCTGCTCTGCCTCCCCTCGCCTATGCCGAGACCGGAGACCCCGCGGCCGCCCGTCGGGTGGGCAGCGACCCGCAGCAGCTGGTCTGCGGCAGAGCCCTGCCAGCAGAGCCAAGCGCCGGGCTTCGTCCTCTGAGCCGGGCAGGAAGGAGGAAAATGCTCCGAAGCCGGGGCAGACCCGGCAAACCCGCACGGAACAGACCCCCGGGGCCGGCTCGGGGCGCCGGCAGCAGCAGCGGAAGGGCTCGCCGGCTGCTTTTCCAGCCGTCTGCAGCCAGGGCTGGAGGGCTTGAGCAGAAGCCGAGGGAAAGGGGCTTTCTCTCACACCAGGACGACCAGTGCAACCTGTCCCTCTGTCCTGGGCTTCTTTGAGCTGGAGTCAGGGCTGTCCCAGGCTCTGCCCTTGGAGGGGGAGCTCGGGGTGAACCGATGGCAGCCTCTCGCTCGGCGAGTGGAAGGCAACGAGGCAGAGGGTGCGGCGGGACCCGCTGTCTCCTTCATCCCGTCTAGCCCCGAGGATAATTCTGAATCCTTCAGTGCTGGAGGGTGCCCCTGGCCACCCCCTCCACGTTCAGAACTAGTGCCTCAAGGTGCTGGACAGGGGCTAATTCGTTGGGTTTTTCATTGGCAGCCGCCAGAATATGGGTTTTTTCCTTCCAACAAGCAGCTTCAGATCCTGTCGTGGGGAGACCGACGCCGAGGGAGCTGACTCCAGCCAAACCAGAGCCCAGTGTCTCCGCTGAGCCCCGGCACCCACCCCTGAGGTCATAGGGTTGGATACTGCCGACTGATGCCCTCTGTATCTTTTTCCTTCCCTTTTCCTGCTGCTCTTCGCTAGCATGTTCCCCTGGAAGACGCTGCTGCAGATGTGGGGGTGAGCGACAGCTGTGCCCCCCTACACCCCACCAGCTCCATCCCAGTGGACCCCCAGGACCATCGCACTGCCCAGGCAGCCACCCCGGGGCAAGACCTGCTCTTCTAATCGCCTTTAACTGCTGATGGAGCCGTTGAGGGCTCTGAGCAGGGCACAGGGGAATCCCAGGTTGGCTGAGGGCAGAAGGGACACCAGAGCTTATCTACCTCAACACCCTGCCTGGGGCCACCTCTCAACCAGACTTGGTTGCTCAAGGTGTCATCTAACCTGGCCCTGAGCACCAACAGGGAGGGGGCAGCCACAGCCTCTCCAAGGAGTCGATTCCAGAGTCTCTCCACCCTGGCACTGAAGATCTTCCTCCTCAGATCCAATCTGAACCTCCTCTCCTTCAGTTTCAAATCATCTCCCTTGTTCTGTCACTGGATGTCCCTCAGGAAAAGCCTTGCTGGAGGTTCCCTTCAGGTACTGGAAGGCAGCTTTAGGGTCCCCTGGCGTCTTCTCTTCCCTGGGCTGAACAGCCATAGCTCCCTCAGCCTGTCCCCAGAGGAGAGGTGCTCCAGCCCTTGAATCATCTCTGTAGTCCCCTCTGTTCTCTCTCCAACTGCTCCAGGTCCTTCTAATGCTGGAGACACCAGCAGAACTGGCTGCAGGATTCAAGGTGGGATCTCACCAGAGCAAAGAAGGAGAATCCCCTCTCTGGCTCTGCTGACAGCCCAGCACCTCTACACCACTGGAAAGCTGCTGACTGGGAACCAGCTGCCATCACTGGTGCTGGGACGAGGTCTCCTGGGAGCCCTCCCTCCCTTTGCTTCCCCAGCCGTTCTCCTCGGATGCTCCCAGCCAGCCCTCCCCGGCCACTCTGCATCACTGTGTCCTGGCCAGCATCCCCGGAGCTGGGCTCACTCATGCAAGGGGGCTCTGATCGCAGCAGGGGGTTTCTGTGGAGAAAATCTTGTCCCAAGAAACCCTCGTTTCCTCACCCCATCTGCGCTGGGAACTGGCAAGAAAACCCACCCCAAGCCCACGCAGCCAGGATGACTGGAACCAGTGGCACAGATTTCTCCCAGCTGGGGTCATACTGGTGCTGAGCGAGGAGAATCCTGCTGTGGCGCAGAGCCCTGCGTCCTGCTCAGCCCTGCTGCACCCCAGGAGCAGCCCACATTGGCCCTGGAGAAGGAGGCTGGAGCAGCACCTTGTCCTCCCCAGCGAGGATGTGGGAGGTGTTTGCTGGGAAGCTGGCTGGGAGCTGCTTGGAGCAGAACAGCTTTTAAAAAGCAGCTGTAAAACCATGGCCAGATCCTGCTGCTGAAGCTTCCCAGCTCCAGGAGTTCTCCTGGCCTCAGAGGGCTCTCCCCTGGGCTGTGGTGCTCAACAAAATCCCACGGGACAGGGGTTTCCACCAGCTCTGCCCACTAGTGCCACTACACAGGCAGCAACACCGGGCAGTCAGCAGCCACCTAGGCATCAGCAGGGAAACGGGGAGGGTGAGAGACCTGAGTGAGGGTGTCCAGGCAGTGCAGGGCTCCATCTCTGCTTGGGATCTCACTCCATCCTGCAGCTGGGGCAGCTCCTTCGGGCTGGTTCGGGGCTGTTCCCTGCCCAGTTACCCTAAAGACTTGTGTTTTCTTCTGCCAAAGGGTCCCTCGCTGCCTGGAACTAGGGTTGTAATGGAAGGAGATAGACACATCCTGCCCCCAGCACCAGATCTGCAGCTGCTGGTGTCGGTGAGAACAGCCTCCCTGCTGAACCCAGCTCCTGCTTCCACTGTCCACCAGTAAAAGGGCCCTGAGATGGTGGATTGGGGCGGGAGGGGTGTCTCCACCCTCTCTGGCAAAGCTCCCTTCCTTGGGAAGGCTCCTCACAGCCTGCAAACACCTCACGGGTCACGGCCACCCCTGCCAGAGTCCTTTCTGTCCAGCCCATCCCATCCCACCCCCTCACCTGGGGAGCTGCTTCCCAAACCTGCTCAGAGGCCCCAGAGACTGGAACCCAGGGACTGGGTCAGTGAGAGCCAGCCCACAGCTCCAGGTCCCCAGGATCTGGGCGCATCAAGTCATTGGTCCTGGAGAGCCCAGCCATGCTGGGTGGCCAAAGGGTCACCAGACCATCCTGAGGACTCCCTCTGCCCTGCCCTGCCCAGGGAATGAGGGGCCCCAACACCCTTGGGAGAGATAGGCTTTAGGGTGCTTGGGTGCTCTCCCCACCCACAGAGGGATGTCCCTGCCCCTATCCCTGGCCATGGCCATGGCCAAGTTCATCCTCCTCCACTCCAGAAGCCCTCCTGGAGGCCAGGAACATCTGGATGAGGCTGGACCAAGGGTGTCACCTAGTGGCAACAGAGCTGGTGAAGGCTGGAGGATCCCATGAACCCCACGCACTTTCCACCCCAAAGGGACCTGAGCACCCTTAAACCTCCCAGCTGCTGTGGTCTGGGGCCTCGAGAGCCTCCCCATCCGGGGTGGCAGCTTCTCCTTGGGCTCCCCTGACCACACGCAGCCCAGACAGGGACTAGTTGGGGTGGGTTTTCCTTTCCTTTCCTCTCCTCTCCTCTCTCACCTCATCCCAAAAGGAATTTGGGAGAGTAAAGGGACCCGGTGCTTTCTGCAGGCATCCATCACCCCGAAGGGTCCCAGTGCCCTCTGAAGGGACCCATCACTCCCTAAGGGACCCAGTGGTCTCTGAAGGGACCCATCACTCCCTAAGGGACCAGGTGCTTTCTGAAGGGACCCGTCACCCTCTGAAGGGGCCCATCATCCTCTGAAGGGACCCATCACCCTCTGAAAGGACTCATCACCCTCTGAAGGAAGCCATCACCCTCTGAAGGGTCTCAGCGCCCTCTGAAGGGACCCATCACCCTCTGAAAAGACCCATCACCCTCTGAAGGGACCCATCACCATGAAGGGACCCATGGCTCTCCCATCTCTTGCACTGGTGTCCTGGTGCCACTGGGCTGGTCAGCACTGGGGAGCCCCTTGCAGATCCCAGAGAGGTGACGGGACCCTGGGGGGTGGAAGTCAGAACTAATTTATTCAAAAACAAAATGAACCCAACACAAACCCACCCAACCGACCCGGTCAGGAGGAGGGGGAGGCGTCAATTCCAAGTGCCGGATGCTCCTACCAGGCCAGCGCTGGGGAAATCAACTCTGGATGAGGGGTTGCAGGAGGGTCCTGGGTCTGTGTCCCCCTGACCCCAGGGTTCAGCATCTCAGCTCTCATCCCCTTTCTTCCACCACCACCACCCTGATAGTGCGGCAGGGAGAGGGGAGAGGACAGGAGCTGGATCCCTCCCTGACCACCCCCGTCCACCTCTGCCCCCACTGAAACCCTAGTGCTCCAGCCCCCCAGTGATGACCACGGAGCTGCGGGGTGGCCCTGAGGAGCAGCAGCCCTCTCCAGCACCCCCAGAGTGGCCTCTTGGGGTACAGCAGCCCCCAAGAGGTGCCGAACGTGGAGGCTGGGGTTGAATTAGGAAGCAGCCGGTGCCAGGAGGAGCAGCGACCCCACACTGAGCCCTTGGGCAGGGCAGGCTGGAGGAGGGAGGGCTGCTGCTGGCCCCACGCATCCCAGCGGGGATGCCAGGCTCCTGCGGGACTGGAGGGGCTGCAGCAGAAACACCCGCACGGACCCAGCAGGGGCTCCAGGGCAGCGCTGGGGAGCCCAGCTCGGCTCCTGCTCCCGGCTCCTCCGGGTCCCCCCTCCCCTCAATATATTAGTTACTATCGTGTGCAAGTCGTTCTGCATCGGGAAGCGCCGAGCACTCCGCTCCCGCCCCGCAGCTCCAGCCCCGCAGCCGCCCCTCAGCCCCGCCGGCACCCCGGCAAGTGCCTCCAGCGCCAGGCTGCGGCAGAGAGCAAAGCGTGAGGGCAGCTACTAGACAGCAAAGACTTCACCACCCCCCCTCCCTCCCCAAAGCCCTGGCACAGCACCCCCTGCCCACCCAGGGCAGTCCGCAAGGGCAGGGGTCACTCATCGCCCTCCTCGTCGTGGTGGTGGTGGCTGGAGGCAGGAGGCTCTTCCACCTCTTGCTGGTGACGGGCATAGTGGTGGGCGCCAGGACCCTCGGCGGGGATGTTCTCCTCGGCGTTCAGGTAGACGTTGAAGAGGGCTCCCTCATGACTGGGCTCCTTGCCACAGGCCTGGCAGCTGCAGTGGAGGATCTTCTCCACCAGCTTGTCCACCCTGGGGATCTCATCATTGCCTGGGCAGTCCAGCGTCACCTGGACACAAGGATGAGGATGTTGTGAGCAGCAGGGCTGACCTGCCCAGTGCCCCTGCTCATCTGGGACTCTTCAGGCCAGGACGGATGGCTCCTTCTGCCTGGGAACAGGGCAGGAGCTGCAGAGACCCAGGGAAAAGGGATCGACTGCCTCCGCAGAAGTGGGAACAGCAGTGCCAGCCTTTCTTCCATGCCCCTCTGCTCTGCTCTGCTCTGCTCTGCTCTGCTAAGTCCCCACCTGGAGTCTCGTGGTCACTTCTGGGGTCTCCAGGTTCCTCGCTGCTGGAGTAATGCCAGAAGCGGCCACGAGGATACTCAGAGGGCTGGAGCCCCTCTGCTCTGGGGACAGGCTGAGGGAGCTGAGGCTGTTCAGCCTGGAGAGAATAGGGCTCCAGGGGGACCTTAGAGTGGCTTCCAGTCCCTGCAGGGGCTCCAGGAGAGTTGGAGAGGGACTTCTGCCCAGGGACTCTGGTGCTGGGACAAGGGGGCTGGGTTCCAGCTCCAAAAGGGGAGATGGAGGTGAGATCTGAGGCAGAAATCCCTCCCTGGGAGGCTGCTGAGGCCCTGGAACAGGCTGCCCAGGGAGGTTGTGGCTGCTCTGTCATCCCTGGCAGTGTCCAAGGCCAGGTTGGATGGGGCTATGGGCACCCTGGTCTGGTGAGAGGTGTTGTTGCCCCTGGCAGGGGGCTGGCACTGGGGGAGCTCTGAGCTCCCTCCCAACCCAGCCCAGTCTGAGATTCTCTTACTCCAGCAGGACACAGCTTGCAGGTACCTCCACAGCAGGAGCGGGGCCAGTGGCTGCAAGGGCCAGGCAGGTTTCTGAGCATCTTGGCCAGCTTGGGCTCCAGTCAGCTGCCTGAGCTGAAGGCAGAGCCCAGAGCTGGGCCAGCTTCTGGGCACCTCCTCAATGCTCCTGCCAGCACCGGGGACCACCAGCCAGCCAGGAGCAGCACCCCGAGAGGAAAGTCTACAGCAGAAGAGCTCCAGGAAGGAGAAGGGGCTGCTCTTCCTCTGGGAGCAGAGGAGCGCCCCGAGGAGGAGCAGCCAGGGGTACTCACGATTTCCCACATGGACTGGGCGGGCATGCAGGAGTCACAGTGGACCAGCGACTCCGTGGACTGAGGGAAGGTGTTGGGGACGCTGTAGCTGAAGCACTGCCCCAGACAGGCCCTGCAAGGACAACAGGCAGGCAGGGTGAGAGGGGGCTGCTCTCCCCAGCCAAGGCAGGAGGAGGTTGGAGGTGGCCGGGCAGAGACTGGGCCCCTCAGTTCCAGAAGGACATGGAGCCGCTGGAGAGAGCCTGGTGGGAGGGGAGGGGGTTCAGTACCTGTTCTGGATGGACTTGGACTCGCAGCCACTGTGCCCCACAATCTGGGTGATGTTTTTGGCCTCGCACCAGGCACTCTTGTCCGGAAACAGGGCGAGTTTGTTTATGGGGGGTGGTGCGGCCAGGAGCAGCGCTGGGAGCAGGGCACCGACCACCAACCGCAGCATCATGGCCAGCTCTGCTAGACCCCTGCAGCTGGAGACAGAGCAGAGCCTGAGCAGGGAAGGAAGAACCAGGCACTTGGCCCCACTTCTCCAACCCCACAGAGGATCTTGGCTGCAACAAGCACAGGAATGGTCTCCCATCAACAACCAGTTTGCTGGTGCCATCATCTCCCTCCAGGGCCTGGGAGGGTTCCCAGGGCACCACATGGGGAGCAGGACAAGGCTGCTTTGCCACCTCCTTGTCCGAAACCAGCTCCAGCACAGCCACACACAGTGCAAGTGGGGGCAATGCTGGGCACCTCAGGACAAAAAGGACATTGAGGGGCTGGACTGGGTGCAGGGAAGGGCAACAGAGCTGGGGAAGGGGCTGGAGGACAGGGCTGATGGAGAGAGGCTGAGGGAGCTGAGGCTGATTGGTCTGAGGAAGAGGAAGCTGAAGGGAGACCTCACTGCTGTCTGCAACTGTGTGAGAGGAGGGTGGAGAGAGGTGGGGGGTTGGTCTCTTCTCACAAGGAACGAGGGACAGGACAAGAGGAAACAGCCTCAGGCTGCCCCAGGAGAAGGTTGGGTTGGCCCTGGGAAGACCCTTCTTCCTGGGAAGGGGCCTCAGCCTTTGCTGACCTTAAAAGCCAAACGTGGCCTTGCTTGGAGCCTCCCCAGAGCCAGAGGAAGGAGATCGCTCTCCTCCTGGAGACTCGCACCAGGTGTCGCTGCAAGGCAGCAGCAACGGGATCAACTTCCCTGCAGAGGGAAAAGCCTCCCCGCAGAGGTTGGGCACTGGGCAGGAGGGATTATGATTGTTTATGTTTGAGAGAGCAGCTCACATCCTGCAGACAGAGACTAGGGTTACGGACCTCGAGTACTGGGGGCAGTCTGGGCACCGCAGGACAGCGAGGGGCTGGAGAGGGGGCAGTGAAGGGCAACTGGTTTGGGGTCTGGAGAACAGGGCTGATAGGGAGAGGCTGAGGGATGCTCAGCCTGGAGAAGAGGAGGCTGAGGAGAGACTTCTCTGCTCTCTACAGCTCCCTGAAGGGAGGCTGCAGTGAGGTGGGGGTTGGCCTCTTCTCTCCAGGGACTGGTGATAGGAGCAGAGGAAATGGGGTCAGGTTGTGCCAGGGGAGGGTCAGGTTGGATCTGAGGACAAACTTCTTGCCAGCAAGAGTGGGGAGCCCTTGGAACAGACTGCCCAGGGAGTGGGTGGAGGCAGCATTCCCAGAAGGGTTCCACAAGTGGGGAGCCGGGGTGTTTGAGGAGCTGAGTTGGTGGTTAGGGGCTGTAGGGCAGGCAGTTGGACTGCATTATCTTGGAGGTCGTTTCCAACCTGGATGATTCTGTGCTGCAGCTTAGGTGGCTTCTCACTGTTTCCTCCTGCCCTGGTGGTTGCTCTGGCTCCCTGGACTGGATGACCTTGAAGGTCTTTCCCAGTCCTCTGTGGTTCTATGATTCTACACCAGGAGCTCAATCTCCAGCCCAGGGGGGTCTCTGAACCCCAAACCCAAGCCAAGGTGATCAGCTGGGAAGGTCATATCCCGCTCTGCACAAGTCCCATGCAGCAGGGCTCTGGAGCCAACATGCCTGCACTGACCCTCCCAGTCCCTGGGGAAGGGCAGATGGAAAAGCATCACAGGAGCAGGGACATTTTTTCCTTTGTGGGGTTTGGATGGAGCCGTTCAGGGACAGACAGACTTGGTGAAACAGGGCTTTGCCAGCTGTTATTTCCCTCTGTTTGTTTATCCAGACCGAGCTCCAAAGCCCACACTGGAAAGACTCTTGTGGATTCCCAGGGCTCTTGGGTCCAGAGCACCAGGGAAAGAGAGGGAAAATTCCCTGTTTATCAGAGGCTGGGAGGTCCCCCCACTGCTCAGTCCACCTTCACCATCACATCCTCAGCTAGAAGGCCACCATGAGCCTTTGTCAGGGCCACTGGGGACCTCTCACAGCTCCAGCNACTCCCCTTGGGAGAACGAGGGTTGCGCTCCCCAGAGGCAGCAGAGCTGGAGCGGCAGGAGGTTCCCAGTCCCAACCCCTCCCTGCTGTGGCCGGAATTTCCAAAGCCCTCGGGACTGGCCAGGCGCTGCCAGCTGGCTGCTGCTCCCTGCTGCATCCCTGCGCTCCAGAAACTCCTGGAAAAATCCACGCGAGCTCCTTCCCCTCCAGAAGTCGCTGGGATTTAGTCCCAGGATCAGCCAGGCTGCCAGTCCTGCCGGAGTCAACCAGCCCGGTCCCTCCTGCCACTGCTCCCTCGCTCCAGCCCTGCGGATGATCGCGGCCAAGAAGCCCCATCCAAGCCAACCCACGGGAACCTGACCTGGGCCCACACACCCCCAACTCCCACCAACCCCGCTCCCTCTCTCTCTCCAGGCACCTGCTCCAATGTGGGGCTCCGCAGCCCTGAGAGATGGGAGCAAAGAGGAGCTTTGGAAGGGAAAACTCCGGCAGTTCTGGGGAGCAGCAGGACTGGGCTGGGGGGACCTCAGGGAGCAAAGAGGCTCCATGGCAGGTCGCAGGGGAGAGGACACAAGGAACCAGGACTCTCACCCCCAGCAGGGTTTCAGCCAGAGGCTCTGTGCTCACGAGTCTGGGCCTGAGCTCCCCCCGGCTCTGTGAGCTTCCCACACGCTGGCTGTTGGGTGCCAGAGCCACCCAGCTTATGGTCCCTTGGAGCTTGGAGGGTCCCTGTGTGTCCGGCCCTTTGGAAACCCCCGCAGCGAGCACAGCTCTGGCTGGAGCTGTCCCAGAGCCCTGCAAGCATCAGGTTCCCACCCTGCGCAGCCCCTCTCCATCATCATCATCATCATCACAGCCTCACTAAGGCGGCAGCTGACTTCGACTGCTGCTGACGTCGCCCCGGAGCACCCGGTGAGGAGCAGCTGAACCACAAACTCTCCCTCTGCTCCTTTTTGGGGGAAAATCATCACCAGGCTCTGGGAAGGGTCCCTGGAGCCACCAGCTCTACCCACTCCCAGGCACCAGCGAGGTCCCCGGGGAGCTGCTCCCAGCAGGACCAGTTCTGCTTTCACTTAGAGTGAGGTAAACTGGGACTGGCTCCTCCGAATGACTCCACTGGTGCAAATGAGATCAGAATCTGGCACCGCTCGTCTCGCTCAAAACAAGCCTGACTGGAACCAGATAAAACCAGTTCTGGCGCACAGTGGCCACCGGGCCTGCGACGGCTCCAGCTGAGCACTTGCCGCATCCTGGCCACCCTGCAGCCACCCCTGGGATGGTCTCAGACCCAACCCCAGTGGCTCTGGGCTCAGCCACTGGTTACCCAACACACAGGAGAACCCAGACCTCAGCCCTGCTGCCCCCAGCTGCTGCAGCAAGAGGTGGGNTATGATTCTATGATTCTATGATGGGGCAGAGGGTTTATCCTGTTACTGAACTAAACGTCCCAGATTGGAATTGAGACAGAGACACTTCCCCATCCTCCATCCCGAGGCAGCCAGTAAAGGGAAACCTCCACCCCAAGGCAGCCAGAAAAGGGCAACCTCCATCCTGAGGCAGCCAGGAAAGGGCATCCTCAGCCCTCCTAAGCCCCCAGCCCTAGGGTCGCCGCTAACGTTTTCATGTCCCGGTGACACCACAGGACCGATAAAGAAGCAGTGTCTTCACAGCCCAGATCTCGGGAGGATCTCTGCAGTTCCTGTGGAGAAGAGGAGGGCTGAGCAGCTCTCACACACACAGGCTTTGCTGTGGGTTGTTTTAGGAGCATCGCTCATTCCTCAGATGCCAGCAGCTGCCCTGAGCTGAGGAATCCTGTTCCCGAAGGCAAATCCAAGATCAGAGCTGGGATGTGACCCAGCAGCTGAAATTCCTCAGGAGCCAGCACACGAGTTCAATTCCACATCCCCCTTCGACAGCCAGTTCCTTCTCTCCCAAGCAAGGCGCCGGCAGCTTCTCCTCAGGGTTTCGCTGTGTCTGTCGCCAGCAGCAGAGAGGTGGACATTCCCACCTGTGCTGACCCCCTGCTGCCCCAGGACCTGGGCTTTCCTTTCCCAGAGGGAGACTGTGCTCTTTGCTGGTGATGCTGGGCAGAGCAGATCCACCACCAGAGCGGGGAAGGGTCATCTCTGAGCGCCTGGGCTGAGAGGAAGAGGAGAGAGGCTGAGCTCCGCTCGGGTTCTAGAAAACACTCCAACCTCTCCAAGAAGCAGCCAGAGCCCCAAGGAGAACGGCCCCTGGTCCAATTTGTGCCCAGGCAGTGGGCAAGTGGGGGAACTGGGGACCACTTGACCCCGTTCCAGGGGGCTCTGGGCACTGCTGTGTCCTGCCGGCTCTCACCGCATCCCCGCAGCTTTTCCCCCTTCCCCAAACTCCCCGGACCGCTCGGGGCCGCATCACTCATCCCGAGGCTTTTCACCAGTGCCCAGGAACACACTCGATGCAGCGGAGTTTGGGAGGGATCTGGGACCGGGACCGGGACCAGCTGCGGCTCACTGGCCGAGCCCACTCGTGCGAACGGAGCCGTCCTGCAAACCGCCCGCCCCGCAACAGCCCCCGAGCCCGGACAACAGCACCCGGCTGCCCCTCGGCTGGGAAGGGAGAGCAGAAAGGACGGCGAGGCGACCGAGCAGGGCTGCGGACCCCCGGCTCATTGAGGGCATTGAGCACATTCCTCCGTGACAAGCTCAATTACTCGGCGCGGCCCCGACAGGACGGAGCGGGAGCTCCCGGCGCTGACCCCGGCCCCGGCCGCGCTTCCCCGCACACAGGGGCTTCTTTCTCCTCTCCTCACGTTCGTGTCACCCCTGCCAGCCAACGCTCTTCAAGCAGAAAGTGCAGCTCAGTTCCGGCAGAGCCACCGGCCCGTGGGGGTCTTGCCCTCCCTCCAAGCGCTGAGGTGACTCAGTCCCGCAGCCTGGCTCAGCCCAGCACAGCTGCAGTGGTCCCGAGCCCTTGGCCAGGCTGTGCCCGTGGCCAACGAGATGAGCAGGAGCATCCAACCGAGGCTGATGGCCTCAGCTGTAGCAGCTCAGCCTCCCGTGGAGGAGTCCAGGGAGGACTCGACCTCATCCTGTGAGCCTGGAATGGAGATGCAGTGGTGGGATGCTGAGATGCTCTGGGTCACCCGGGAGAGGTCCTGTCTCCCAAGCCGGCTGTGCCAGGGACTCTCTGGAGTCCCACGGGCATGCCAGGGGACTGCAAGGACGAGGGGAGATGGTTGGAAACTGAGGGAGAGGAGGTTCAGACTGGATCCAAGTGGCCGGGGAGAGCTGCCTGGGAGCATCCGAGGAGAGGGGCTAGAGAAGCAGAGGGAGGGTTCCCATGAGGCCTTGTCCCAGTACCAGTGGTGGCAGCCATTTGGACCTCAAGCCCTCCTGGAGGACAATCCAAGGGCTCTGATCCATTTGACCCCCTTTTCCCAGTGGGAAGTTGACCCTGTAAGAGCAGACAGACCCATGGGAGGGCAGAAGGATCATTTCATGGGCAATTTAGGATGTTTGTAGGTTAATCCCCTCATCCACAACCACATGGAACCACAGACCCTAGTACCTTGTGCTGGTGGCCACGCAGGGGGCATCCTGGGCTCTGAGAGGTGAGGGACCCTAAACTTAAGAGGTTTAGGGCTCAGCCCAGGCTCAAAGCACCTGAATCAAGGATCCAAGTCCTCCTGTGGGGTCTCAGCATAGAGGGACAGGGGGATGGCTTCAGCTCCTGCTCTGGGACCTTCTCCGCACTGCCCCATGACTGCTCCTTGCCAGGATGCCAAGAGCTGGGTCACACCAGGGCCAGCTCCTGCCTACCTCTCTGACACAGACTTGGTTCCAGTTTGCTGAGGAAAGAAGAGGCAGCCCCGCTGCCCCGTTGCCCCGCACCTCAGAGCTTCCCCACCTGGAGGGTCAGAGGGAAGGGAGGCAGCTGGTGGATGCAGAGTGGAGAACTATCAGGAGGTCTCTGGAGCATATTTGCCTCCAGGGAAGAGGCTGCCTGGGGCAGGAAAGGATGGACAGCTGCCAGCAGCCCTGTCGTGGGGAAGGTAGGGGTCAGGCTGGGACATCACTGGGGGGGGGGCACCCGAGGACACCTCTGCCTGCAGAAGGGGAAGATCTCCTGATGGTTGGGCTGGAGCAGTTGGTGGGGTTCTTCCAGCCTTAATGACTCTGTGGGATTCAGGGACTACGGTGGGAGCCAGGGAGGCAGCCAGGAGTGACCTCACTGCAGGAGGCTCTAAATCCTAGGAGGCTCCTGGGGGATGAAGTCTGTGGGGGCTGGAAAAACACCCCCCAGCCCATCGGTTTGATCCAGCTCTGGCCTCAGTCAACATTTCCCCCCTCTTCTGGACCCTGCTGAGAGCTAGAAGTGGGCATTTACCAGCCAAGCTGCAGAACAGAATCAGAACCCAAACAGGCTGGGGGGACTGGAAATGCCCAGAAGAGACTGGTGGAGTGGGGAGAGAGAGGAGAGCTGGGCTGGCACAGGAATCACTCTGAGCAGAGCTTTGCTGGGGAGAAGCTGGTGAAGAGCTAGAACTACCCTACAGAAATAAAAACACAGTCAAAATAACAATGGGAATGGGAACATGAAAAGAGAAGGGAAGAAAAAATGCACAGGGAATAAAAACATGAAAAGAAAACTAGAGATAAACATTAAATAAATTAAATTTTAAATTACTTTTTTTAAAATAATAAAAATGTTTTCAAAGGAAATAAAAATGAAATTAAAAAACTAAAAAATAAAAGAGGAAATAAAAGTAAATGTTAATTTTAAAAATAATAAAAATGTTTTAAAATGAAATAAAAGAGGAAATAAAAATAAAAGAGAAAATAAAAATAAATTATNTCGCTGGGATTTAGTCCCAGGATCAGCCAGGCTGCCAGTCCTGCCGGAGTCAACCAGCCCGGTCCCTCCTGCCACTGCTCCCTCGCTCCAGCCCTGCGGATGATCGCGGCCAAGAAGCCCCATCCAAGCCAACCCACGGGAACCTGACCTGGGCCCACACACCCCCAACTCCCACCAACCCCGCTCCCTCTCTCTCTCCAGGCACCTGCTCCAATGTGGGGCTCCGCAGCCCTGAGAGATGGGAGCAAAGAGGAGCTTTGGAAGGGAAAACTCCGGCAGTTCTGGGGAGCAGCAGGACTGGGCTGGGGGGACCTCAGGGAGCAAAGAGGCTCCATGGCAGGTCGCAGGGGAGAGGACACAAGGAACCAGGACTCTCACCCCCAGCAGGGTTTCAGCCAGAGGCTCTGTGCTCACGAGTCTGGGCCTGAGCTCCCCCCGGCTCTGTGAGCTTCCCACACGCTGGCTGTTGGGTGCCAGAGCCACCCAGCTTATGGTCCCTTGGAGCTTGGAGGGTCCCTGTGTGTCCGGCCCTTTGGAAACCCCCGCAGCGAGCACAGCTCTGGCTGGAGCTGTCCCAGAGCCCTGCAAGCATCAGGTTCCCACCCTGCGCAGCCCCTCTCCATCATCATCATCATCATCACAGCCTCACTAAGGCGGCAGCTGACTTCGACTGCTGCTGACGTCGCCCCGGAGCACCCGGTGAGGAGCAGCTGAACCACAAACTCTCCCTCTGCTCCTTTTTGGGGGAAAATCATCACCAGGCTCTGGGAAGGGTCCCTGGAGCCACCAGCTCTACCCACTCCCAGGCACCAGCGAGGTCCCCAGGGAGCTGCTCCCAGCAGGACCAGTTCTGCTTTCACTTAGAGTGAGGTAAACTGGGACTGGCTCCTCCGAATGACTCCACTGGTGCAAATGAGATCAGAATCTGGCACCGCTCGTCTCGCTCAAAACAAGCCTGACTGGAACCAGATAAAACCAGTTCTGGCGCACAGTGGCCACCGGGCCTGCGACGGCTCCAGCTGAGCACTTGCCGCATCCTGGCCACCCTGCAGCCACCCCTGGGATGGTCTCAGACCCAACCCCAGTGGCTCTGGGCTCAGCCACTGGTTACCCAACACACAGGAGAACCCAGACCTCAGCCCTGCTGCCCCCAGCTGCTGCAGCAAGAGGTGGGAAGAGAGAAGGGGAAGGGGCTTTGAGATCTTCCCACTGGCGGTTCAGGACCTTCCTGCCCTTTCCCGCTCCCTTTCCACCCGTTTGGGCCAGATCCTGGCCATGACAGCAAAAACCCTGTCAGCTCAAGGGCTGGTTTGACTTCTTCATCTCTGCTCCACATCCACCGCCAACGTCACTGATCCCCAGTCCCACAGTGGGGACACCCGTGCTGGCCAGGGCCGGGGGCTTTGCGTGTGATGGGATGGCTCCCAGCCCAGTAAGGATTTCCAGTTGCTACCAGTTGCTTTCCAGTTGCCCTGGGGTGAGACCTCACACTTCACATTGAGATGGTCTCTCCAAAAACTGGCAGGATGGGGCCCAAGAACCACAAGGAGCTCAAGCCCTGAGCCCAGGGCTGGGCTTTTCCCCTCTCCGGATGAAGTGTCCTGGCTCTGGAGCGGAGCAGGAGGCTCCAACCCCACCTGAGAGACCCAAGGGAGGGCCTGATCCTGACACCCTTTGCAGAGCTCAGCTCCAAAGGACTCTTGGCAGCAGCCCAGCCGAGCCCAGTTCTCCAGCTGGTGGGAAGAAGCACTGGGTGGCTCCAGTCCCACCACAGCAGCTGATTTACCCCCAGCAAAGCCCCAGTCCTCACCACCCCACATCACTCCCTCCCTACCCAGAGCTGCAACAAATGTCTGGGGGAACAGTGAGAGCCACTCCAGCCAGGGGGAATGGGAGGAGCAGAGACCACCCCCTACTCTACCTATGGTCCTCCCCAACCAGGAGGTTCTGACCAGCCTTCCCAGTTTGAATTGAAGTCTCATTTGAGCTGCTGAGAAGGTTCTTTGCCCTCAGCCATGTTGGCCCCAGCGGTGCTCTGGCCCCTGCTTCATCTCCGGGATCTCCAGTGGAGCTTGAGGAGGCAGAACTGCCCAGGAATTCCCCCTGCTTCTCAGGCTCAACACAACTTCAACAGGCACCGCAAGTGAAGTCACTCCAGTATGAGCAGGTCATTGGGTCTACTCTAAAAGCACTTTGGCTTGGGGGGCCAATCCTGCGCTGCCCGGGCACCCAAAACCCCCTTCCAGTGTTCCCCATCTCCTGGCTGCAGAAGGATGAGTGGAGCGCTGGGGAGGGTTCCATGTGGTCACCACAAACTCTCCAGGCTGGAATCCAGTGCCGAGAGGTCAAGCTAAGAGGTTGGATTCTTCTCCAGGCTGTTTGCAAACTCTTGGTGTTTTTTTATTCTGAAGGCAAATTCCCATTCCCGTCCTGCGGTTTCTAAACTTCAAGGGCCAGTTGCCTGCCCTGGGAAGGGAATTGGCCCTCGAGAAGCTGGAGGTGCTTGCTGCAGGCAGCGGAGTGGTTTGGCTGGGTTGGACTTGCAAAGAGGACACCAAGTTTTTAGGCTTTAGGGTGACCGTCCAGCCTTATGGGATATTCCAGCTCTAGGGCAATATTCCAGCCTTATGGGATATTCCAGCTATGGGATATTCCAGCTAGAGAGGGATATTCCAGCTACAGGGTGATATTCCAGCCTTATGGGATATTCCAGCTAGAGAGGGATATTCCAGCTAGAGAGGGATTTTCCAGCTACAGGGTGATATTCCAGCCTTATGGGATATTCCAGTTATGGGCTATTCCAGCTAGAGAGGGATATTCCAGCTATAGGGTCATATTCCAGCCATAGGGAGATATTTCATCTCTAGGGGATATTTCAGCCTTACGGGATATTCCAGCCTTATGGGATATTCCAGCTATAGGGGGATATTCCAGCCTTATGGGATATTCCAGCTACAGGGGGATATTCCAACTGCAGGGGGATATTCCAGCCTTAGGGGGTATTTGCAATGTCCCGTAAAAGTATGAAGGGAAAATCCGGGCTTTGCGATCTCCTTGGGAGCTTCCTGACTTGATTCAGCACAGGACAGGTTTCCCCCCTCCACAAAACAAACCCCACACGGCAGCCCAGATCCCCAAACCCCTCACACGGGTTGAACTTGGAACTGGACGGGGTTGATCCTAGATGGAGAAGGGAGACGGCGGAGCAGGGGGAGTGTGCAAGTGCCCTCGCAGCGTTAGCGGGCAATAAGGGATCGACTTCAACGCAGCTTGTACATGAGCTGAAGGGACTTCTGTCCCCGGAAAAACAGAAACCCAGAAATCCCCCCTCCCTGTACGTGAAACCCACAGGTTATCCGATAGGATGAACCGCGGCTGTCCCATGGAATCAGCACAACTGCTGCAAAACCTTGGGCTGACTTAAACAACCCTGAAATACCCAAGAAACAGGGAGCTGTAGGGGATATTCTGGCTACAGGGGGATATTCCAGCCTTATGGGGGGTTTGCAGTGTCCCAGGCAGCACAAAAATGTGTTTGGAAATTCATCCCCAAACTTTTCAGGTCTCAAAAGTTTATTAGAAAAGTCTCTTCCCTTCCCGACACCCGGAATCCCGATTTTCCTGTAGGGTCGCGGTGGATCGGCAGAGCCGAGCTCTGCCCTTCCTTCTACTGCAACCCCCGAAAAACGGACAGGGAGGGCTCTGAACCCCCGAAGTATGGACGGAGAGGACTCTGAACCTCCGAAAACGGACGGGGAGGGCTCTGAACCCCCGAAATATGGACGGGAAGGGCTCTCAGCCTCGAAATGAGGACGAGGAAGGCTCTGAACCCCCGAGAACGGACGGGAAGGACTCTGCAGCCTCGAAATACGGACGGGGAGGGCTCTGCAGTCCCGATGCCGGGGGCAGCCCCCCAAATCCCCATTGGTTCTGTTCAGCTGGGGCTAAAAGACCCCAAATGCGCGTCTGGTTTGTGCCCGGGGCTGTATCCTCATCCCGCGGCGGGTGCGGGACTGAAAGAAGGGCAGAGCCAGGAGAAGAGTCGGCGGAGCCGGCGGTGCTCAGTGGCAGGTCCGAGTCAAGGGAGGGGGGCGCACGGGGATCTGGGGAGGATTGGGGGAGGCTAGGGGGAGCTGGGGGGAGCGGGGTGTACTCACCAGCCAGGCGAAAGGGGGCACATCCCGGGGCTGCGGGGCCGCTACAGCCCCGCGCGGGGCGGCGGCTGCCGCATCCTCGGTGCGGAGGGAGCTGCTGCCTCCCTCCCTCCTTCTCTCTCTCCTTCCTTCTCTCCCTCCTTCCCTCCCTCCCCCGGTGCCGGGCTCCGGGCGGTGCCGCCGGCCCCACCGATTGCACAAGCTGGGCGGGACGGGGCTTGGCTCGGTGGGGAGGCGAGAGGAGGGGAAAGAAGGAGGGAGGGAGCGAAGGGAGCGCCCGCCCCGTCGGGATACAGGGCGGTGCGGGGAGCTCCGCGGAGAGCAACCGCCGCCTCAAGACCCCAGACCCAACTCCTTCTCCCCGATCCGGATGCCCCGATCCCGGCAGAGGAGGGATCCCCCAACACCAGAGCCCGCTCCGAGGCTACAAATGAACGCGGAGAGGCAGCCCGTCCAGGAATCGCGGGGTCTGGCATAGCAGCGCTGGGGGTGAAGTGGATTCTGCCCCTGTGGGGCTGGCTCAGCTCAACAGCGGCTGTGTTTGGGATGGAGAGCGATGGGGCCGCAGCCCAGGCTTTGGGAAAGTCCTCCCCCAACACCAGAGAGGATGGATTCCTCCTTTTTGTTCCTCTTCCCTTTCTTCTCCCTGCCTCTTTCTCATTCCCCTTCTTTTTTCTTGTCTTTTCTTTTTCTTTCTCTTTCCCACCCCCTGACCCCCCAGCCAAAAACAGTCCCGGTGACACCCAGTTCATCTCCTGGATAGCTGTTGGAGATGAGGAGGGCTCCAGCGCCGCATAGGTACAATGAATTCACCTAGCAGAGGCCTCCACACCAAACTCAAAGGTGCCAGCGAGGCTCAGGCTGGTGGGAAGTTCCACACAGAGATGAGAGAAGCAGGGAGAAGAGGTGGAGAGAAAGCAGCAGCCATGGTGTGAGGGGATCTCTGGGGATGGAGGCTGCCAACCAGGGAATATTTTCCTGCTGCTTGGTTCCCTCCAGCTCCAGGACAATAGGATCAAGTAAATACGATGGGAAGAATCCTGCTGTCAGCAGCACCTCTTTCTCCTGCTGGATGCAGCTACCCAGCCCTGAACCGCTCTGAAAAGGGCCAAGGTCAGGCAAGGAGCAGCCTTTGGCTGTGACCACAAACCCCACTGGGAGCCCCAGTAGTCATCTGCCAACATTTCACCCACTGCTAACTTGGGCTTTTGACTGATCTCTACCTGTTCCTCAGGGCCAGCCAGGAGGTCCCACCCTGGAGGTTCGCAGAATCTCTTTGGTCAGAAGAGACCTTTAAGATCACTCAGTCCATGTCCTGACAACATCACGAGTGCTGGAAGAGACAGGTTCTGTGGGTAGATGGTGAAAAATAAGAGGTAGACTCGAGGAGCTACAAAGCAGCACAGCAGGGATCTTGGGGGAAAACCTACTCCAGGGTGTCAGGTCTGGTGTGTGGATGGTTTCTGTGGGATCCCAAGCTGCAGGCAGGAGTAGGAGCCAGCATGCAGCTCATTCTCTGCTTCCCACCATCCCAGCTCTGTAAGCAGCCTGACAGCAGAGGAGGGGAACAGGGCAGTTTGTAAATCTGGGGTGGGGAGGTGTGAGAACCAGAGCTCAGGTTTTCACTGGGGTCAGAAGAACCAGGCAGATGTGGAGCAGGACAGAGCTGGCTGGAGGAATGAAGAAGCTGCCCAGAGGCTGTCAAAGCCTCAGGACAACAATCTTCCCCCTCCTCGCCATCCAGACCAGGGTGTCCTTTGGGCAGCTGAGTGGGTGGGAAGGACAGCAGGAGGCCAGGGGCCAGCCCCACCCAGGAGGTTCCCCATCCCTAGCCAGAGTCGATGCTGGTTTCGGCATCGCTTCTGCTCCACATCCTCGTTTGTGAGGACGGGCTCTCAGCCATTGAGTGAATTTGGACCAGCAGCCTCCACCGGGACACATCTTTAGGGTAACAGAGCTGTGGGCTGAATCCCTGGGAGGGGGGGGAAAGCGGCCAGACCTGAGGCTTGAACTTCAAAGCCCAGCTTGCATGGCCATGGGTGGAAAGAGAGAGATGCAGGGACGGAGCTGGCTGAGCTCGGTAGTAGAGGGAAAGGATTTATCCCTGAGCTCATTAGAAAACATCTGGGCTCGGCAAATGACCTGGAATGTGACTCGGCAGCGGGGCGCTCCCCTCTTCCCCCGACCTGAGAATGCGAGCTCCCGCAGGGTAAGACTCGAGCCAGCTGTTTCCTCTAATCCCATCAGCCTTCCCTTCGCCAGGGGTCCAGCCGCCCGCTCTCTCGAGTCGCCTTCCCTCCCCTTGGCGACTGGGATTAATGGTTCCTCTGTAGTGCCGTGCCAGTGTTTTCCTGGGGCCCCGGGGCAGCGGTAAACCCGGAGAACCCCTCCCTCTGCGAGCAAGTCCAAGTGTGTTCAATCGCTTCACTCTCCACCTTGCCCGATGGCTCCTCGCTCCTGGGCTCCACGGGCCCCTCCGTCCCTCCCGCCCGCACTTCCCCGGCAACTCAGGTCATGCAGAATCCTTCTCCTATTCAGTTCGTGTCTGCAGGGGCAGTTTCTGCCGGGGAGGGCTGGGGAGAAGCTGTCTGGCTTCATTTGCAGGTGCCCTACCCTCGACGGGGTTCAGACGGCTGGGGGTTTTGTTCTTCCCACTTCAAAACCGCTGCTTTCCGCCGACTCCATTACGGGCGGCTGAATCCCCTCGACAACCGTCTCCCTTTCTGCTGCACAACGTTCCGCTGCAGCCGTCGCTTCGGGTTTTATCACATTCATTATTCCATTACGTTGAGGGTTTGATGACATTAAGGGTTTGATTATATTAGTCACAGAATCTCAGGGATGGGAAGGCACCTCGAAAGATTAGCCAGTCCAGTCCCCCTGACGCAGCTGGATCCCCTAGATCCAGTCATTAGTGATTGGAAGGGACCTCCAAAGGTCAGCCAGTCCAATCCCCCACCGCAGCTGGACCCCCTAATGGCTGGATCTAGGGGATCCTGCTCTGGCAGGGGGATTGGGCTGGCTGATCTTTCAAGGTCCCTTCCCATCCCTCATGTTCTGTCGTGCTGTGATGATTGTTTTTGTAGTGCTGGCTGGTGGTCCCAGCCGAGTGCAGAGTCCCCTCACATTAGGTGCTGCCCAGAGTTTAGAGGCAGCCCCAGCACCTAAGAGCTTCTGGACTGAGGTCCCACAGCACGCACTGGGAACCCTCTGTGTGTTAACCGAGAGGGGAGCAGCAGCCGCCGCCTGGGATGGGGTGACTCAGCCCCACAGCGACATCGAGCTGCTGCTGCCGCTGCACGGGCAGAGGCTTTTCACACAAACCCTCTGCCCTTAAGGAGAAGCACCCAAACTCAAGACCCCAAGGTCCTGCTGCTGCACAGACTTGGCTCTTTGTTTGGAAAGAAGAGAGGAAGCAGAGTGTCCATGGGATTCCCAAGGGATCCAGCCCCTCTTCTCCCCATCCTCCCACCTTACGAATGCAAATATGGTCCCGTGGGTGACGACGAGGTTCTCACAGGTGCAGTGCCGACACCAGAGAAATATGGGACCCTGAGCTCCAGGACCGTGGATTTTTGAGCTTCTCTTGGCTTTCTTGAGGTGTCCAGGCGCCCACTTCAGTGCCGGACCGAGGCTTCGTCACCCTGCTTTGGGCTGTGGCGGCGCCAGGGTACAACAAGAGTTAACAGCGAGGCCCCGGTTAATGGAGTGGAGGCTCATCCTGAGCTCAGAGGAGTCACCATGACCTTCTCTCCATCTGCCAGCCCACCTCTGTTTATACCTAATATGGCTATAAAACCCACAAGGGAGCAGATAGGGAGCTGGAGCCTCCCACAAGCAGATCACCTCCTGGGATGCTCCAGTGACTCACAGGAATTGTTTCCCAGCCCTTACAAGAAGTCAGTGGATTCCCCTTTCACAGGCAGCTGGGCTGGGGAGAGGCTGAGGGAGCTGGGGGTGCTCAGCCTGGAGAAGAGAAGGCTGAAGGGAGACCTCCCTGCTCTCTACAGCTCCCTGAGGGGAGGCTGCAGTGAAGTGGGGGTTGGCCTCTTCTCCCTGGGGACTAGTGATAGGAGCAGAGGAAATGGGGTCAGGTTGTGCTGGGGAGGGTCAGGTTGGATCTGAGGACAAACTTCTTGCCAGCAAGAGTGGGGAGCCCTTGGAACAGGCTGCCCAGGGAGCGGTTGGAGGCAGCATCCCTGGAGGGGTTCCACAAGTGGGGTGTTCAAGGAGCTGGGGTAGAAGTTGGGGGCTGTAGGGTGGGCAGCTGAACGGGATGATTCCATGTCTCTGTGACTGTGTCCCTATGTGGTTCTTGCAGCCCCAGCCCACAAACGCTGCTGTAGTTCCAGTCCCAGGCTTCCATCCATCACCCATTCATGGGGCCATGAGACACCCCGGTGCTTGACACACTATCTGCAGAACGATGTGAGAACCAAACAACCACTGGGCCCTGAGCCTGCGAAAAGGGGAGGGGGAAGCACTGCCAGCCCTTGCCTCCAACAAACCCAAGGCAAACAGTCTGGAAGCTAAGAGCTGGAAGAGCAAAGCAGCAGCAGGAAGAGGTTGGTTTGGCTCTGAGAGCCAGCCAGTCGTCTCCAGGGGGGTCTCACATATGGGGTCCCTGAGCTGAACCCTTCCACAGTTAGTTGACACCAGGTCCCGCCGAAGAACTGGTGCCAGGAGCAGTGCAGCCTTGGAAGGTCGAGAGGATTTGTGGCCAAGACCAGTTACATCATCTCATGTGAACCCACAGGTCACTGGATTCCACCCAGTGGCTCCCAAGTGGAGCCCAGGAACTGGCATTGAAGTCATCGGGAGAAGAGCATCCCACCCACTACTCTGCTCACTCATCCCTGTCTCTCTGCCCGCAGCTCAGAGCTCCCCTGCTCGTGGGCTGGGTTGAGCTTTAGCCTCCAGCCACGGCTCCTTGTGGTGCCTCTTCCCACGAGCAGCAAGCCCTTTGCCTACTGACTTTTCATGACCCCCAAGTGCCCGCTCATGGAACCTTGATCCTTTTCCTCAGTCAACCTTTGAACATGGAAAGAGGCTGCTTGAGGAGGATGGTGTCTAGTGGAGTCCCCCAAGGGTCAGTATTGGGACCAGTGCTACTCAATCCATTCATCAGTGATTGGGATGAGGAAACAGAGAGCTCTGTCAGCAGGTTTGCTGGTGACACAGAGCTGGGAGGAGTGGCTGGCACCCTAGCAGGCTGGGCTGCCATCCAATGGGACCTGGACAGGCTGTACTGGGTTATACCGGGCTGTACCATGCAGGTTGGAGAGCTGGGTGGGGAGAGATGGAGTAAACTGGATAATCTTTCGAGGTCCCTTCCAATCCCCAACGTTCTGTGCTGCTGCGATTCCCAACCCACAGCCATCACCCTCAGCCTGAGCCTCTGCTGTCCTCACGCGAGTGGCACCCACCGGCCCTTCTCCCTCGCTACTCCGAGCTGCAGCGCATCACCCTGGTGAGAAGGAGTCTGCTGGTGGAGAGGGAGGCGATCGGAAGACACAAGAGGGAGGGAGAGTGCAGAAACACTCTCCATCCACAGCAGCCCTCGACCTTGTTCAAAACACCTCCACCTCGTTCTTCCAGCATCCTCAAAGCAGAAGCTGAAGCCTCTCATGGATCGATTCAAGCCAGCGCAGGAGGGTGGGGACAGGTGGGCTCCCATAACCCACAGGAACCACCTGCACAGAGCTCAACCTGACCTGGGACACAGGGTTGGTTTTGGAGTATCACCCCTTCCACTTCACGGAGGAGAAGACTGAGGTGCTGTCCGTCTCAGCAGGGCTCCTAAATCCTCCAGGAACGAGTAGCTGATGGGGTTAGGGATGGCTTTGGGTGAAGCTCTTGGTCCCTCCTGACAACTTCAAGGGCAGCATCTCCAAGGGAAGGATGAAAACCCTTGAAAACTTCTCAAAAGAGATCCAACCCTTCCTACAAGGGGGGATCTATGGACTGAGTTTGGACTGAGAAGGGCAGGGCCTCTCCTGGGAAGGGGCAGACAGTCCTGCCCCAGAGCTGGTGTCTTTGCAGGCAGCACCAAGGTCAGAGATGTGGAGGGCTCTAGGAGGTGTCACCGACATTCCCAGCACCTTTCAGAGCTGCAGGAGCTGGGTTATGGGGTGTGGGAGATGGGCATCCACGACCCCGAGGAGCATCCAGCTTGGAGCAGCCAGCAAAAAAGTGCTGGTGGCCAGCAAGCAGCCATCCACAGCTGACCTTCCACAGACTGGGCTCCCATTTCGCCCCAGTCGCAGCTCACACCTCACTGTGGGTGGGCGCCAGGCCGGGGTCTTTGAGCAGCGAACACGCAGGACGGTTGCAGATGCCTGCCGGAGCTGGAGCATCAGGCTCTGCACCAGTCCCATTTGCACAAGCAGGGGAGCAGTGGGAGAGGAGGAGAAGCCTGTTTATTTCTTGCCATTGGGATGTGGAAGGACCAGAGCGGGCGAAGAGCAAAGGAATGTTCGGTGGTGCCTCGCTGGCACCGAGCCCCGTGGGAAGGTGAGGGTTTCCCAGCAGGTCAGGGCCACCAGCCTGCCCCTTTCCAGCAGAAGCAGAGCTGTGCCCTGGGGTAGATCCCAAACATGGTCTCCTGTAGGCTGCTTGTGCAAACCAGCACCTCTGGGATTCCTTTTGCACTGAACAGTAAACTCAGAGGAACCCTAGGGAATGATCTGGGGAACCAGCTACTTCTCCTTGAAACAACCCTTGATGCAAACCCTCTGGATGGGCCAAGATGCACCATCACATTTGCACCAGAACCACCTCAATCCCCTCCCTCTACAGGAGTCTTGGATCTGCTGCTGAAGGTCTTTTGAGGGTAGATCTAGTGAGGCAGTGACTCAGCCCTAACTTGTGGGTCCTACTCCATGAGGTGCAAAGATCTGGTCACACATTTCTCAGGCAGAAATCCCTCCCTGGGAGACTGCTGAGGCCCTGGAACAGGCTGATCAGGGAGGCTGTGACTGCTCCGTCACTGCTGGAAGTGTCCAAGAGCAGGTTGGATGGGGCTGTGGGCACCCTGGTCTGGTGAGAGGTGTCACTGCCCATGGCAGGGGGTTGGCGCTGGGTGAGCTGTGAGCTCCCTTCCAACCCAATCCAACCCAATGCAACCCAACCCAACCAAACCCAGTCTGGGATCCTGTGCTTTTGCCTGATTTACTCTCCCAACTGGATTCAGTTTTACACCACAGTCCATCCTGAGGACCTTGGTGTTTCCACCTCCTGGGGATTCTCTCAGCCATCACCTCCTGGACAAGAGAACACAACTCCTAGCTTAGCCAGAGCTCTGCCATGAAGAACTGGGGGCGATCTGAGGGCAGCAGATGGCTGGAGTCTCCCAGCCTATGAAGTGGGCAGCCTTTCTCTGAGGCTGCATCACCCACCCAGTGAAACCACAGGATGGCTAATGGGAGCCAAATGAGAGCCCCAGCTGAATGCCACCGCCTCCGAGACTCATCCCTGACTTTGCCTACAGCTTATTGAAACTGAAGGAGAGGAGATTCAGCTTAGAGCTGACAAAGAAGTTCTTCAGTGCCAGGGTGGGGAGACTCTGGAATCAACTGCCCAGAAAGGCTGTGGCTGGCCACAGCCCCTTGGCTGCCCCTGGTAGAGGGTTGGAGGAGATGAGCTCCAAGATCCCACTCACCCTCAGCCAAGCTGGGATTCTGTGATCCCTTCATCTCTACAACCAAATGGAAACTCTAAACCTTCCCAGCTCCCTCAACCCTGTCTGTTTGCTTTGTCACCTCTCCAGGGCAGAGAGGCTGGTTGGTGTTTGTGTGTCCAGCACCACACACAGCCAGGTCCTGGTCTTGGCTGAGGCTCCCAGGCGCGGCTGAGGCACAAAGACGTGACGGGAGCTCCGTCAAACACAAAGAATTCAGAGAAACAGTAGGAGAGCAGCAGGAGTTTGATTCGTCCCTGCAGTGCCCGCTCCTCTCCACCTCATCTGTCCATCTCAGAGCCATCTAATTGAGCTGCTCAAGAGCCAGCCTCGTGGCCAGGCCAGCGCTCAGCCGGCTGCTAAACCCTCCAGACCAGCAAACAGTGTCTCCCTGGACTTTTTTGCCTCCTCCTAACTAGCAGTTTGGGGTCTTCACTCCCCCTTTTGCTCTCAAAGCTGCCATGAGGAGATGCTGGGGGGACACCTGCCCTGGGGGACTGTCTCGTCTGCCCTTCTTGGTGCTGACCCCAACCAGGCTGCGCTTGGGCGACGCGATGAGTTCTGCAGGCACGAGGAGGCAGGAAAACTGTGATAGTTTCCAGATGAGGGTGTTAGACTAAATTTAACGTGCCTCTCAGTACTTAAGAGTTTCCACTTTGCCCCCCTCCTTCCCTCCCTTCCATTTGTGCAATTAGCAAGCAGCCGCAGGAAGCCCTCTCTGCTCCAGCCTCAGGCTCGTTCCCATCGAGAGAAGCCAGGAGCCTTGTCTGCATGAGGTTCCGGCAGGCAGGTTCATGAGCAGGGTTCACAGGGTGCAGCTCTCACTGAAGCAAAACCAGTGCAGGCCCAGTGTGCTCCAGTTACTCCCGCACATATAGGGATCCCCGGACGCAAACAATCACCAGCATGAAGGTAGGTGTGGAAAATGAACATAAGTGAGGTCTTGCCCTGTTTAAAGCATGAGCGCACGCTTGCACGGGAGCACAGGGGCACAGGCTGTTAGGGGTGGGAAGGGACCTCGAGAGATCATCCCCCTGACACAGCAGGATCCCCTAGATCCAGTCAATAGGGGTTGGAAGGGACCTCGAAAAATCCCCTGCCTCTCTTCTCCCCTGCTTCTCCCCTCCTCTCCCTCTCCCTCTCCCCTCCTCTCACCCAGCGCTCGCTCAGACCTCAATAAAGCCACTTTCCAAACCGCAGCAGCGCCCCGGCTCCAAAGTACATAGTTCACATTTAAACTTGGGGCCAGATAAAATGATCCAAAGCTGGGAAGCAAGAGGAGAGATCCTGTTTCCAAGAAGCTGCTCTTCCCTGGCTGATGGCTGCAGGAGGAGGAGGAGGAGGAGGAGGTGGAGGTGGAAAAACAAGAACAAGCTCGAGCACTGGTCTGGGATGGTATCGTGCTCTGACAGTCTCCCAACGCTCCCCTGGCACTGAAGCTGCTCTGTTTCACAAGTCCATGGCCCCAGGCGAGCTCTTTGGCTGCTGTTGGCTCTGGGCACAGCTCAACGTGTTCCTTCCCTGTGCGAGATGCACACACAGGTGCCCAGGGGAAGGCAGAGGGGAGGGGGTGCGGGACAGAAGCGGCACCCAGACCCCACCTCCGTCCTGCTGCTCAGCGAGAGAAGGAGCTTCTCAAGCTCAGGCCCCACCAGGTTGCCCCCGTGCCCATCCCCTTCCTTCCTTGGCGCGGCTCACAGCACAAACATTGCACAACCTGGTTTCCATTGTGTTTGCCCTTCCTGAGAGGAATTTTCTTGTCACTCTTCCATCTGCCGGCAGAACAGGCTTGCCACAGGGAAAGTTTCCCGTCAGCCCAGTTCCTCCTCGGGGTCTCTGTAGGCTGGAGAAAAGGAGCCTGAAGGGTGACCCCATGAATGTTGATCAATGTATGTGAAGGGCGGGTGTGAGGGGGATGGAGCCAGGCTCTGCTCAGGGGCATCTAGTGGCCAGTGGCATCCAGGGGGAGATCAGAATGGAGGTGGTTAGGAGATGGAGAGAGATTCTCCTCCTGCTCTGCTCTACCCTGCTGAGACCACAGCTGGAATGTTGTGTCCAGTTGTGGGCCCCTCAGTTCCAGAAGGACACAGAGCTGCTGGAGAGAGCCCAGCACAGAGCCACAGAGATGATGGAGGGAGAGGAGCATCTCCTTGCAGAGGAAAGGCTGAGGGAGCTGGGGCTCCAAGCTGGAGAAAAAGGAGGGTGACCCCAGGAATGTTGATCAATATGGAAAGGGTGGGTGTCAGGAGGATGTAGTCAGGCTCTGCTCAGGGGCACTCAATGACAGGACAAGGGGCAGTGGGTGTAAGCTGGAACAGAGAAGGTTCCACATCAGTGGGAGAAGGACCTTCTTCCCAGTGAGATGTCATAGCCCTGCAGGGGCTGCCCAGAGGGGTTGTGGAGTCTCCTTCTCTGCAGACGTTTCAAATCCACGTGGGCATGCTCCTGTGCGACTGGATTTAGGGGATCCTGCTGTGTCAGGGGGATTGGACTGGGTGATCCTTCGAGGTCCCTTCCAACCCCTAATGCTCTGTGATTCCCTTTCAATCTTGCAGACAACAGAAGAGGGGCAGATGACTGAAGAAGCCTTTAAGGACATTGCAAGGTCCTGTAGAAAGAGACTTACAGATGCACCAGCTCACTTAAGAGCTGAATCTGGCCTAATCTGTCCCGGATAACAAACAGGGCTTTCATAAACCCATTAATAACAAAAGGATGGACAGAGAAACTCTACTGCTCCTTGTTGGATGAAGGGGAGAACGGTGACTGAAGACAGTGAAAAGGTTGAGGTACTCCACACCTTCTTTGCCTCAGCCTTTAACAAAAACCTTGGCCATCCTTAGGGAACTGGGCTCCTGAGGTGGTAGACAGGGACAGGGAGCAGAATATCCCTCCTGCAATTCAGGAG
This sequence comes from Rhinopomastus cyanomelas, assembly GCA_013400115.1. Lineage (NCBI taxonomy): Eukaryota > Metazoa > Chordata > Aves > Bucerotiformes > Rhinopomastidae > Rhinopomastus > Rhinopomastus cyanomelas. The sequence continues at coordinate 56,094 of VXBP01008239.1, read as the reverse complement.
GAAGTAGTTATGAACCTGCTGTGCCCCTTGGATCTAACAAGTCTGTGGGTCTGGATGGGAATTATCGCAGGGTGCTGAAGGAGCTGGTGCAAGAGCTAAGCTGCTCTCCATCATTTGTCACTGGTCCTGGATAACTGGGGAGGTCCCAGGCTTGGTTAATGTGGTGCCCATCCACAAGAAGGGCTGGAAGGAGGACCTGGGGAACTCTAGGCCAAAGAGAAGAGGCTCCTGAGGGCCATCTCAAGCAGCTAGGAAGTGGTGCTGAGTGGAGACACAGTGAAGACACCCTGTGGAGAAAGAAGAGCAGCAGACAACTGGCCAACAGCACTGGGGTAAACGCAGTCAGGAGCACTTGGACCAGTGACTTCTAAGAGCTTGGAGTATTTGTGACCCGTTCCCAGACACTGAGCCCTGTGTGTTCTCAGACAGAAGGGAGGTGAAGAAACAGTCAGTGGAACAAGCAAGCTCGGAGCTGTGCATCGGTCTCACTCGCTCACGGCACCGAGGCCACTTGGAACCTGGGTCGCCCTGTGATGCAGCACTGGCTCCTTGCATCAGCTGCACAGCCAGGACCTGCCCTTCTGGATTCCGCCCTTTTGGAGAGGACAAAACTCCAGTTTTCAAGGGCAACTGTACAAACAGGAGATGGGAGTATTTGTGTTTCTCTCCAAAGGCCGGCGCAAGCAGCAGGGGTCTGCGGGGTGATTTATGAGGTGGGAACGCGGCTCGAACTGCATGTTAGACAGGGGGCTGCCTTTGCCGGGTGGCTGTCCGGGCTGAAGAGCTCTCACAGCAGCTTTGACCCAGGTGGTCGCAGCTGCTAGGGACTCAAGACGAAGTCGACTCCTCTCCCCCCCCCGCTCCCCCAGATGGAGCCAAAACGCCAGGGGAGGTCGTTTTCCTTTTATTGGTTCCCCAGAAGAGCTCTTCCCCGCACTTGCCAGACATGATACAAAACAAGCAACAGCACTTGGTTTCATGTACAGAAACAGTTTGCTGGAGTATAAAGAGTTACTGGTGACCATTACGGAAGAATGCCGGCTTATTCCAGGGGCACTTCAGTATTCCTGAGGAATAATCATGGATTTCTCCTTCGTTCCTTCCCACTGGGATGGTCACAGCCATTAGTCACTGCTCCTGTAAAGCAAGAAGGCTCCTGTTATTAAAAAGCCATTTGGGTTCCTTACGTGGAAGGTGCTGCGCGACGTAGCGTGAGGCGCTCCGTTCGGTGCCACTTCCAGAGGGAAGGCTGGTGTTTTCATCCTCCGCTGGGCTGAGGAGCTGAGCGTGGAGACGTCCAGCAGCTGTTTCCGTAGCAGCAGCACCACACGTCCGGGTGTTCTTCGCAAAGCCCAGCATTCGCGCTTGACTGAATGCAAATCAAAGCCACCAAGGGCAGGAGGAAGGGCTCCAGTGGCCTGACCTCGGGCTGGTGCTCATCAACACCCTCTGCCTGGCTGTCCGAGTGCAATGTTGTGGGATTGTGGGTGACAAATGATATAGTAGAGGCTGAAGAACCTGAAAAATAGGATCCTTTCCCTTTCGCAAGGAAACCTGCACTGGGTAATTCTCAGTCAAACTAGAATGAATGAAATAATTTGAGGCCTCCCCTCCAGTACTGGGGGCAGTGCTGGGCCCCTCACTTCAAGGAAGAGATTGAGGGGCTGGAGTGGGTCCAGAGGAGCAACGAGGCTGGGGAGGGGACTGGAGGGAAAGACTGATGGGGAGAGGCTGAGGGAGCTGGGGGTGTTTAGCCTGGAGGAGACTCAGGGGGGGACCGTCTCCCTCTCTCCAACTCCTTGGGAGGTTGGAGTCAGGTGGGGGCTCTTCTCCCAGGCAACCAGTGCCAGTACAAGAGAGCAGGGCCTGAAGCTGCCAGGGGAGGGTTAGGCTGGATGTCTAGAAACCCTTCCTCATAGAAAGGGTAATCAGAGCCTGGACTGGACTGCCCAGGGCAGTGGTGGAGTCCTCATCCCTGGAGGTGTTGAAGGGCAGCCTGGCTGTGGCCCTTAGTGCCCTGGTCTGGCCACTGGGGTGATGTTAGGTCCTGGGCTGGGGGCTTTTCCAGACTCAAACATTCTGGGACATCTATGCCAGTTTCTCTACCTCGCTCTCCAACATGTTTTATTTTGAAGAAGCTGATTCAAGAATCCTGTTTCCCTTCCTCTATAGGGATCTACAGGAGACGGCACTTGTGAACAGGAAGTCTGGGAGAGCTGGCAGCAGCTCACGTGCCAGCACACCTAACGAGGACTGGGCACAACCCACACCTCTAGATCCACCAGGAAAACCTAAAAATCCCTTTGTGCCTCCTCCATCACACAGACAGGTAACACAGGAGGAGTTTCTGCCTTCTATGGCCTTGCCATGCAAGGTTCCTGGCAGAATGTTTTACCTCAGTGCTGAAACACCTGTACACACATCGCAGCGGACGCCCCTGCAGCAGAATGCTTCCAGCAGCACACGGCTTTGGGATCCAGCCGACACACATGTGCTCCCGGCTTGCAGCCAGAAGCCACAGAGATCAGTGACCCAGAGAGCAGCCCCGACTTTTACACGTGAAGAAACACAGACCCTGTTACAGGAGCCATGGGGTGAGCTGAGCGCACTGTGGGCAGGGTGCGCGTGCACACGGGACTCCTGACACTGAATCCACTTGCGAGTATCTCATTGTGCCTGTTTTTGTCCCGTTTCTTCAGCCTAATCACTGCATTCCCTTCAGCCAAACAACCCACAAAACTCAAGTGAATCCATGAACCCGAGTCACTCCCTTCTCTTACTGAGAGCACGTTACAAAACAAGGACCCCACAGAAGATCTGCTCCCACGGGCAAATCTATGTGGCAGCATATTTCTGTTCCTTCCCAACTCAGCTCTGAAAGTCTGAAGACAGGATCTCACCCTTAGCTTGGCATTTTGGCCTTTCTAATTAGGTTGTGGGAAAACCTACCTGCAGGATCTGTTGAACTAGCCCCATGCACTGAGACTCCTGTTTCCTGTGCAACTCATAAAGCCTGGCTCACAAAGGAGGCTTCCTGGTGACCTTCGAGCTGCTTTCCAATCTCTGAAGGGGGCTACAAGAAAGCTGGGCAAGGGCTTTTGACACGGGTGGTTGTGAGAGGAAAAGTGGAAAGGGGTTCAGCCTTGGACAGGGGAGGTTGAGGTTGGACACGAAGAGCGAAGGTATTACAGATTTCTGAAGAGTACCACGAGTTTCTTCTCACTGGAGCACCCTTCTGGGAAAGGATGAGCAACACCCGTTTGAACGGTTTCTAAGGGGACCACAGAACCATCACAGAGGATTTAATCCCAACATACAGACAGTTGCCAGCAGCAATACTTACTTTTACAAATTTGCCGTGGAGAAGATACGGAGACTGGAAGTCATGTTGGCAATTGGAATAAGCCATTCCCAACCCCATCCCAGACCCAAAAGCGATAGGCCATGTCTTTCCTGGTGGGGAGGCAAGCAGAGAAAAGTTGTTAAGCTCAAGAAGAGCTGTTTGTTTTAAAGGGCAGGGACAGCGTTGTTAAGTAACAGCCAAGGAAGATTAAACTACTCAAAGGTGCTTTGGCAGGGAGGGTTGGACTAGATGATCTTTGGAGGTCCCTTCCAACCCCTAATTTCGTGTAGTTAAGCATTTGCAAGGTCTAGGAGTATTACAATCAGCCAAAAGCCAGACCACTTCAAAAGAATGAGGGTAAGACACTGTATTTCAGATTTAACAGAGAGCAATCACAGAGTCACAGAACATTAGGGGTTGGAAGTGACCTCCAAAGATCAGACAGTCCAATACCCTTGCAATCTCTGAAATCAGGACCACAGAATCATAGAATCACTCAGGGTAGAAAAGACCCCTGGGATCATCAAGTCCAACCATCAGCCCTACTCTACAAGGTCACCTCTAAACCAGATTCCCCAATGCTACATCTAAGTGACTTTTAAGCACTTCCAGGGATGGGGACTCAACCACCACCCTGGGCAGCCCATTCCAGGGCCTGACCACTCTCTCTGGGAAGAATGTCTTCCTGATGGCCAGTCTAGCCCTCCCCTGTTGGAGCCTGAAGCCCTTCCCTCTGCTTCTGTCACTAATGAACTGTGAGAAGAGCCCAACACCAACGTCTCTGCAGTGTTCTTTCAGATCGTTGTAGAGAGCGATGAGGTCTCCCCTCAGCCTCCTCGTCTTTAGACTAAACAGCCCCAGCTCTCTCCATCTCTCCTCATCAGATTGATTCTTCAGGCCCTTCCCCTGCTTCGTTGCCCTCCTCTGCCCTTGCTCCAGCCCCGTGACATCTCCCTTGGACTGAGGTGCCCAGAACTGGCCCCAGTACACTCAAGGTGTGGCCTCACCAGTGCTGAGTCCAGGGGGACAATCACCTCCCCACTCCCGCTGGCCACACAGGCTCTAATCCAGGCCAGGATGCCACTGGCCTTCTGAAAACATTACTACCTTCAGAAGATGTTGCTGAAAAACTCTCGTGTTACCAAAGCACATCCAAACAAGAATGGAGATGGGTGTGAAAACCCTGGCAAGCCTGGCACAAACTCCCATCTGGACACACAGGTCTACTCATGGGGCTCATGGTTCCCTAAGCCACTCCAGAGCCCAGGAGGAGCTCAGAGAGAGATGCTGCATGGAAACAGCTGCGCTTCACAATGGTCAACAGTTTAGGTAGCTCCACACCAACTGGAAAGACAGGGCCCACAGTGAAGTAATTGGTCTAAGGAGCTTATTCAGTTTTACACGCTTCACAGATTTCTGGGGTTTAAACTGCACCTACACCAGCCACCAACTCAGAAGCCAGGCAGTCACGACAACGTCAGTAACTTACTTTTGAAGAAGATGACTGAGAAAACAATTCCTAATCCAAACCCAGCACCTGTGAGAAGAAACACAGTGAGTGAGGACCAAAACACCACAAAGTAATGGAAAATGATTCAGTTCTTTGCCGGGATTCTTCGCGTCAGCTCAGGAATATCAGACTCCATGTTATTTCAGCAAAGTGAACCAAGAACCAGCAATTAGGAGAAAAATAAGCCTGTTTGTTTAAGTACGTGTGAGCAGCTAACTCAGGTTGGAAGCCCAGCAGGCGACTCCACCATCCCACAGCACTGGGAACCAGATCAGACCCTCATCGTACCAGGGAGTTACTGAATTTCGGTCACCATCTACTGTGTGGAATTAAGGTTTATTTGGCTCGTTGTCAGTGAAACCAGGAAAACTTAAATGAAAACTTACTGTGTCCTTGAGCTTTAGGTTTTGCAGATTAAACATCTCATTGTATTTGGTTTATCTCACTGCTTTAACTACTTCAACGTGTGTCCCAAGGGCAGTGAAACTTTGATGCTTTGCGTTACCTTATACCTCGCAAAAGAAACCTTGGGGCTGCTTATCTTCCACATCCTCAACGTTCATTACTGAGCCCAGCTAAGCACGTTAGGAAAGAATGGCTTTTCACCTCCTCATGCTATGTGGAGAAATAACTGCAGTGCTTTAGAGAAGATCATGGAATCATCCAGCACCGTTAAAAAAATTGCAGCTGGCAGGACTGGGAAGAAGCCTTCTTTCCTTGGAAGGGGCAGTTACCCTTTGCAAGGGTTTCTTTGCAAGTCTGCAAAACTCCTCTCAGGAGCAGTTTTATATTAAGTAGAGCAGTTAAAGCTTTGAGTAAGTTCTACCTTTAATTACACTCCTCACAGAGTGCTGTGTTAAATTCTGGAGTCTTCAGCATCAGAAGGACACAGAGCTCCTGGAAGGGGTCCAGAGGACAGCAACTCAAATGAGCAGAGGGCTGGAGCACCTCCCCTGTCAGGACAGGCTGAGCAAGTTGGGGTTGTGCAACGTGGAGGAGAGGAGGGTCCCAGGTGACCTTTGAGCAGCTTTCCAGTCTCTGAAGGGGGCTACAAGAAAGCTGAAGTAGGGCTTTAGAAAGGGGTGGTAGCGAGAGGACACGGGGAAAGGGTTCCTGACTTGGAGAGGAGATTGAGGATGAGGTCCTTTCCCGTGAGGGTTACTGAGATTAGACATGAGGAAGAAACTCTTTCCTGTGACGGTGGGGAGATGTTGGAACAGGCTGCCCAAGGCAGCTGAGGCTGCTCCATTGCTGGCAGTGTTGAAGGCCAGGTTGGCTGGGGCCCTGAGTAACCTGCTCCAGTGAAGGTGTCCCTGCCTTTGCAGGGAGGTTGGAACTAGACAATCCTTAAGGTCTCTTCCAACTCTGGCCGTGCTAGGATTCTACAGCTGCTAAAGACAAGAATTTTAGAGAGGGTGCAAAAGTAAAGTTGTTTCAAGAAGGAAAAAAACCCACAATCACTCATTAAAAAACACAAACAGCTTTCAGTTTATTTTGCAGCCAACACCTCCTGTTATAGATTTCAATTATGTCACTAAAAGAGAGCTAACTTAAGGCTGATGAGTTTTATTAATCAAAAGATATACTTTAATAAAGCCACTTTATAAAAGCACGCAATCCTCATTTAAGCTGCTGCTGAACACATTACTAAATGGGCTGAGTCCAGACCAACGCCACAGAATCCTCTACCCTGCTGGCTTACAGGACTGTGTCTTCTCGTGAAGTTTCCTTCTGCTCTTTAAACCTTTTTCCTTGCAAAAACTTCACCAATGACTGAAACAGTAGGCACCTAGTAAATTAATTCAGCCCCCCCAATGGTTCTCATTGATTACAGAACCTTGACCACAGGACCAGAGATGACCAAACAGATGATCTGAGTGAAGTCCTTCATGCAGACTCTCCTGCTAGGACCTTGCTATCCACATTTATCCAGAGCTGGGAATCTGAGCTGCTTCTGAAAACTCTTTCCATCCTACTGCAGTCGTGACAGAGGGAACTACTTTAGCAGGTCATAACAGCTCCGGGGTAGCCTTACAAAACATGGGATGCGGGGAGGAGCTCCCACTGCCTGCCAAGTGGTCCTGACACAACTCCCCCAGGTGCCTGACAAACCGAGCATTTCGCACAAGGTTGAGTTTTCACTCTAATCATTTGCACAGCTAAGGGAAGGTCTCTGTTTGACACAGGTCTGCTAGGAGCGTCAGGCTTTTTATTTCAGACGCAATAAGAGACACTACGTGAAGCATCTCCTCTAAGCAGCTAACCACTCACAGCCTGTCAGCGACTGGTGTTTGGACATCGACTGGAAGAGCCATCACACACTGCTGAGAGCAGTGGACCCACCGTGCAGGCTCCTCTGCTCCTCCTCCCCAAGCAGGCTCTTCCTTCTGTACTTCTGCTATAGTGCAGCTGCCGCTGGCTCACAGAGTGTTTATGCCATTAAGGGTAATTACTATCTTCAAGAATTCATCCAGTGGACACTGCGTGGCCCTCTAACCCAACTCCCTCTGCCAGTCTTTTTCTCCGATGTGCTGTTAGGCTGCTTTTTTTTGTTAGGGGTTGTTTCAGGGTTGAAAGGACTTTCTGGGGGGTCATTCCTTTCTGCTCAGACAGCACCAGGCATTGTTTGAACTGTCTGGGTCACACAGGGAGAGACACGGGTCCCACACTTCATGTCCAAGAGGAGATCCCCTCTGCCAACCCAAACACTTTAGCTAATCAATGACAAATGATTTACAGGATGAGGAATTCTGCATCATCTCCATGCAGAGCCCAGGCAGTTGCTGATGTCACCATATTTTCCGTGGTACCAGTCAAACCCACACTCACCCCACCAGCGTGGTGGTAAGCTGCTGACCTAAGGAAGCAGCTATTGCTAATTCCATCTGCTTCCAAAACCTAGCACTGCCTTGTGTTCTCTTCACCTCCTTCAGATGGTCTCTTGAATTATGACCCATTTTGGAGGGCTCTACACAGCTCGTCTGGCCATGGGGGATGCTACAGGATACAAAGGGAAGTTGTAGTTAGGTGGAGGTTAGGCTCTTGTCCCAGGCAACCAGTGCCAGGATGAGAGGGCAGGGCCTGAAGCTGCCTGGGGAGGGATGTCAGGAAACCCTTCCTAATGGAAAGGGGGATCATACCCTGGAATGTACTGCCCAGGGCAGTGGTGGAATGTCCATCCCTGGAGGTGTTGAAGGACAGCCTGGCTGTGGCCCTTAGTGCCCTGGTCTGGCCGATGGGGTGATGTTAGGTCCTGGTCTGGACTGACTGAGCTCAAAGGGCTTTTCCAGCCTAAATCATTCAGGGATGCTGCAAAAAATGGCTTCTGCCATCTGCAATTCAGCCTGAGCCTAAACCAAAGCTTAGGTCTTCCCCCACACTAATACCCACCACCACTGTTAGGCAGGTGAGATCCAGCACGACTGACTCAGGAAAGGCCATTCTGCCTCTCCTAAGCCAGCTCTGTGCTGAGGCAGTGACTATTTTTCATGTGAATGCCATTTCCTTGCCTTTTTGGAGGCTGTCAGTGCCCACTACCCCAGCAGGAAGAGGAGCAGAGGGATGGTCAGTTTAAAAAGAGGACCGAGAGATATCCAGGCCCTTGCTTTAAGCAATGAAAATGCTACTGAGGGGTACAGGAGCAGATCAGACAACTAAGTACTTTTTCCTCTGCAAAAAGAAGGCAACTTCAGCAACCGAAAACGTGCCTGAGCTTCCCCCATTCCCAAGGCCGTTGGGTTCAGTCCTTCTCCTGCTAAGGATGAGACTACAGCTGAAAACTGACTGGCTGCAACACCCAACCACTACAAACTATCAGCTCTGGCCCCTCACATCAGCCAGCGCTCACACGGTAGCTGCTCTTTTCAACTTGGTTTTAAGGTTTAAGCTGGTTTTAACTTAAACCCAGCAGTTTTAGCTATATTTAATTCCTTAGCTCATGCAGTTGAGAACACATTGCTGGGACTAGTTTGTCACTCATCATTATTTCACTAGAAAGGCTTTGTGGTTACATGGTCATTTCCTGCATCTCTGGGAGCGAGGGGCAACTAAACCACCTTGTCCTGGGAGTAAAGCAACACGTTTCACTTTAATTCTATATAAAGTTACAGCAGAGATAAACAATGGCAGAGCTGCTGATGAGTTTCACAGGTTTAAGTTCTCACATGCTCCATTTCCTTTTAAAAAGAGGCAACATGTTGCTTCAAAGAGGCTCCCACCTGACTGGGACACTGCAGCTGCAGCTGTTTCTACTAAGGCTCAGCACCTCTAGGCCAGGCTTTAACTTCATAACAATAAAACATGAAAGGTTTATCTTACAATAAAAACAAACGAACACGGAAAAGCTAAGGGCTTGAGCCACGCCGGGCACATTTTCCCCCTCTTTTTCTTGCTTGACAGACTCTTTGGAGGAAAAGGCCACAGGAAAGAGTACAAGGCATTTTTCACCTCCTCTGACAGTTTAAAATGTTTAAATAGAAAAAACAGTCTCTTCCACCCTACATCCATCACTTCTGCTTAAACTCATTTACAGTCAGTGTCAACAGGGGACAGGATGGGTCTGCGGACATCTCACTCCTGCTCCCCTCGACCCCGACTCCATAAGCGCTGCAGCCGTACGGAACAGTGCAGGCACACGGAATTGGCATTAGGCACAAAGCCCAGTCTACGCAACTTTTTCATTCTTCTTCTTCTGACTCCTCCACCTTCCAAGAAAAACATCACCGCATCTCAAATCAATCTAAGGCGTGGAGGAGCACGTGCCATGCACCCAACAGGACATCATAAAAGTGTCTTGGAGAGGAACACAAATCTTCAGGACGGGCTCCTGCCCTGTAAGTACATCTGGGAAAAGCTTTTCCCTTTAAGTTTAATCAACAGCCCCTCCCACGGTGATGCTGTGTGGGTCTGTCTTAGGCTACGTGAGGAGCAACGAGCTGAGGCAGCTATTGCTGCCACACCTAGATAAACTCCTCTTCAATAGCTTGGCACCTCAAATAGAAGGCATGTTGACATCTGGCAGATGTGTTGCTGTTACTATAGCAGCTGGGAGTTATTAAATCACTTAAGAGTTTTCTTCTTGTCACATTATTTTTCTCTGCCATTCCTTAGATACAAATACACAGAGCCTCAGCCCCCTCTCCTTCAGGATCTGTTCGTTTACAGTGAGAACTGCACAGTTGAATAAAGCGAGGAAGGAGCTGCTGGGAGGCAGCTTCTTGTTTGAAGGAAACATCAACTGATCTGCACAGACAAGACTCTCTAAAATAGGTCAGGGATTTGTCCCAACATATTTCTTCCCGGCCAGAAAGACTGACTCCATTAGGATCAGGAGAAGCTCACTTAGCTTCTTTCTTTCAGGCTAGGGACAGCAAGAGCTGCAAGGTCCAGCAGCAGATCTCACCCACAGGACTGAGGCACTGGATGTTTCAGAGGAGCATCAGCTCAGGCCAGCACTACAATTTGCTTTAGGTCAGGAAATGCCCAATTAACAAAATCAAGATCTTTGAAGTAAACAAGACAAGCAAGTCTCAAACTACATTCTTCCTCCTCTTGTAGGGTGTCCCATCCTGCTCCCTTCCCATTCCAATTACAGAAGATACAGAGATAATTGTGCAAAACAGGGAGGAAATCCTCAGGGAGGACCTTCCTAGGGCAGTACTTAGCACCAGTTAGAAATCCAAGACCATGAAATCACTTATTTATGGAGAGAATTAATTTCAGGCAGACTTTTAGCAAGATCTTTCATGGCAGGAACTGGATTTTCTTCAAACACCAGCCCTGAAGGTTTCATTCTCATCTCCCCCGTTGTGTAAGGTGTTTACATAGCAGGGAGAAAAATGAGCAAGGACCCTGCAAGAAAACATAGTGAAACCGTATCCCAAGTGCTCGAGGAAGAAGCAGGGGAAAAGCATGTTTTGTTTTCTTCTAGCATCTGACTGCAGTCCCACTTGGAACGACAGAACAAAAATATCCAAACACCATTTGGATACAAAACTCCCCGCAAGCTTTCGGGGGCCACTTTCACCCTGTGGTTCAGCCACTGCCCGAAGGGGAACCTTGGATAAACATCAGCACTTTTGCAGATGGACACAGAGCAGTGGGAGGCATCGCTGTCAGCCCACCATCTCCTCCCCGCTGAGTAGTTGTAGCAGACCAGAAACTTTTCGTGAACTGGTGAGATGAGAGGGCACCTGCGTTTCCTCCCTGTTTTGAAAAGGGAAGGGGAGAAGAGTGGGAGCTGCAATTTGAAGAGGCAGCAAAGACCTTATCAAAATTGCATGGAGCTCGGACACAAACCCGGGGGTTGTACTGTATGGGGAAAGGTACCTCTGCCTGCACACCCTGCCTTCTCTGACTGCAGCACAACATCCCACTAACCACAGTAGTAACTGCTACACAGAGTTTAGCTGGAGCAGACACAAGCAAGTGAACACACAAGGGCTGGCAATCGCAGCTCTTCACACCCATCCAGGGTAGGTTGACCATTACTGACGTCTACTGGCCCAGCTAAGAAACGGAGGGAATCTTCTACAGCAAGAGTGCTACAGTGGCACCTCCTGAGCAGAAACTCCAAGGGAAGAAGCCTGATCCTTCTCAAAGCTCTCCATATTCATTTATCATCAAGGATGGGCCCGCAGCCCTGAAAGGGTATCCTCAGAGAACTGAGGGAATGAAGAACAAAGGGTTGTTCCCATCTCCTGCTGAACCATTCCTAGGGCCAAGAGAGTGGTTTAGGGGATCACTTGGCTGCAGTCCCCTTCCCCTAGACAGCACCACTTGGTGCAATCCCCTGCAGAAGGTGCAGCTGGCAGCTTCACAAGGCACCAATGCAGAGGACACTTTGGATTCATCTCCAGCAGAGATTTTACACAGTCTGGGCTTTTCAATGGGTGCACTATCAGCTGGGTTTCACAGCTCGGCATTCAGGTTTCCTGCACACCAGCAGGGTGGAAACAAGAGCTGAGCAGGGCTTGCTCAGCATCACTCACCGGTGTGGTCAGCAGGTGAACGGGTACAGCCAAGAGGAACAGCAGGCCTCAACAGAGGCAGGAGAGACCTGGATTCCTGTCTTTTTTCCAAAAGACAACAACAGCCCCTTAATTTGTAGGCAGTCCTGGTATTCTGAGCTCTGCTAACAACATAACCAAACACTGCTCTGAGATTTTGCATTAGAAGCCTGTTCACAGAAGAGCATTTGTCCAGCTCTTCCAAATAAAACACTTTTTTGCAGGCTGTGTCGCCTCCCTGCTCAGCCTAAGCCACAAGCAGTTAGTATTTACACTGCTTGTACATACAACCAGTAGAATCAGATCTTCTGTTTGACAACCAAGGAGAGTGAGGGGTCCCATGCAATCTGCAGTTGTGTGGTGGCAGAACATGCTGGTTCTCCAGCATTAAAAACAAAACTCCAAATACAGAAAAAGTCCACAGAATTCCAGAATGATTGAGGCTGGAAAAGCCCTCTGAGCTCAGCCAGCTCAGCCCAGGACCTAACATTACTCCAGTGGCCACACCAGGGCACTAAGGGCCACAGCCAGCCTGTCCTTCAACAGCTCCAGAGATGGATGGGGACTCCACCACTGCCCTAGACAGTCCATTCCAGGCTCTGATCACCCCTTCCATGAGGAAGGGCTTCCTAACATCCAACCTAACCCTCCCCTGGCAGCTTCAGCCCTGCCCTCTTGTCCTGGTGATAGTTGCCTGGGAGAAGAGCTGAACCACCTGACTACAATCTCCATTCAGGGAGCTGGAGAGGAGAGTCTCCCCTTCTCCAGGCTAAATACCTCCAAGCTCCCTCAGTGTCTTCTCATTAGCCTTTCCCTCCAGTCCCCTCCCCAGCCTTGTTGCTCCTCTGGACCTACTCCAGGCCCTCAATCTCTTCCTTGAAGTGAGGCGCCCAGCACTGCCTCCAGTACTTGACACGAGGCCTCCTCAGGGCTCAGTACAGGAGGAGAATGACATCCTCAGCCCTGCTGGTAACACTATTGCTGATCAAGATGCCACTGGCCTTCTTAGCCACCTGGGAACCCTGCTGGCCAGAGGTCCCTCTCTGCCTGGCCGCTCTCCAGCCACTCACTTAGACCTGGTAGCCAAGACTGGATGGTCACATTACAACTGCCAAGCTAAAAAACCCCACCTCGAAACAGGAATTTCAGCCTTTTAGTGTATTTGGGGAAAGTCTAATCCAGTCTTCAGAAAGAATAACCAAGCTTTATCACTTTATATCCTGACTTTATCCCATTCATAACCACGTGAAGGATTATTTAAAAATCCTGACACTGCAATCCATACAGCGGTTCCTTCTGAAATCTTCAGCCTGTGGACTGACACAAACACCACCATCTCACCCTCCCCATAAACAGAAACAAGCAGGCCAGATGGTGCAAACCAGAAGAAATCAGAGCTGTTGCAGAACTGAGAGAGCCCTTTTTGTCTTCAAAGAATTCCTATTCAATGGAAATTAAATGTGTTTTCTTTTCAGATGTCAAAACAGAGGATTAGAGAAAATGAACGTTTCTCCACTGGGTTATTCACAAGTTTCCAGGCAGAAAGTCTGTCAGACACAGGCATATATCACAACGTTTGTCTCAAAATGAACTTCAGTGCAGTGACTTACAGAATCATCCTGGCTGGAATGGACCTCCAGGATCAAGCCCAGTTCTTATCCCAGTATTTCCCTAACTCCTAGACCATGGCCTCAAGTGCTCTAGCTACTCAGGTTTTAAACATCTCCCTGGGCAGCCTGTTCCAGTGCCCAACCATTCTCTCAGGAAAGAGCTTCTTCCTAAGATTCAATCTAAACATCCTCCAACTTGAGGCCATTTCCCCTTGCGCTATAATTAGTAATTTGGGAGAACACACCAGCACCAGCCGCGCTACAACCTCCTTTTAGGTAGCTCTAGAGAGCAATAAAGTCTCCTCTCAGCCTCCTCTTCTCCAGACTAAATAAGGCCAGTTCCCTCAGCTGCTCTTCTCAGGGGCTGTTCTCCAGAGGTCTCCCCAACCTTGTTGCCCTTCTCTGGCCTTGGTCCACCACCTCAATGTCCTGCAGCACCCAAAACTGAACCCAGTACTCAAAGTGCAGTCTCACACAGGCACCATCACCTCCCTACTCCTGCTGGTTACTCCATTCCTGATCCAGGTCAGGATGCCATTCGCCTTCTGGGCCACCTGGGCACTCTGCTGGCTCCTGTTCAGCTGGTTGTCATCCAGTACTGCCAGATCTCTGCATGGCTACTGTCCAGCCATTCATCTCCCAGGCTGTAGCTGCAGGGGGTTAATGAAGCCAAAATGACCCTGCACTTGGCCCTGTTAAACCTCATCACCTTTGAAGACTATCATCATCTTCACTGTCAAACTACTAGAGCCTGAAGTAACTTCTGGGTTGCTTCCACTTCCAAAGTTGACCCTCACAGATAATTCCATGAAGGAGATTGCCAGCACGGATGCTGCAGTGACTAGATCGATCACAAAAGCACACAAAGCAGACAACTGCTTTCACACACGATGAGAAAAGCGTGTCTGTGGCCATCACACTGGGTTTAGAGTTAAGGATGGAATTAAAGAGCTGCAGCTCAGTCTTTTTGGGGCAATATAATGAAAATCACTCCCTTAGTGAGATCTCTGCTCACTGCCACCCTGAAGCCAAGACTGGGAATCCTTGGACTAGAGCACTAGGATGTCTAAGAACATATTTTTTACATCTGTTGCCACTTCAGGGCAAAAGAAACACCAAATTAAACCAAAAAGCCTGCTGAAGAGCCATCTGCATGGAAACCAACCCTGCATACTTTTTTTTTCAGCTTCCCCAAGAGGCTCTCCATGTCCTGGATCCCTACTGGTACAGCTGCAGTGTGGATCAAGTTCTTGTTTATCATTTGGCATACTTAGTATTTTACGATAAAGCAACCAGTGCTACAGAAACATAAACATATCTGGCTCTGTTTGTCAGACAAACCTGAATAGAATTTCATAAGGGAAAACAGCGCTCTGGAGCACTTGACACTTTACAAAGGCCTGACATAAACAATGGAAGTTTCGGTTTACTTCAACTTATTAAACAGCTTTTCTAATGGAAAAGTATTAGGCAACTAAAACCCCCTTCGAGTTCCTCATCAGCTTTCAAACATAAGGCCACTACAGTGACAAGAAGTAAACAGTTACATTTTTCAGATGTTATTTATGGGTCTAAAAGACTTCTGCCGCTCCAGGACTCCTACCGTTTCTGTCAGATATGGGTCTTCTTGCTCTATCCAGAGCAGATCACAGTATTACAGAACACTGAGGCTGGAAAAGATCTAGAAGATCATATAGTCCAACCTTTAAACCTACTCTTACCTTCATCACCCCGACACAGATCTCTAAGCACCTCATCTAAAGCACTTTTAAAAACCTCCAGGGATGCTGACTCAGCCCCTGCCCTGGGCAGCCCATTCCAAGGCTTTACAGCCCTCTCAAAGAATAAACTGTTCCTAATGTCCAGCCTAAACCCCCCTTAGGCCACTCCCTCTAGTCAAAGAATCACAGAACATTAGGGATTGGAAGGGACCTCAAAAGATCATCTAAGTCCAATCCTCCCGCCAGAGTACTGGTGAGAAGAGGCTAGCACCTACCGCTCTACCATGTCCTTTCAGATAGTTGTAGAGAGCAATAAGGTCACAGATTCACAGAAATTGGGGATTGGAAGTGACCTCAAAAGATCATCCAGTCCAATCCCCCTGACACAGCAGGATCCTCTACATTCAGTCGCACACAAACATGGCCAGGCAGGTTTTCAATGGCTCCAGAGAAGTAGACTTCACAACCTGCCTGGGCAGCACCTGCCAGGGCTCTGGCACCCTCACTGGGAAGAAGGTCCTTCTCTGATTGATGTGGAAACTCCTCTGTTGCAGCTCACACCCAGTGTCCCTTGTCCTATCACTGGGCCCTGAGCAGAGCCTGGCTCCATCTTCCTGACACCCGCCCTTTCCATATTTACCAACATTCACCCTCAGGCTCCCCTTCTAAAGAGCCCCAGTTCCCTCAGCTTCTCTTCAAGGCTAGTTCTCCAAGCCTTTCACCAGCCTGGATGCTCTTTTCTGCATCTACTCCAGCACCGCAATGTTCTTGTACTGAAATGCCCAAAACTGAACCCAGTACTCAAGGTAGGGTTTCACCAGTGCCAGTACAGGGAGACGATCACTTCCCTAGACCTGTCTAACACAAGCCAGGATGCTGCTAAAGATTTTATTTGGTAAAGCCAGCAGTTCTGTCTCACTGATTTGCCAGCCCTGCACACAGAGAGTGCTGAACTGCACCTACACAGCTACTATCGCTCTTCAATCTCACAGCCCTAAGTGAAGTGGTTTGCTGCTGAAGTGCTGTAGCTGTGAGAATATTTAAGGACAAATAAGCCTGGAAGAAAACGAGTGGAATTATTCCCCTACTTAAAAGAAAAAGCCACAACCAACTGCCTGCAGGGCTGGGACAGGAGGGAAAAGCTTCTCAATGTCAAACTGCATACACGTGCCAAAGCCTTCAGTATGTCACGCTGCCTACTGCTTTTAATAACACAGCCCTCTCGCACCCTGAGTGATGTGAACAGCTCTGCACACACAGATTTCCAAACCCTCAGAGTGGAACCAAAGGCGGGCAAGGTCGTCGCTGCCCGGGGCTCATTCATTCGGGGCTGCAGCGGTCCCCGGGCCGCCGGGCTCAACGCGGAGGGAGATTTCCCAGGGGAACCTCTTAGCTCCAGCCGAGGGATTAACCACAGGCCAAACCCGACCCTCCGCTATTGGACCGCACGTAAAAGGCGCTGGGCAAGGCCCACAGTCCGGGATGGCGGCTGGAGCGGGCAGGAACGGGTCGGTGTCCGTGGCCAAGGTCACCTTGCCAGGCCCGGGGCCGCTCTGCTCTCTCTCGCCGGTCCTAGCCTTCCTGGTGCAGCGATGCGGACCCGCAGGATCCTCGCTTCTTGCCCGGCCCAGCTTCACATCGCGGCCAGGCCGCCGTTTGCTTCCCCCGCCAGGCCCGGAGCGGCGTGAGGGGAGTCCCAGGCAGTACCGGGACACGGGCCTCGTCGGACCGGGCGAGGTCACGCTCCCAGCCCCAGGAACACGGCAGCCCCACTCCTCCCCGGGTCTGCCCGCCGCGCCCAGCACGCCCCGCCCGTACCCAGTTTGACGGCGGAGTCGGCCAGACACCGGTCCCACTTCCTGCCCAGCTCCCCCTCCGACGCCATCTTGGCCGTGCCCTCGCCTCCTCCCCCGCACAACTCTCGCGAGAGCTGCGCCTATGGATTCAGCGCGGGAGCACTGGCTCTCGCGAGATTTAGCCGGTGCCCTGTTGTCCTGGTAACAGGCGGGAGGCCGCCATGGCTGCCCCGTCCGCCTTGGGCCCAGAACCCCTTGGAACCCTTAGAATTCGGCCCCAGACCTCGTTTGAGCCCGTAGTACCGGGCTCAACACTGCTCCAGGTCATCCTGGGCTCCCTCCCTTGAGCCTAGGGCCTTGCTTGGCTGCGCATCCCCCAGGCCCACCCTGCTGCCCTCAGGGTTTTCACCTCTTCCTTTGTTAGGGCCGACCTTTGCTGACTGCCCACAGCTTCTCTTTAGGGCCCCAAATGAGGGGCAGGTGTCTGAATAAAACAGCTGCTGTCAATCTCTCTTGATGTCCCAGGGCTCATATCTTCTATTTAAGAGCAGCTCAGGCCCTATAGCATGCTTATTTGGGAGAAGGAGCTGAATAACACCAGGAGGAGAAGACTGTCACATCAAGAAGATGCTAATATTAGAGAAAGGAGCTGTGGGCTGGTTTCTAAGTGATTTCTGAGTCTTTGGCACATCCTGAAGTGTGCTGCAGTGGTATGGACCCAGCAATGTAAGTGTGAATAGTCTTAAACTTTGTTGTAAGGAGCTTTCTGTTGCAAGTTTTATGTAGGCTTTCTGGAGGTCGTTCTCCAGAAGCCTTGTAAAAAAAAGTAGAGTGCTTTTTCAAGTAATAATGTTCTCATTCACACTTAGTAAGGCAATTTTTAGCTGTGATTACTTGATTTCATGAAGTTCTGACAGTTTTATCAATCAGTGTTGAGAGGAGGAGGTGGCTTGAATGCTTTATAAAGCTGGAAGTTTTTTAGCAAGTCAATTAAAAACTCAGGCAACAAATGAAAGTCAAAACTGTCCCAAGCTAGCGAAAATGTTAAGGCATTATTGTTTGTGGTCTTTTGTATGTATTAAAACTTGAACTGGTTTTGATGTAGAGCGATGATGAAAGGTGTTTCCTGAGCTTTGTTTAGTTTAACTCCTTCATGCACCATGGAACAATAACAATTGCTTGTTATTTGTACTTAATTAAAGAAATCAGAATGGCTTTTTAAGGTGTTTAACCCTTTCTTGGAAGGCACATGGAGAAGGGTGTTTTTGCTCTTGTGTAATGGAAGCCTCCTTTTGTCATCTTCTCTCTACAGCTTACTCCAATTAGTTTACCTAGCTGGTATCAGAAATAGAACTGTATGTCCAGTTACCTACACAAATGCCAACAGGGTCAAGCAGTTTTGTTCCCTGAGTAGGTAAAAAGGTTCTTTCTGAAACCAACAACCCCCTCTGTGCTGCACTGGTGAGACCCCACCTGGAGTCCTGGGTCCAGTTCTGGAGACTTCAATATCAGAAGGACACAGAGCTCCTGGAAGGGGTCCAGAGGAGAGCAACTCAAATGAGCATAGGGCTGAAGCACCTTCTCTGTGAGGACAGGCTGAGCAATTTGGGGTTGTTCAGTCTGGAGAAGAGGAGGCTCTCAGGTGACCTTTGAGCAGCTAGGAGGAGGGCTTTTGACAGGGGTGGTAGCAAGAGGGGAAGGGGTTCTAGTCTTTAAGAGGAAAGATTGAGATTAGACATTAAGAATGAATTCTTTGCTGTGAGGGTGCTGAGATGCCATAAGAGGTTGCCTGAGGTAGCTGTGGCTGCCCCATCCCTGGCAGTGTTGAAGGCCAGGTTGGCTGGGGCCCCGAGTAACCTGCTCTAGTGAAGGTGACCCTGCCTACGCAGGAGAATTGGAACTGGATGATCTTTAAGGTCTCTTCCAACCCTGGCCATGCTGAGATTGGTACCTTCCCCTGTGCCAGCTCCACCCTTCTGTTAACAAACAGCTCTGGAAAATGTCGGGATGGGGAAGATACTTGAAGCCTACATGTTGTTCTTTTTTTTTTTTCTCCAAAGTTAAATTCCAGTGTTTAAGCACAACCCAGAAATGCAAGGTCTTCTCTTTAGCAACAATAAATCCCTGGTGCAGGCTTGTGTGCAGTCTCACTTCACACTTACTTACAGGCTACTCAGCTTGCTGGAAATCACTAGCTTTTTGGGTCTGAGGAAGCAGCCGTGAGCTGCTGGACTGAGATGCTTCATAAAAGGCTGTGTTGCTGCCTCAGGATACTGTGGATTAAACCCTTCCAAAATGTTTCTTTTAATTGTTTGGAATGTCCAGCCTCCCTCTGAGCAATCAGTTGGCTGCTTTTAATTCCCAGAAGCATTGAGATATCTGAAGGGGCTCTGGAAAACGTTATCCATTAAGGATCTAGAGCACATGCTCTGTACCCCTTCCCTGCCCCAGGGAAAAATTAAGGCAGGAGGGAATGTGTCCAAAGGCAGTCTTTTCTCTCTATTGCTATAGTTACTTGGCAATTACTCTCTTGGTGTAATATTGAGTATTTATTGCTGCAGGACTTCAAGGTGATGTTTAGAACTCATGGCTTTGTAAAACCTCTTCTGTATTTTACAGCCCAGCATGTGCTGTCATGTCCCTGGGTTCCTTTTTTCTCTTCTGTTTTTCCAGTAAATAAATACATTAAAGGAAAAAATAGTGGACACTTAAAGGAAGCTAGAAAGCTTAAGATCACAGAATCCCAGAATGACTGAGGCTGAAAAAGCCCTTTGAGCTCATCCAGCCCAGCCCAGGACCTAACATCATCCCAGCAGCCACACCAGGGCACTGAAGGACACAGCCAAGCTGTCTTTCAACACCTCCAGGGATGGATGGGGAGGTATCCATTCCAGGCTCTGATCCCCCTTTCCAGGAGGAAGGGCTTCTTAACATCCAACCTAACCCTCTCCTGGCAGCTTCAGGCCCTGCCCTCTTGTCCTGGTGCTGGTTGCCTGGTAGAAGAACCTTACCTCCACCTGACTACAACCTCCCTTGAAGGACCTGGAGAGAGGGAGAAGGTTCCCCTTGAGTCTCCTCTTCCCCAATATAAACACCCTGAGCCCCTCCCCGTCAGCCTTTCCCTCCAGTCCCTTTCCCAGTTTCCTTACTCCTCTGGACCTGCTCCAGCCCCTCTGTCTTGAAGTGAGCGACCTAGTACTGCCCCCAGTACTCAAGATTCCTAACTATTTCTAATGGAAGTTGGCTTCTAGTAGATTCAGACTTTGTACTATCAGTGTTCTAACCTAACCTCCTAACCAGAGCTGTGTATTCATTTGTAAGAGGACTCAGAATAGATGTTATGTGTTTAAGTGAATAAACTTCTGGCTGGTTTTCAGCAGATGGTCTTTGAACAGGTTAGAGGCAGAACTGGGAATCTAAGATAAGTACCAGTTCTATATTGTGATTTCCCTGGTGTTGAGTGGAAGAAGCTGCTAGGAGGGCACAGCCCCACACACTTGAGGAGCTGAGGAGCTTCTCTGTGGCTACACTGGTTGGAACGTGAATCTTATTTTCAACACCACCCACTGTCTTTTCTTTTAACTGTTAGCTCTGGCTTTTACATGGTGCTGGAGAGGGTGCTTCACCTTCCCCTCAGTAATTTTGCATTTGAAAGTTCCAAGTGAGGTTCTTGTAACTCTTGACCCTTCCCCAGGTTGAGTGTACAGCCCCCTAAGCCCATTTTTCTCTAGCAGCCCTCCTGTCAATTCCCTGCTGTATGCTAAAATGCTCTTAATCCCCTCTTTTCCAAAGAATCCACGTGTACGTTCTCCCATAGTTTTAAATAACATGAATCACCTCCCACACACTACTACTTCTTTTTCTGCCAAGAGGAGCTGTGCTCTGCAGAAGAAAGCAGCAGTGTAGGAGTTCTCTTCTTGACGTGGTTGACGCAACCTTGGTTATGGGCCCCCATGTTGCTGTCTGTGTGTCCAGAATGCTGCTTTCATCCCACAGAGACCATCAGACCTGGGCAGGAAGCTTCAGCTCTTTGTTGTGAGTTTGTTTTTTTTTTTCCTGACAGATACAAGTTGCATTCACGCCCAAATACTGATGCTTGTTTCTCTTTTAAAACCCTTCTTGCTGTCCAAGTAACAACAAAGAAAAGTCCAAAGTCTGTGGAAAAAGAAACCCATCCCCAGCAGGAATTTGCCCTGAGGTGGGAAAAGTGCCAGCAACTCCATTAAGTCTGCTTTGCTGTCCTTATCGATTTGATGTGGGAGGTAGCTAGATACTGTGGGGATGAACAATGGGCTAAAGGCTGAGGAAGGCTCCTGTTAGGAGTGGCAGCTTATGATGCCAAGTGAAACACTGGCCAGTCCTTTCACAGTGATCACATTTGTGTTAATCAGCCAGTGCAGTTTGTCTCAGCTAATGGATTTTCATGCCAGTTCTGCAGAGCTGAGGTAACATTAGATTCAGTAGCACAGTGCTGCTGGCTGTGGTTGTTGGGTACAACTGGGTGAAGTAGAACCAGAACAAGATGTGTGTCAGCTTCTTGTGGTTAATGCTGCTTTTCACTGGGAGTTTGATGTTTATTTGCCTCAAATCTGATGGGAAGTCCAGTGATAAGTGGGTGTCCCCTAGGGATCAGTACTGGGCCCAGTTCTAGTCAGCATCTTTGTTGATGACCTTGATGAGGGGATTGAGTCCACCTTTGGTAGATATGTGGATGACACCAAGTTGGGGGGGGTGGGTCTCTGGGCTGGAGGGGAGGAAGACACTGTGGAGAGGTATGGCCAGGCTGGGTCAATGGGCAGAAGGCAATGGGATGAGGTTTAATAGGGCTAAGGGCAGGGTCCTACACTTTGGCCACAATAACACTTTGCAGCTACAGACTGGGTGATGAGTGGCTGAAGAGTGGCCTGACAGAGAGGGACCTGGCAGTACAGGGTGATAACCAGCTGAAAAGGAGCCAACAGAGTGCCCAGGTGGCCTGGAAGTCCGAAGGCATCATGGCTTGGATCAACAATAGTGTGGCAAGCAGGACTAGGGATGTCATTCTCTCCCTGTACTGGGCATTGGGGAGGCCTCCCCTTGAGCACTGAGGGCAGCGCTGGGCTCCTTGTTTCCAGAAAGAGATTGAGGGGCTGGAGCATGTCCAGAGCAGCAGTGAGGCTGGGGAAGGAACTGGAGAGAAAGGCTGGTGGGGAGGGGCTGAGGGAGCTGGGGATGTTTAGCCTGGGGAAGAGGAGACTCTGGGGGAACCCTCTCCCTCTCTCCAACTCCCTCAAGGGAGGTTATAGTCAGGTGGGGGTCGGGCTCTTCTACCAGGCAACCAGCACCGACAAGAGGGCAGGGCCTGAAGCTGCCAGGAGAGGGTTAGGTTGGATGTTAGGAAGCCCTTCCTCCTGGAAAGGGGGATCAGAGCCTGGATTGAACTGCCCAGGGCAGTGGTGGAGTCCCCATCCATTTGTGGAAGTGCTGAAGGCCAGCCTGGTTGTGTCCCTTAGAGCCCTGGTGTGGCTGCTGGGATGATGTTAGGTCCTGGGCTGAGCTGGATGAGCTCAAAGGGCTTTTTCTAGCCTAAGCCATTCTGGGGTTCTGTGAAGTTTTGTTCTTGTGTTAGAGGCAGAAACACCTGTCTGTCTTTGAGTAGTTTTGTGATTAATTTTTATTTTAGTAGTAGAAACCAGAGAAAGAAGCAATATACTGCCTCAACAGAGTTTTTCTGAAGAATAAATCTGCAAAAAAAGTGTGATTGATTTTTTTTTTTTTTTCTGGTACTTTCAGTATATTTTTCCATTAGTCCGTGGTTCTGGCTAATTTCATACAGCTTCCAACTAATGAACCATGACTATTGTTAAGAAAGGATCCAGGCTCTTACAAGCCTTTTGGCTGGTGCAGTAATGAGCTTCAAATGAAGTGCAACGTGTCAAGGAAAAAGTAAGGGAATGGAAAGTTTTGTTTCTTTCTGGTGTGTTTAATCAGCTTCTCCTTGAATCTTTTCTAATGACTGGCTACAGGCTGTGTAACTACAATTAATGACTGAGTTTGACAAGAACCACAGAACATTAAGGATTGGAAGGAACCTCAAAAAAATCGTCCAGTCCAATCCCTCTGCACAGCAGGATCCCCTACATCCAGTGGCACAGGAACATGGCCAGGCAGGTTTGAAACAGCTATACAGAAGGAGACTTCACAACTTCCCTGGGAAGCCCCTGCCAGGGCTCTGGCACCCTCACTGGGAAGAAGATCCTCCTCAGATTGATGTGGAACCTTCTTTGTTCCAGCTCATACCCACTACACCTTGTCCTATCATTAGGTACCCCTGAGCAGAGCCTGGGTCCATCTCTTTGACACCCACCCTTTCCATATTGACCCAACATTCATGTGGTCACCCCTCAGGCTCCTTTTTTCCAAGCTCAAGAGACCCAGCTCCTTCAGCCTTTCCTCAGCAGGGAAATGCTCCACTCCCTTCATCTCTGTGGCTCTGCACAGGACTCAATGCCCCCAGCCAGCCAATCCTTGTGCCTCTAGCAATATCTCTGATGGAGTGGTGTGTGACCTCTAATTTCTCTGCTGTCACTCTAGCAGACACAGTGGAATGTCTTTGCTTTGGCCAATGTATGGACAGCTTGGGCTGCTAGATTTATCATCTTCCACATTAATCAAACAAGCAGCTCTGCTTGGGTGCTGATGGTGTGGAAAAAACAGTCTAGGTTTAGCATTTTTCAGGGGGAGAAGCGCCTCAAATCAAACGCTAAATGGGCAATATGCTGGTTTACATTAAACTTGGAATTTTTATTTACTCTGCAGCTCCTGCAGTGAACAGGGAAACTCTACAGACTTTCATACTGCAAGAGTATCCTTGGTTAAGTTGCATTGGATGCAGAATGAGAGGGAGGCTTTTTTTTAATTGTCTCTGTTATTTTGACAGTGTGTACAAGGATCTCCATAGCGAGAGCTATCTGTGGCTTGAATACGAAATTCCAAGGCATCTGTTAGTGGTGTAGGTAACTTTCTTTCCTATAGTGGTTTCCAAGAAACACTTGGTTTTCTGCCTCAAATCGAGTGATGCTGCTGGTTTATTGACTCTGACTAATAGAACCCGGCAAGCTCAACTTTACCACTATTGCTGGAAGACTTTTGCAGCAGTAAATTCAATTTATGAGAAGCCCTAATAAAAGTTTAGATATCTTTCAAGTGCCACAAGCTAGACATGAAAGAAAAAGGGCAATTTGACCTAAAGAAAAAGCTCTTTAATAGAAAAATGAGTCTTCAGTGAAGCATGAAAGCTGGTGTTTTTTTTTCCCTAGGACCTTGTTCTCAGAGTCACCCTTGGTCCTGGCTAAACACTGGGATAAACAAAATAAATAGCATTTCACCATGCGTGCAGGAGGGGAAAATAAAAACCACATTGTGTTGGACCACAAACGCTTGATGAAGTTCTGGCTGAACACGAGAAGTACTTTGTAATGCTAATAAGTATTTATCCTTCAGCTTCCTCAAATGTAAGCAAATGTACAGGCAGAGCACATGTATTTTACAGTTGCTGATTGCAGGATCAA
This sequence comes from Rhinopomastus cyanomelas, assembly GCA_013400115.1. NCBI lineage: Eukaryota > Metazoa > Chordata > Aves > Bucerotiformes > Rhinopomastidae > Rhinopomastus > Rhinopomastus cyanomelas. The sequence goes on along the minus strand of VXBP01008239.1, from coordinate 31,557 downwards.
AAGCCTTGTTATTAATTGCACATGAATCCAATGTTGTAGGGCCGTTAAGCCGTCAACTGACATCAGCCTTTGCTTCCTTTGTTTACAGACCTTCATTTTAAAGATGCACAATGCCTGTCACGAAGCCTTCTGAGCACATCCTTCTAGTTAGGTGGATTGGTCACAGAACCATAGAACATTAGGAATTGGAAGGGACCTCAAAAGATCTAGTCCAATCCCCCTGCCACAGCAGGATCCCTTAGATTCAGTTACACAGGAACATGGCCAAGTGGGTTTTAAATGTCTCCACAGAAGGAGACTCCATAACCCCCCTGGGCAGCCCCTTTCAGGGCTCTGGCACCCTCATTGGCAAGAAGGTCCTTCTCACATTGATGTGGAACCTCCTTTGTTCCAGCTCACACCCATTTTCCCTTGTCCTACTATTGGATGACACTGAGCAGAGCCTAGCTTCATCCTCCTGACACCCACCCTTTACTGGTTCCATGCCAAGAGGTGTGGAAATGCTCACAGCACTCAAATTTAGTGAATCTCCTTGAATTTGGTGGTTGCCCCTTCCCCGATTGCAGTAGACAGCAGGATGGCTACAGCTGTAATTATTTGTGTGGAGTTTTCTGCCTACTGAAGTCTGCTGCAAGCTGTAGCCTACCCTGGAGAGCCTGATCCTACATCTTAATAAACAAACAAACTAAAACTCCCTTAAGCATGTCCTGCTATAAACAAGCAAAGGAGGCAGCTGGGCCTCATTTAAGATGTTCCATCTATGGTAGGAGGAATCTGCAAATCTTCTTAATGCAAATATGTTTAGGAAAACAAAAAGCAGCTGTTTATTCTGCTTTATACCTATTAGCAGGAAATAAAAATCTAGGATGCTTGTATTTCTTCTGCTTAGAAAAACATCCTCTTGGCCTTGACCATTGTTTGGATACCAAGTTGTTTAAAATATAAGGGGCTGCCTAATTCCACCAGCGCTCTGCTGTTTCTGTTTGCAACTGCATGAGCTACTGAGAGCAGAGGAGGCAGCAAATACTCTTCATGAGTAGTTTGGTGACAGAGATGATGATTTAAACATGCATTTTCAAACTGATCAGTTCTGCCCTCTCAGCCTGAGCCCTGTGCGAAGCAAAATGGGCATTACCTGTGTGGACTCCCATAAGATGAGGGGTTTTGCCCTGTGCAACAAGGAGCATTGCTTTTCTTAATTACCACTGAGGGAACAGGAAAGATGAAGCTACCTGGGATTGCTGTGGGTAGGCCTAGGGAGCTGGGATTGTTCAGCCTAGGGAAGAGAAGACTCTGAGGAGACCTTAGACCAGCCTTCCGGTAGCTGGAGGGAACCTCCAGGAGGGCTGGAGAGGGACTTTTCACAAGGGGATCCAGTGATAGGAAAGGAGAAATGGTTTGAAACTGAAGGAGAGGAGGTTCAGACTAGATCTGAGGGAAGAAATTCTTCAGTGCCAGGGTGGACAGACTTTGGAATTGGCTGCCCCCTCCCTGGAGGTGTTAAAGGCCAGATTGGATAAAGCCTTGAGCAACCAAGTCTGGCTGAGAAGTGTTGCTGCCCTGGCAGGAGTTTGGAGAAGATGAGCTCTGAGGTCCCTTCCGTCCTCAGCCAGCCTAAGACTTACAAACTAGGTTTAAGAAGTTTGGGCCAATTTATATTGAGAAATAATGAAATGTGGAGACTATGGAATAAGAAAAGATTTCTGAGGTTGTGTGGCTGCTCCACTAGCTGTGGCAAGATGATTTCCCATTTCAGGATTTGTTTGGTAGTGGTTTGTTGATGGAGTTGTCTTGCTGTTGTGTTCCTGTGCTGTACTGTAGGTTCTGTTGAGATTCTTCTCCTGTTTTCCATCCTTTGCTTCCTGGGTTTGCTTCTTCCCTGTCCTGGCAACATCAAAGTTTAAAAGCTGCACCAGCAGAATGGAAAGAAGCTGGAAAAGTCTGAGCAAAGAGTGACAGCAAATTGTCAGAAGTCCCCACACCCAGCCTAGCTTTGATTTCCTCCTTGGTGTGTGGAGTGGTAGCTGTTCAGTGTCACTTGCAGTGCAAATTCACCTTCATCAGGTGTGCCTTGACACCAGCTATTGCAGCTGGAGAGGTGGCTGAGCTGTTCATGTCCTGGGAAACCCAGGTTGTTCTTCTCCATCTGGAAGCTACAGCTGGTTTGCACTGTTAAGTGAAACGAGCAGAGTCAGGGTTATCTCTTGGAAAGTCTTGTCTGGTATCTGATAGCCACAAAAATGTGTGGTTGCAACCATTTGTGGTAACATACCAGTGACAAGGCAGAGCTTGGCTGTGACCATCTCCTGCAGGAGGGCAGTAACACAGCATTACAGCTAGGGGAAGAGGAAGCGGTGGGATACACCCGGCTCAGCAGTTAGCATTCACAGGGGCCGAGCCTGTAGTGCAGGGCCTAGAGGGCAGTGGTGGAAGCTTGAGTCCTGGCACCAGAACTCTGGGCCAGATAATTCTTCCAAAAAAGCTGCAGAGAAAAGTGGTGGCACATGATGACTCTTTCATGTGGTGACAGGGTAAATTCATAGGGCCATCCTGAGCAGTACAAGTGTGAAGGCTGGAGTCAGGATCACTTTTACTTGCAGAGTGTGTTATGGATTTCAAAAAGAGGCTTGTTCTGGGAAAAACTAAAAGCATTTTATCTGCTGCTTTCTATCTCATTTAGAGCTGTGCCACAGCTGCTGGAGCCCTGAAGTCATAACTATATAAATACTTGCTGAGCTCCATCTGGTACCTGCACATTCTGCTGAGTCTAAAGCTCCGAGGGAAAGCTGGAGGCTTTTCAACGTTGTTAACCTCAAACCACCAGAGCCTGATGCTGCTCTCTGTCCCTCTGGAGCTGAAGCAGCTGTCACAGGCAGTGATGCTCTGTTACCAGCTTTCAGCGTTGTCCATACGGTCACCAGTCAGGGCTGGCGTTTTCCGTGCCCCTCTGCTGGTTCCCGTTAGTCCTGGAGCTCGTTTCGCAGTTTGAAGGGGCCGGAGCTGCAGCCGCCGGAATCGATTCCGCGTGGGCGCCACGAGGGCCCAGCCGCTGGCGCGCCCTTCCCCTGCCGCGCCCCCTCGTCTCTGATTGGCTGCTTGATTACCCCCACACTGCAATTGGCGGTTGCTCTCTCGCGGGGTCCCTCCTCCCGTCAGGCCCGGGGACCGGTTCTCCCCGCCCCGCCCCTGTTCGCGCGCCGCGCTCCATACTTGGCGATAGCCGGCGAGCCGTGCGCTGATTGGCCATCGGGAGGCCGGGGGGCGGGGCGGAGCGGCGCTGACCCGGATGTTCACTCCTGGGTAACGGCGGAAGTGGAAGGGCCGCGGCCTGTCTCGCACCGAGACCCGACGGGACCGGGAGGCGCCGCCGCCGCCACCGTTGCTACCGCCCAGCGCAGCCCCGCCGAGCCGCCATGGTAAGCGTAGAGGAGTTGTGGGGCAGACCCTCTTCACTTCCCCCCGCCGGTGCCGTCGCCGCCTCCTCCTCCCACCCCCACCCGGTGCCGCGCCCTGGCAGTTCGGTGGCCGCTCCCCGCCCCCTCCGCCACAGTCAGTTCGTGGGGGCGGCGGGGCGGGTGGGCTTCGTTCGGGCCCGCGATGAGGGAGGCACTGGGGCGATGCTGCTAGGAGAGAGGGAAAAAGGGTCCTGGCCCGGTGATGGGGTAGCCTTTACCGAGCGGCCAGGCCCGGGCACTGCTCTGCTGCCCGGGTATTTCCCGGTTTGTGAGTCCGGTGCCCGGGGTGGTGGCTGCAGAGGAATCGCTTCCGCGTTGCACGGCGAAATCATAGAATGACGGGACTGGAAAGGACCTCTGGAGATCAGTTAGTCCCAGGCCGATGGGAGCGAGTGATCAAATGGACCCCCCGAGCGATCGGGTCCCGGCTGCTTCTGCTGTTGTCACCCACTGGCTGGCATTTCCTCGTTAAGTTGCGCTGAGAGTTAATGGGATGAGTGAAATACAGGAAAACCAAGCGTGATCGGTGCAGATGATGGTGCAGTGCTGGAGGAGAACTTTCCATTTTTCAGAGGAGAACCTCTAGCTTCTTCAGTTATGTAAAATAATCTTCATCTTGCTGTGCGATTGCTTCAATGGGTTAGCCTGGGTCACAAAACCTTTCAATTTTGTTTTAGCACCCTGTGTAAAGGGGGCAGATTTCATCAGCCTTGAGCAAATGCAATAAGAACAGCAGCTGGCCTAGGCTCTACTCTGCTCCTGACACTGCCTGGGTGGATATGCATGTAATCACTGAGATACTTTATGCCACTTGGGATTTGTGATTCAGGTTTTCCAGTGTTACATTTGAACATTCTTAACATGTTTTTGGATTTTCAAAGAGCAGTTCACTGCCTGGCAACATAAAGGCTGGTTAAACAAGCAAGCGAGTATAATCCTTCACTTCTTACCTTTACCCACATGAATTTCAGAGGCATACCATATGTTTTTTTCTTCAGAGCATGAAGATCGTGGTGTTCCTGCCACTTGTATTTTGCAGGATATTGATCTTTAGTTTCTGGTGAAAAGGTTTAGGTGAAGATTCTGCTCATGTGTTGTAGTTTAAATGCGTGGTCGTTGTACCTGACTTCTGAGTGATGGGGGTGGCAGGATGGAGTGTTTTAATTCAGTGCTGAAATCTTTGATGTGAGACTTGACAGTGAAATCAGGATTCCAACCAACTCTCTGTCACAGCAAAAGTCATCACAGGAGAAGGATTCAAGGAAAGCAAGTGGATTTCGTGTCAAATAGCCCTTCTTTTAATGGAATGTGGAAGTGTGCTCTAACAGGAACCCAGTCAGGGTGTGAATGGAACTGTACCAGTCTGTTAGAGGAGACAGAGCACAAGTCCTTCAGTAATTTCCTGAGTGTTAGAAGCTTATGCTGTCTTCTGCTTTGTTGTTTAGTCATGGAGACCCGATGGGCACAGGAGAGAATTGATCAACACAACTTCATATGCTAGTCTCTCGTGTTGAGTGGACTTCAGGGATGAGCCTGCAGCAGCCACTGTATTTGTGTTGTGGTGGCTGAAGACTCACTTGAAGAACATGGCAGCTCTAGTGTGGTTTATCTAGGTCCAGCAGAAGGGAGAAAGATGAATCACTGGTCTTGTTTGCAGAAGGCAAATGATCAGTGTGAGGGATTTAAAATGTTACTGACTCTTAGCTTAGAGTTGTGCATATAGTAGAAGCGCAGCATGCAGTCTTGACTGCAGGGCAGAGCTAGTGTTCGAAGTACTTTGAGAATCTTTCACTCTATGAAACACAATACTGAAACAAAGCATTGAGATGCTGAAATGGCCCTTTCATTGGAGGCAGCAGCTGGGAGAAGCTGGTGTGGTGCAGGGTGTTGGGTCAAACACCTTCTTGGTACCGTGGGGGTTGCCAACATTTATGTAGAGTGGAGAGATGGGAACTTTTGTCTCCTCTTTACCATCTCAAGTCTGAATTGCTGCTGGTGAGTTGAACTGAGAATTGGGAAGACTGACAGCATTTTGGTCAGATGCTCTGTGAAACTGCAGGGCAACACACGAAGCTTGAAATCTGCCTGGATTGATGCTGCCTCTCATGCTAAAAATAAGCCTGAAAGCACCATTCAGGGCAAAGCAGGAATTGGGAGAGTGGATCTGCTGAGATTTCTGGGTTATGAATGGATGGAATCCAGTTCTCTTGGTAAAGTACTAAAATCTTTCTTCCCAGGTTACATAAACTGTGCTGATGGCCTTGGCAAGTTTCTCCTTCTGCTCTGCAACTCTTCAGGAAAAAGGTGGCTGGTTTTAGTAAAACTTAGGTGCTTGACTCAGTCATCAATTCTTTCTTATGAGGAGAGACTGGGAGACTTGGGGCTCTTCAATCTGAAGAGGAACGAACTGCAAGGGGATTTAATCACTGTGTGTAAATCCATGAGGACTGAGGGTCAAGGGGAAAGAGACAATCTCTTTTCGCTTGTGCCCTGTGATAGGACAAAGGGGCACTAGATGTGAGCTGGAACAGAGGAGGTTCCACATCAGTGTGAGAAGGAACTTCTTTCCAGTGGGGGTGCCAGAGCACCTGAAGGGGCTGCCCGGGGGGATTGTGGAGTCTCCTTCTCTGGAGACTGACCTGGCCATGGTCTGTGTAAATTCAGGCTGCCTAGCGCAGCACTGGCCACACATTACCTGCTCAGAATTTGTGAGGCAGCTCAGAAGCAGAGCCAAGGTTGGGTGATGTGATGCTAACACTCGATGCGCAAACCTCACTAATATTGTCAGGGTAGGGGCTGTTTGTCTTGGGTGAGTACATTGCTGCTCAATAAATAACTTGGGTTTGTGTGGCTGCTACCCAAATTGTATTAAACGATGTGTGAAACACATAACTCAAGGTAGAGCCCAAAAACTTTGGCTGGGTTTTCAGTGTCAGTAGTGAGTCCTTTTGCTCCCTGTGCCTTCTGAGAAACACTGACTTGAGCTGTTTTGTCAAGCCCATGCTTTATGGGCCAAGTCTATGAGCTTAGCAAAATGTTATCTTAAAAGGCAAATTCCCAAAGTAATCAAGTTGGGATAGGGAATACTGCTGTTGCGGAGATGCTGGATCTTGTGGTTTATTAGTGAAGGAAAAACACTCACAGGCTGGAGTTCAAACAGGATTTCCTCATATGATAAATATATTGCTGATATCTTCCTAGCTGACATCTGAGAGTAAACTGAAATGGAAGTGCAGTTCAGCTTTTAAATTACTATTTGTAGTCCTTATTACTCTAGTTGAGAGAGAGAATCCTAGATTGGCTGAGGTTGGAAGGAACCTCAGAGCTCATCTTCTCCAAACTCCTGCCAGGGGTAGCAATGCCTCTCAGCCAGACTTGGTTGCTCAACACTTTATCCAACCTGGCCTTTAACACCTCCAGGGAGGGGGCAGCCACAACCCTTCTGGGCAATCGATTCCAAAGTCTGTCCACCCTGGCACTGAAGAATTTCTTCCCTCAGATCTAGTCTGAGCCGTCTCTATTTCAGTTTCAAACCATTTCTCCTTGTCCTATCACTGGATCCCCTTGTGAAAGTCCCTCTCCAGCCCTTGCTTCCCTGTCCAGTTTCTGCTTCTGCAGTTGGCTTTCCAGCAGTCAACTTCCCCGATGCCCTGTACTTGCCTGGGTTGGCTCTGGGTAGGTTAGTTCTTCTGAAGATTTGGCTGGGTCGGTGCCGGTGTTTACTGTCCTGCTGCCCTTCAGAGCAGTGTTTAGTGAAGTCAAACCTGTCCTCTGCTAAGTGAACTCTTAGAGAGGTGTTTTGTTTTGTTGGGTTTCTTTTCCCCCTTGAGCAGGGACACACTGCAGTAGTGCCACCTCAAGTTACAATAAATCTGAGCGTGTGTCAGTGCCTTCTGAAGAGTGAGCAATTTGGTTGGGAAAGTGTGAGGTTCTGCAAGGTGCCTGTGCAGGCAGTGCGAGCTGGAGTGCCTGTCTGTGCTAAGCCCCCTGTGTTTTTTTTCCCCCCAATACTAAGAATTTTCTTTCAAACAATCACCATCAAAGTGATGCAGATCATCTGGGTTTAGTCACATTCTTACTAGGTTGCTGTGCTTTAGAATTTCCCCCTTTCCCATTGATCTAAACTGAGAGTCCTGAGGAGCTTTAAAACTCTCATCACATCCATGTTTCTCATTCATGCACCAGCTCCAAGTGTGAGTTTGCTTCAGTTTTTCCTAATCCTTTGCTGTTTCCACAAAAAAGGATGAAAAAAAAAATCCCACTTAAAAATGGGAGACTTCACATTGGAATTTATTCTATGGATGGGACCTCAGTGGTGTGAAGGGGCTGTTAATGCATCTCAACACCATAAGCCTTTCCTAAGCTTCCTGCTCTCTCTAGCTCTGCTGCTCTAGGCCAAGATGTCCTTGCTGATAGGCTGTGTGAATTCAAAATCTTCTCTGTCTTTGAGCATCAAGATCAAGAATTTAGGAATCTGAGGTGTCTTGGGAAGTTTGAGCTCTTGCCTGGGTAGTTGGGGAGATGTTTGCTGTTGAAACTTCCTTCGTGGGGCATGAGGGTCAGCACTGGTTGAGCAACTTTTAAAGACATTGTCCTGTTAGCTGAGAATTAGTGGCAGGAAAAAAATGTGGCAGCCTTAAGGAAGGTGCTTTACTCGCTTCCTAATGAAAATGCTGCAATTTTCTAGCACAGGTGCTGTTTGGTGATGCCCAGTGCAGCAGCAGTCCTGTCCTTTCTGTGGAGTTTTAGGTACAATGGACGTATGAGTGAGCAATGGAAAGCAGGATCTAGCCCTTACTTGTGCCCACAGCAAGCTTTAGAGCTCCTTCACTTGTGTTAGATGATCTCTTGTGCTGTGGTGCTTGCAGTGGTGGCCCAAGCCTTGGCATGAGCCAGGCAGATTCATTTTCTTGCGGTCTCTGGTGCTGTTCTTTTGCCCTACTGTCTTCTTCTAGGATTGAGAAGGAGAACGTGCAGTGTGCTTTGAGCTCCTGCTCTTTGTGCTGCTGCTTGTGAGTTGAGCTGAAGAATTATAAACGGTATTTGCACACACTTGACTTATCTGGATGCCCTTCCCATTAATTACCTGTGTTACTTCTGCTGATGCAAATGAATATTAGCAGTTTGTATTTCAGCAGCAGTTCAGGGTTGGCTTGGAAGCCTTGACTCTCACTTTAAACCCATGAGACATCCCTGGAAGTGTCTGCAGCTGTGCCGCAGGGCATGTCCATGCTGCTGCTCTTGCCTTGGGTGTGGAGAAGGTGTCCTCTATCTCTTTTCTGTTCCAGAAAGCCAAGCTGAGTTCTTTCCTGGTGCATGGACTTGGAATTTCAATCATGTCCTTGTTGCAAAGTGGGAGGGGTTACCAGCCAGGGTGAAAGCAGAACTCAGGATCTAACAATTTTAGCAGCATCAGCTGAAACAAGACTGGAAACAGCGCTGAAGTAAGAGGATTTTGTGCGGAAGGAAAAAGGGTTGAGTTTGCATTGAAGACACGAGCTTAGTGGTTGCCTTAAGCCAGCAGTCCAAGTCACTGTAAATAAAATACCCTTTATTCTCCCAGGGAATTTAGTTTGCATTTCTTCAGGTGATCCTTGCCTTCGTTTCCATTAGACAAACTGCTGAGTTTGAAAGCAGCGTCCTGTTACCTGCCTGTTACCTGCCTTCCCCCCGGGTGTTTCTGCTTGGGTAAATATCAGGATTTAAAAAAAGCTTTCTGCTAGCAAAGGTGCTTGGAGCCTTGCGCCTGCAATTTGAGAAGGGCAGAAGAAACAGGAGATGACTCTTTTGGTGAGTTAATTCAAACGAGGAGAGAGCCATGAAATGGAGGAATGAGGTAAAATATCAGCAGCCATTGCTGACCGTGGCAGTTCCTGGCTGTATTTATGCACCAGATCCTGTCCCCATGCAGATCTAGGGGTCATCCCAGAGAGCTTTGGCTGTAACATGAAGAACGAGCATGATCTTGGCTGAGTAGGGCTAGTGCCCTACTGGATGGTTTAGTACAGCTTTTGCATAGCTGTTGAGTACAGGCAGAGTTATTTCAGAGCTGAGTAAGGGGAAAACTGGCTAAATGGAACAAGAATTAACTTGGTATTAAAGCAGAGGAGAGCCATGATGGGATTGGAAGTGGCGTGTGCGTATTCAGTGAAGCTCTGCTGCTGCATCAACTGTCTCCACTACTTACATCATTAAAAGTTGTGCGGCGTTAGATTACTCGCTGTCTGCCCTCAGTCTTCACTCAGGGGTAGGTCAAAGATATTTAGAAGCAGCAGGGAGAGCATAAAAACACTGAAATGGAAGGCTCTGGGGAGCCCAAATATCTTAATGGGTGGAGGTGGGAGGCACAGATACACAGATCATTAGGGGTTGGAAGGGACCTCCAGAGGTCATCAAGGCCAACCTCCCTGCTCGAGCAGGACCACAGAACCTAGGGCAGGTCACACAGGAACATCCAGCCAGGTCTGGAAAGTCTCCAGAGAAGGAGGCTCCACACCCTCCCTGGGCAGCCCCTTCCAGTACTCTAACCGTTACAGTAAAGAAGTTCTTCCTCAGGTTGAGTTGGAGCTTCCTGTGCTCCAGCTGACACCCAGTGCCTCATGTCCTATCCCAGGGTGCAAAGGAAAAGAGATTGTCTCTTTCTTCTTGACTCCCAGCCCTCATGGATTTATAGACAGTGATTAAATTCCCTTATAACCTTTTCCTCTCCAAGCTGAAGAGCCCCAGGTCTCTCAATCTCTCCTCATAAGGAAGGTGCTCCAGTCCCCTGATTATCCTTATGACCTCTGTTGGGCTTTCTGTCCCTCTTGAACTGGGGAGCCCAGAACTGGATGCCACACTACAGCTATGGCCTCACTAGGACAGAGTAGGGAGGGTGGAGAACCTGTCTTGATCTGTTGGACACCCTCTTCTTGATCCATCTGAGGATTCCATCAACCTTCTTTGCCATCAGAGGACAGTGCTGTTCCAGGGATAACTTGTTCACAAGAACTCCAGGCTCCCTCTCTACCGGGGTGCTCTCCAGCAGATCATCCTCCAGCCTGTCGTGATGCTTCTCATTTCTCCTTCCAAGGCAAAGAATTCTGCACTGATTCTTGTTGAACACCATTCAGTTCCTCTCAGCCCACCCCTCCAGTCTGTTCAAGGCTTCCTGAACAGCTGCACAGCCATCAGAGGAATCGGCCAGATCTCCCAGCTGTCAGCAGCAAACTGGCTGGAGAGACGCTCTGCTGTCATTAATAGAGATACTGAACACAGCCGGACCCAGCACGGACCCGTGGGGGACACCACTGGATAGTCTCACAACCTGTCTGTATTCAATCCATTGGTTTCTTAGTTTAAAACTTGAAATCCTTGGACAAAACAGAACCATCTTGCAAACTTTGAGGTACAGTCAGCAAGGTGTGTCTTGCCAGCCACAAGCAAAAGGCACATTAACCTACTTTTTTGACCTTTTAGGCAACCAGAGAATGTCCAGGGCTGGGGGCTAATTAGATAACCTCTCAGCATCTCCTCTCTGCCTTGCCAGGCATCCGATTCCTTGCCAGAGTTATCTCATGAATGTACAACCCCGACTACCAGACTTCAGGCTGCTGGAAAGTGCTGAGTTTGCACACTAAACTGGGCAGCTGCGAGTGTGGCAGTGGCTTCCCCATGGTGCCAGGGGCTCTGCAGACTGGCTGACATGAAGATTGTACTGGGCTGGGGATGTGGAGTGAGAGAGTTTGTTATCCTTTCAGTAAGAATGTGGGTGCTTGGTGTCACCTTGGTGATAGAGTTGTGTCTCCCTGATTTGCTTATGGCTTTTGGCATAAATAACTTCTCATGTTAAAGAAACCCCACAAGTTGTAGCCAACTGAATCAGCCAGGCTGGGTCAGTGCAGACTAGATCAGTCAGGCCAGGTTGCGGCCAAACTTGCTGTGTTCTGCTGTTGCAGTGGAGCTGTTCCTCTCCTGGCACCTCTGTGCCCAGGGTGATTCGATCATGAAGGATGGTTGGTTGATGATCTTTAAGGTCTTTTCCAACTTCAACAATTCTACAAAACGAGCAGAATGTGGAATAAAGGCTCATGAAGCATTAACAGGATTAAAAGGTCATCAGACCTGCTCTGTGTGTGGATGCTAAGGATGACAGCCGGCAGCACTGAATCTCAGGAGCTGTTCCTGTGTAGTAATTATGCTTTTGATTTAAAAGACCATAGTAATTGACCCCTGTAAAAATGAAGTGGTTCTCCTCTGGGGACTGATTCAGGTGCTTCCTCAGGAATGACTGAATGGAAGACAGGAGACAATGTGGCTGTGAAAAACAGGTCATCAGACTTGTGAGCCAGTGCCAGACCTACTGCATGAGCTGCTCCCAAGACTGAGCTAACCAGCGGTAGTAGATTTTTTTGGGCGGATGGAGGTGGGAGAATTAGTCAGTAATGTAGGGTACATCTGCAGTGTTGGAGCTGAGAGCTCTGCAAAAGCTGGCAGGGGTGAGCTGCTGAGGAGGTGATACAGAAGGGCTGGTAAGGTCAGGAAGGAGATGCTGGGAACCATTTCCTATTGCATGGGCAACAGTCTTCTGTGGGTGTGAGTCAAGGCTGGTGAGCGAGCTGGTGGGGCAAGGTGAGTGCTGAGGGCACAGCATCATAGTGTTTCAGGAGGCAACAACTGAAAACAACCTGGTATGACCAACCAGAGGCTTGAAATGAGTCAGTGTGTGCCCTCGTGGCCGATAAGCCCGATGGCATCCTGGCTTGTGTCAGCCATACTGCGGCCAGCAGAAGCGGGGCAGTGTTTATCCCTCTGTTTTGGGCGCTGGGGAGGCCTCACATCAAATTCTGGGTTGGGGTTTGGGCCCTTCACTGCCAGAAAGACCTTGAAGGACTGGAGTGTGTCCAGAGAAGGGCAGTGGAGCTGGGGAAGGGTCTCTTGTGGTAATCCAGCCTTAAAATGGGCACCCCCCTGTTGTGCAGTGACGTTAGCCTAATTAAACCTTCACGTTAATTGTCAAAGGTGGTCAGTCAACTTCAGCAACTTTAATCCTGTTTATGAGAAGTTAGTGAAGCAGTTCAGCAGTGGGAGCAGCTTTCCCGCATAGCGGTTGTGCTGCTGCCCCCATTCTCCTCTTTCATGTGGGGCTAATGGATTTCATATCCACTTGATGCTGTGATTTATTGGGAAATGACTTCTTGCAAACTTCGTGCTTCACAGGAATTCCTGGCGCCAGATGAAAGCCAGTAAATTACCTTGTTGTGTTCAGTGACTAGTTTAATAAATAAACCACTGTTTCTGTTCCCCAGCAGACAAACACTGGTGCAGAAATCGTTAGTGATGGTGGCAAAAGGTCAAGATGAATAGATCGTTCCCAGAAGGCTCCTCTGTTGGTTGATAGGTGGAGGTCCCTTCTTTTGGGCAGATGATGGAGGTTTGGCTGGACTTGATGGAACTACAGTGATAGGGGTTAATTTTGAAAGTAGATACAAGTGTGTATCACTGATGAAGGTATCTAGGACAAGGAGGCTGAGTTCATACTGGAAGAGGGGAGATTGAGATAAGGTCTCAGGCAGAAATCCCTCCCTGTGAGAGTGCTGAGGCCCTGGAACAGATTGCTCAGGGAGGTTGTGACTGCTTCATCATCCCTGGCAGTGTTCAAGGCCGGGTTGGATGGGGCTGTGGGCACCCTGGTCTGGTGAGAGGTGTCACTACCCATGGCAGGGGGTTGGCACTGGATGAGTTCTGAGCTCCCGTCCAACCCAGCCCAGTCTGTGATCCTGGGGAGATCTGTGTGCTTAAGCAGAAGACGAGCAATTACTTTGCTATGGATTGTTGTCCTTTGAAAATGGTTTCTCCTGTGGGGCTGTTTCTGAGGTACCCCAACGTGAGCTGGAGCTTTTCTCCTACCTCAGACCTGTTCTTCTCAAAAGCTACTTGGTTGTTCTGTGCTGGTCCCTGGATGCTTTTGAAGAGAACTCAAGCCTGTAAAGAGTGTTGACCGCCTTTTTTCTGCTGCTGTTGGGCAGGAGGATAATGAACCACAAGCAAGAGGATCCAGAACAGATGTTTAAAGACAATTTATGTTCAATCTAGCAGCTCTTCTTCCACCCCTTCTCTTGCAAAGTGTTTAAGGCCAGGTTGGATTTGGGCTGTGGGCACCCTGGTCTGGTGAGAGGTGTCTCTGCCCACGGCGGGGGGTTGGCACTGGGTGAGCTCTGAGCTCGCTCCCAACCCAAACTATTCTATGATCTCAAAATACAGCCTTGCTGAGGTGCCAAGTGCATGTTGGTGTTTTTCCTCTGTGCAGAGCACACCTTTGTAGATGTGCTAACAGGAACTGAAACACATCTAGTTGATAACCAGCTCCAATGGGTGCAAACAAGCCACAGCAAGTGCTGCAGGAGATGCTGCCTTCTTCCTTATAAAGCACATTGTAAGTTAGGCAGATAGGCAGCTCCAGCCAGTTTCCTTCATTGTTAGATGTAAAGCATCTTGGCAAATAGTTGTTCAGTGAGGCTGAGCTTTATACAGGGATGCAGCTCTGTCTTACTTACGAGCTAATGGATGCAGATTCCTTCAGTGCATTATAATTCACTTGAGAATTGTTTCAAGAGTTGAGCTGGGTTGTTGGGTCATGTCCTGTGAGCAGTGCTTACCTGATGGGGAGGTGAGGGTCAGGAACTGGAACACAAGGTGTGATTGAAAGGGTGCCTGAAGGTATCTGTGTAAAGGTAAAGCAACAAGGATTTGTCCAAACTCAGGTCTTGAGCTGTGGGAATCGTGAAATGGTTTGGGTTGGGAGTAAGCTCAGAGCTCACCCAGTGCTGACCCCCTGCCATGGGCAGTGACACCTCTCGCCAGACCAGGGTGCCCACAGTCTCATCCAGCCTGGCCTTGAACACTTCTACAGATGATGGAGCAGCCACAACCTCCCTGGGCAACCTGTGTCAGGGCCTCAGCACCCTCATAGGGAGGAACTTCTGCCTCAGGTTTCATCTCAGTCTCTTCTCTTCCAGCTTGTTGAGCTTGAATGAAGGAGATCTCTTAGGGAGTTGCGCCTAGCTGCTCAATACTAGTCCTTTCATCTCTCCAGTCCTGGTTGTGCTGTCAGCCTGATGTGCTGAAATGTATTGTCAGCATGCTGGTAGCAAGGATACTTCAGCTGCCTCACTTGCTATTCTTCCTGTAGATTATTTCCGTTCCCCCATCTGAGTCTTTGGAGCAGATGTACAAGTCGCTGTTTCCTGCAGAACCTCTTCAAAGCAGAGATCCCTCTGAGCACTTTGGCTTTCTGAAGCCAGCATGTATGAAATCTCTAGACCAACACAGGAGCAGCTTTTGCTGGTCAATGTTTTGGAGGTTTTGTCTCTGGTGTGCAGGTACCATTGTCAGTGAGCATGTGGCAGTGAGAAGTCAGTTTGGAAGACAAGCTGAGTCAGTATTCTGAGACATTAATTGGGGCTGCTTCTCCATGGTGTCCTCAGCTGCTGTAAAAGGGCAGAGTAGCATAAAAAGAATAATGTTCTTCAGAAAAAAGTAGAATCACAAAATCCTTTTGATTGGAAAAGACCCCTGAGATCATCAAATCCAACCATTAACCCTCTACTGAAGTTCACTGCTCAACCAGAAACGAAACAATTTTTAAACACCTCCAGGGATGGTGACTCAACCCCCCCCCGGGTAGCCTGTTCCAAGTCCTGAGGACCCTTTCTAGGAAGAAGTTTCCTCTCATGGCCAGCCCAACCCTCCCCTGGGGCAGCTTGAGGCTGATCCCTCTTGTTCTGTCCCTAATGACCTGTGAGAAGAGACCAGCACCCACCTCCAGGAAGGGTTCTCTGACTCAAAAGCTGTGGCTTGAGCTGTGTGATTGCTCTGTGAGTAAACATTGGTTACTGGGGAGCTGTGGGAGAGCCAAGGCAGCAGCCTCTGTTCTCTCACTTTATGTTTGAATCTTCAGTCCTTCTCACTTGTAATTTGTGGAATAAGCCCTCACAGCAGTTGGTCTGTTTGGTCTTGACCACAGCAGTAATTTGACCACAGCAAACTGAGCTTATCCACGGTAGAGTAGCTGTAGCTGTGGCGAAGTGTTGTGGGTCCATATCTGGATCCCCATGTGTCCCACCTGGGTCACTATCAATTTCAAGGGTTAGAGACCCCGACCACATTTCAACCAAGAGCTCGCATCTAAAGCGTTAAACACGCTGGGAGGGTTTAACCAACCCACTAATGGATCCGCCGGCAGTGAAACAACTGACTCAGTGGAGAAAGGCAGCCTCAGGACATTTTAATTCACTTCCCCCCACCACATAGCAGAAGAAACCAACTCCACAAGATAGAGCTAAGTTGCTGAGTGGGGAGAGTCAGGGGAGGGGGACGGCCACTTTCTGTTTCAACTTTTTCAACCCAAACTTTAAACTTTTCTGCAGAAAGCACTCAGATGAGACTGTCAGATTCTACTCAGCTTCTAAAGCAGAACAATAAGTCATGGTCCTGAGTGTCTCAGACAGTAAAAGCCACTGGATTACCTCCTGACCCAGGGAGACAAAAGTCAGCAGCAGCTCAAGAGAACGAGAACATAGGCTCCTTCTGACAGGTGCATCTGCATCAGGTTCCTGTGGTAATCTTTGACCTCTTCCTTTGTGGCCATCCAGAGTGAGGGGTATCTTCAGCTTTTATTGTGTCTGATTGTTTATTACAGGTGCTGTGGCTGTTCCTTCCACTAGCACCTACACCTTGCTGTGGGAAGGCCCTGAAGTAGCAATACATTACAAATGGGTTTTGGTGGGAAGCCCTTCCTCACAGAAAGGGTGATCAGAGCCTCGAATAGATTGCCCAGGGCAGTGGTGGAGTCCCCAGCCCTGGAGGTGTTGGAGGACAGCCTGGCTGTGGCGCTGAGTACCCTGGTGTGGCCACTGGGGTGATGTTAGGTCCTGGGCTGGGCTGGATGAGCTCAGAGGGATTTAGTAATTCTGTTATTCTCTGAGTCTCCTGCCTTCTGAGCCCTGGAGGTTGGTGAGGATGAATGAGGCAAGCTGGAGGGGAGGCTGGGGTTCTGTTTCAATTAACAACAAAAAAATGAGTGCCACAAAGCTGAAACATTACTCAGACATTCCTGTAGGGAGAACTGACAGGAAATAATACGGTTTGCAATCTGGGCTATGTCTGCAGCATAAAAGGAAGGGGGGAAAGAAGTCATTTGCTGGTTTTGTGCTGCTGGCCCTGGATTAATTGACAAAGAGATTTTGCCTGTAGACCAATCGGTCAGCAGAGAGATCTGGTGTGTGAATGCTTCAAGTTGCATCAGTTGAGCAAATGTTCCGGGATTGATGTCCCTTCAGGTTTTCTTCTTGTGTTTCTGCTCTCTGTAAATGAGCTGCCAGCCTGTACTTCTATGTTGGATAACTTTTCAGGTGCCAGCCTTGAGCAAAACTTGAATGTGAAGCAGCTCAAAGACCTTTGACTTGTGGAGCTGCGGCATTTCAGAGCCAAATGGGAGCAGCCCAGGCTCCCCAGGGAGGCTGTGGCGGCTCAGTCTCTGAGAGGGTCCGAGGCCAGGTGGGATGGGACTCTGGGCAATCTGGTGTGGTGAGAGCTGTCACTGCCAGTGGCAGGGGTTGACACTGAGTGAGCTCTGAGCTGTCTCCCAATCCAACCCACTGATTCTACGAACAAACACCATTACTACATGTGTAGGGCATTTTTACCTTAATCCTAACTCCTGAAGGAGTTGGTTGGTTTTTTTTTTAGGTCTCCCAGCCCTGCTCAGATAGGAAAGGGGATAGGTAGCACAATTGTGCCTTGAGCCGGTGCATTTCATTTGCTGATGAGAAAGATTTGGTGGCCCAAGTGGCTGATTTCACAGGAAAATGGGCTAAAACAGGGAGAAGCTACAGCTGCAGCAACACTCAGCTGCCTCAGCTGGTTTCTCTTGGTTCAGGAATTAGCGCAGAGTTGTGTTAATATAGAAACACCACACAGAAGTGAAACCAGCCTGGTTTTCCTCTTGAACAAACTACATAATAAACTCAGTTTATGCTGGGCAGTGCCACAGTCAAATGAGCAGGAGCTGTCGGAGCAGAGCAGGGAATTAAATCTGCAGCTCTTCCTGAGACATGGAGGACTGCAGGCTCGGAGCTTTAGATGAAAATCTTTGACCTCCTTTTGAGTGGAATGGGTAGAGCTGCAGGTTTGTGTAAAACCTCTTAAAACCCCCAAATAGGGTTGATTTCTCAGGTAACACGACACAGAGAATGACTGAGCCTAGGGAGTTTGTGTTGGTATATACAGTGAAATGGGTGTTTAACGCTACAGTTTAAAAAGAAATGCAGAAGTACCTGTGGCTGATGAGTAGTGAGGTTGCCTGTGCGTGTTGGAAAGAGCAAGCAAGCAGAACTTCCGTGAGGTGAAACTGGTTCTGCCGGTGACACCAATGTCTGAAAGGCTTCAGGTATGTGTCTCAGCTTATAATAACCTCGTTAATCAGGTGACAGTTCTGTACAAAACACAATGGGCACACGGTGGGGTTTGTTACCCTGAGCTGCCAGAGTATGTTGGGTGCCATGAGCTGTAACTGCTGCATGAAGAGCAGTTTGCATGCTGGGGCAGCGCAGAATTCTTGTCTGGGGGACCATTCCTGGCTCCCTGTCCCCATCTGAGGCAGTTGTGGGGTTGAGGGTCTGTGGGGAGTCAGCAGGCAGCTCAGTGATAAGCGGTGTTTGTAGCTGCAGTGGCTTCTGAGGTTTTTGTGTGTTCTGCACTGAATGGCATCTGCCCCTACTCGGCCTTTACCCAGACCTGCTTACAGGAGGGATGGAGATGCAATGCCCAACTGTGCCTCCCCACAACTCCACATTTACACAACCCTTTTTCTTTTAATTCTCGGCACTATTTGTTTTCCTTTGAGCCTCAGCACATAGTGCCTCGATGAGCAGACAGCCGTGGCTGTTCCAGGAGGGTTTCTTTTTCAAAGAGACTGCAGAGCTGATGTAGACAAGAGGAGGTGAACAAACACAACTGCTCCTACAGACGTCCTCACACCATTTCTCCCTGTGGCAGAGCCATGGGAACACTACAGCTGATGCTTAAGCAGCGATTCTAGACAGCCAGACATCTTTAAAGGAAACTTATTACAGAGCTTTCATCTAAGATAATATTTTCAGCCTTTGAGATTCCTATGATCTGTAAATCCTTCAGTGATTTGAGCTGTAATAAAACTTCATTTAGAATTTCTGTCTTAATGCCCCACTCCTCCACAGGAGCTCTGTGCTGGGTGAAACAGGAATGGTGGAGAGCAGCCTCATCCCAAGTAAACACTAAGCTCATTAAGTCCTGTGGCCTCAGAGCTTGAAGGCAGGAGCAGCCCAGACTGGAGACAACCTGTCTAATCATCTTCCCAGTGAGCAGAGGTTTATAAGCTTCTCCTAGTTCTAAAGGCAAGAATTCCCTGGAAGTGTTTTGTCTGGAGGGTAGTTAAGGTACAACTTCATAATGCACTTTTACAAGAGGATTAAATAAGTCCAGAGCAGGTGAGGTGAAGCAAGTGGTGCCAACTGCAGTGAGGAAGGAAGGAAGGTGACACACAAACGGAGTTCCTGTGTTCCTCACTCTTCCTCTTACACCAGTTGTGTGGAGGCTTTGTGGGGTTTTTAAGTGCCACTAATAAGGTGCTACTCAACGTTGCAGTAGTACTCAACCTCCCAAGGTGTTCACCCTTCTATAAAACCAGGGAACTGGGTGCTGCTGGTTTTGGCACCTTGGATGCAGTTCCTGTCTTTGTAAGTACCTACAGCTCCATTGTGCTCTGGATGGGACAGAGGGCTGCACCCAAAGGGTGTCCAGATCTGGGTTTTAAAACCTCACTCTTCCTACCCTGGAAGAACCAGGAACCGAAGGTTCTGGTAGAATCCCCAGCTTTGTTCTGGAATGGGGTGCCGAGGCGTGCAGCACAAGGGTAGCCCTTGGCTCTGCAGTCTATGTGCCTCGCACTGCCTTTCTGACTGCACCAGCATGGATTTATCCTGGATTAGCGTGGCCAGATAACCATAGATTTAGGGACAGGAAAGCAGCAGACCCTGCCCTTATTTCACTGCTTTAAGAGATCTGCTGGCAAGCTGTTCAGTTATTTCGGTGCTCTGCAAGGAAACTGCAGAGTCCTGCTGCTCAGCCTTGCTGTTTCCTCTTGGATATGCAGGGACTATGGGTTTGGGTATTTACAATGCACACAGCAATGTCTGAACTCCTTCAGGATGCTCTTGCTGGTGTCTTTTTACAGCTGAAAATACTGTTAGGAAAATGGCCAGTCTCCAGGTCCCTTTGGTTAATCCATCAAACACTGTGGACACTCCTTTAGTCCCTGCAGTTTATCACAGAACTGACTGTGAAACTCTTTACTCAGGGGTTGCAGCTTTCCTGGTGGTTTTTAACATCATCTTTCCCTGGACTTTTTTTATCTGTTAAACAAGTACAGCTGGCAGAGGAGAGAACACTGTGAGGATTGTTCCATGATCCAAAAGTGAAGAGCGGGACCGTGTGTCCATGTGGCAGCTTCTCCTCCGTGATGTAAGAGATAGCGGGAGGTAAAGGCAATACTGGGTAAGAAGGATCTTCTGCCTGGGCTTGGCTGCTGGAGTGGGACAGGCGAAAGCTGTGCAAATAGTACCTTACTCTGGGGACTGAAAGGTTAGTAGTGAGGAGTGAGAAGTTTTCCCTTCCCCTGAACATCTACTGGAGACAAAATGTTAGCCATTGCCTTTGTGTGTGACTGCAGGGCTAGTCTGTTCAGCTATTGGTTTGGGGTGACTTTCCAAGATAAATAACTTCAGGTTCATTTCAGCCAGGGATTTGCTTGTCACATTGTCTGAGTGTTTAAGAGTACAGGGAGGTTTACACTTGTTGCTTATAGAGTCATAGAGTTGTTCAGGTTGAAAAGACCTTTCAGATCAACCAGTCCAGCCCTGAACCCAGCTGTGCCACCCCACTGCCAAACTCTGTCCCTGAGCTCCAGATCTCCCCAACCGTGAAACACAGCCAGGGATGGTGATTCATGACCCGCCCAGGGCAGCCTGTTCCAAGGGCTGATGGCCCTTTCCAGGAAGACTTTCTCCTCAAGGTCAACCTAAACTTCCCCTGGGGCAGCTTGAGGCTGTTTTCTCTTGTCCTGGCCCCTGTTCCTTGGGAGAAGAGACTGACCCCCACCTCTCTCCACCCTCCTGTCAGGCAGTTGTAGGCAGCAATAAGGTCTCCCTTCAGCCTTCCTCGGACCAACCAGCCCCAGCTTCCTCAGCCTCTCCCCATCAGCCCTGTCCTCCAGTCCCTTCCCCAGGTCTGTTGCCCTTCCCTGCACCCACTCCAGCCCCTCAATGTCCTCCTTGTACTGAGGTGCCCAGTACCGGAGATGAGGCCTCACCAGTGCCCAGTACAGGGGGACAATCCCTTCCCTGCTCCTGCTGCCCATGTGTCCTGATTCTAGGACACATCCTCCTGAAGTGACATCTGTCATAAACTCCCAGGCTGCTGTCACTGTGTGCTGCTTTCCAGGTTGATGGCTCAGATCATCCAGAGGTTATAACAGGGACATGGGGTTCATGCCATGTCTGCGGAGCTGCGGTAGTTGGCAGAGATGACATCCCCTAACCTGAATGGGGTGAGGAGTAGGTACCTGACCTCCCCCGAGCTGGCTGTCAGATGTTGATCTTTGATAGCACAGGGGTAGCACCTTTAAAGAACCACTTTCCTAATGGCTGTCTGCTGACCCGTGCGCCCCCTCCTTTCCTCATTGCTGGGCTATAACTTAATTGCAGGAAACTTTGCTTCCTGTTGCTGCCTGACCCAGGGGCTGCCATTTGCATCATGTGCTAATGGCACCACGAGTTTGGAAGCCCTTTCTTAAAGGAAACCTCTGGAGCTTGGCGGAGCATGGGAGGGCAAAATTAAAGCTCAGCTCATTGTAAATGGGAGTCTCAAAGGGAAAAGGGAGGGCAGGAGCAGTGAAAACAGAGCAGCTGTGCTTCAGCTGCCCTGCTGATCAAAGGGGCTGGGGAGGATTCCCGTGCTTAGGCTTGCAGGAAAGTGGCTGTTTGTATCTGTTGGCGAGGAGGAGAGCTGGAGGTTATGTCAAGAACATGGTTCAGCTCATCAAGTGTCTGTGGCTGCTGCCTGTTGCACATTTTCTGGCTCCGAAGGGAAGTTTTGAGGGTCTTTTTTTACATCAGAAGTGGATGTAAGAGCAACTGCAGTAGGTCCTGTGATTTCTCGAAATAACTGGAGATCCCGTTTTCTCATGCACTGGCAGCTTTTGCTCTGTGTTTTGTAGTGAGAAGGAAATAATGGATCATTCCTGTGTTCCTGTTTCATTCTGGTGCATTTGATAAAGCTGAAGGAAGGAGAGAGAGCTCTGTGTTGGGACAGACTTGTCTTGGATACTGGTGATCTGGGGCTGAATGGCACAGCACAAATGAGGAAGTGATAAACCTGCGTTGGGGGAGAGGGAATTTACAGTTCCCTAACCCAGATTATGACTGAGATAGGGTGGGAAAAACAAGACATTACACATTTGCCTGAGTGTTGGAAACAGCTTTTGGTGAGGTCAGGACTGAACTCCTTTCCCCCCACAGCACGGTATTGAACTGGCAGCGTGACACCAGTTAGAGCTGAGCTCTTCAATCCCTGGGCTAGAACCCCTTTTGGCAATATCGAGTCACTAATCTGCCATCTGACCTGCACTGAGAGCTGTGTTAGTGCAAAAAACCGAGCTGCTTGAACCTGGGATTGGGAACTCTCTTAGCAGATGAGGCAGCAGTTGGGGTTTTCCCTGCACACGTTGTGACTGAGTGTCTTCTTGTTCCTGCAGAGTGACCAGCAGCTGGATTGTGCCTTGGATTTGATGAGGCGTCTGCCTCCACAGCAGATAGAGAAGAATCTCAGCGACCTCATTGACTTGGTAAGTATTAGGCGCTGTGGCCAAGTAATCACAGAAACTCTTTGGTTGGAAGAGGCCTTTAAGATCTTCTTCTGAACCAGCGCTGCCGAGTCACCCCTAAATCACATTCCTCAGCATTATGCCTGCCTGCCTTTTAAATACCCCCAAGGTTGGCGAGTCCTGGCTGCAAGGAAGGTCTGGTATGTCAGAGATTTTTTAGAGGCATCTCGGTGTGGTGCTGTTTCTCTCCTCATCTTTTGGCAAGTTGGTAGAAGACTGCAGTTGCCCAAACAATGTGAGGAATCTGTGTTTGTATATTGGGCATAGAAAGGCTCAGGTTGGAAGGCACTTCAGAGATCATTGAATCCAACCCGCCCTGCCATGAGCAGGCATGCCTCTTGACTAGCTNAACTCTTTGGTTGGAAGAGGCCTTTAAGATCTTCTTGACTAGCCCAGATGGCTCAAAGCCTCATCGACCCTGGGCTTGAACATCTCCAGGGAGGGAGCATCCACAGCCTCTCTGGGTAACGTGTTCCAGAGTCTCGCCACCCTGGTACTGAAGAATTTCTTCCTAAGTTCTAGTCTAAAGCTGTTTCCCCTTGTCCTATCACTGGACACTCTTGTATACAAAAGTCCCTCTCCAGCCTTCCTGTAGTTTCCCTTTAAATATTGGAAGGCCGCTATAAGGTCACCCCGAAGCTGTCTCTTCTCTAGACTGAACAATCCCAGCTCCCTCAGCCTGTTCTCATAGCAGAGGTGTCCAGCCCCTGGATCATCTAACTGTCCTGTTTCCACCCTCAGAGACCTTTTTGTCTAGTTTTGGGCCCCTTAGTTCCAGAAGGATGCAGAGATGCTTAAGAGACTCCCATAGAGCAGAGCGACACAGATGATGGAGTGGAGCATCTCCCTGCTGAGGAAAGACTGAGGGAGCCAGGTCTCTTGAGCTGGGAAAAAAGGAGCCTGAGGAGTGACCACATGAATGTTGATCAATATGGAAAGGGCAGGTGCCAGAAGGATGGAGCCAGGCTCTGCTCGGGGGCACCCAGTGATAGGACAAGGAGCAGTAGGTGTGAGCTGGACCAAAGAAGGTTCCACATCAATTTGAAAAAGAACTTCATCCCAGCCAGGGTGCCAGAGCACTGGCAGGGGCTGCCCAGGTGGGTTGTGGAGTCTCCTTCTTTGCAGCAGTTTCAAACCCATGTTCCTGTGTGACATGAAACAGCAGGGGATCCTGCTGTTTCAGGGGGATTGGACCTGATGATCTTTTGAGATCCCTTCCATTCCCTAATGTTCAGTGATTCTGTGACCTCAGGCATTGCTTTTGTAGCTGTTGCTGGAGGTAGGACATGGAATAATGAAACAATTGATGTGATCTGATGTGATATGGTGGCTTTTCTGATGAAATCTGGAGGATGGAGCAGATAGTGTTTGAGCTGCTCTGAGGACCAATGTGAAACAAGGGGTTGTGTGGGGAGCTATGGGTGAGCCTGGCTGTGTAATTGTGTGAGGCTTTTTAATGGCTCAGAAGATTGCTGGTTACCTCTGCTGGTTGGAATGACTTGTGGATGGTGCTCATTAGAGCTCCCCATGCTTTCCATCAGCAACACGCTCGCTGGGCTTCGCTGCAGATTGCAAGTGTAACGTGAAACAGCCCCGTTTGAAGGAGCTTGTTAGAAGGAGGGTCTGTGTGATTCCCACATTAGTCGCTGCGGTCTCTTCTCTGGGGAGAGATGAAATAATTGGTTAAATCCAATGTGATTTCTTTGTTATTGAGACATCTACAGAGCTCTCCTGCAGCCACTCTCGGCCTGACCTCCACCAGGCTGAAGCGTGCGCTCAGACAAGAACAGTGTGTGTGCTGCCACCTGTAATAGTTCCAAAAACATCACAAGCCAGACTCCAGCAAATGGTTTTCTGACCTTTTTTGGCAAGTTTCATCCAAACCTTTACAGCTGACAGGTTTATTCTGCTTCCTGTACCGTTAGCAGACAATAACCTCCTTGAAGTAGGTGGTCAGATTCCAAATACTTGATGGATGTGAGCAGGTTCATTAAATTTGTGATGGAATTAGAAAAGATGGTACCCTGAGTGCTGCTTCCAGGCTTCATCACGCTGCTGTGCTGGAGGGGATGTGGAACAGAGCTCCAGCTCTGTTGTGGTATTGTTGTGGTATGAAGTGGAGGTTGGTACTTGAAGTCTGTTGGCAGCTCAGCTCGATTGTAGCAATTGTTACCACACTCCAGAGTGTAGCTGCTGAGCTGATGCTAAGATCCATTAAAGGGAGATAAGATGACTTCGAACTGTCTTTGCGTGGGAAAAGTGTTCCAGAATGAACCAACATCTAGGCTTGGATCCCTGCACCCTATTTCCTCCCTGAGGTGTCTCTCACTCCATGAAAGCCACGGTCAGCTGCTGTTCTATAGGAACAGAGCATCCTGGTGCCAGTGTGGGGCCACAGAGCAGGTTCAGTCCTGTGTGTGACTGCCCCCAAGTGTTGGGCTGCCCAGGGAAAGGGCCCAGACTTGAACATGGAGGGAAGGGTGGGTGGATGACGAGAAATTTTGGGTCACTGGCCCTCATCAGACCAGACACTTTCCATTCATTAACAAAACAGTTTGTGGTTTGCCCTTTTACCACAGCTGTTGTTGCATTTTTCAGGCTGCTGAGTCTTCAATTAGAGCTCGTTAGAGACCTTGTCACTCACAGTGCTCCACAGGCCTTGCCCCCGAGAAGCTAAGCGTGGTGCTGGTGATGGGCCCTGGCATGGACCCTTCTGCTTGGAATTCAGTCAGCTTTTATTTGTAAATAGGCTGCTCAGGAGCTGTCGGAACCTACAAGAGGACTTGTAAATTGCTGCAGCTTGGGTGTCTCTAAAGGTACCTACCTGCACTGATGGAGAGTAGGGTTATCAGCCATGTAGCTCCTCTGCAGACTGGGATAACTGGAGCCTTGGAACATCTACCTGTCAGCTCAGTCTGAGCTGGGAATCAGTTCCTGTTAGACCTGAAGGTGGTTACACTGCTCTTAAATGGATTTGTCATGAGGATCTGCACTGGTGTTGTTAACACAGATGCTAATTGCATAGTGGAAGTGCTGTCTCACCTCCTTACTGCCTCCCATTGCCCTGAAGTTGCTGCTGTGGATGCACTGTGCTTCTAGAAGTCCATAGGGAACGCATGCTAACCACTGGCTGTAAGGAGAACACAAGGAGTATTGTCTGGCTGGGAATGTGTCTTGGTACGGATTAGGAGTGACATCTTGGCTTGGCTTGTGGCAGCCACAGAGTGGCATGAGGGGAGAAGCTGGTGTAGCTCAGTTCTGAGTAATTGCATGGGTCATAATAAAAGACCAGAGGGAATTGTCCTCCTGCTTCTTTCTCCTAAGAGAAAGCTGTACAGTGGGTCAGTCTCTGGGTGCTTGTCGCTGTGCTCTTCCCAAGAAAAACCCCATGGAATGCTTCAGCTCTGATGCAGCGCTGCTGTCGAGGGTCTCTCTCTTCCTTGGACACTGTGACAGCACACGTAGTGGGAGAGCTTTTTTTTCCTTTCAAGTTTTTTTTTTCCACTGTGTTGTCTTCGAGGGGATGAATCTCAGGGAAAAGTAGAGGTTGGGTTTATTGTGCTCCTGGTCACATGTGGCAAATAAAGGGTCTGTGACAGGGCTGTCTTGATGGCTTTGACTTGAGGTTGAGAGGCTCTCTGTTCTGGTGAAAGTTAACCAGGTCTCTTTTGCAAGTACAGGTTTCCTGCTGAGTGTTTGATCTGGATGTTTGCCCCTGCATCTGTGAGATAAATCAGATGAGAAACGGAGCTGACTCAGAAAAATCTGATGCTTTGCGCAGAGCAGGGATGGAGGATCGTCCTTATGCGAGTGGTGTGAGAGAGGGACTAGATCTCTTCAGAAGAAAGGAGCTGGCTCTCAGCCACAACTTTATTCCTCTCTTTTCTCAGCAAGACAAGTAATACTGAACTTACTCCCACAGGTGAAACTTTCTTGAGGTCCAGGGTCAAGTCCTGCTGCTGGGGAGGAGTTGAAGCTGCAGTTCTCAGTGGCTCCAGCTGTCATTAACTTTGCTGGTTGTTTTCCAGGGCTCTGTTTGCAATTAAAGATCTGGGAGGTGATCATCATCTTTGCCTTCTCATCACAGGAGAATGCCTCAGTGCTTTTGTGCTGTTTTTCTAAAATGGCCCAAAGTGACGAATTATAAACATATTATTTTGAAATACATTGGAGCTATCCTCAGGCTGTTGCTCTGTGCCTCCAGGCAGGGCTCAGGTCTGCTCACGTGTCTTCAGTAACTGAAGATATATGAAGCTGGAGAATTTATCCCCAGGAAAACTGCTCTGCTTAGTCTGCACAGACCATAAAGAACATGAGAATGTGACGGGAGCTTTATGTGTTCGGATGCCAGGAGCCTTAGCAGTGTGCAGCGTCAAGGAGGAAGATAAAATAATTGACTGCAGATGGATGGCTGAACAGGGGGGGGGGGGATAGATGGTTGAAAAAAGGAGTTGAACTCAGTGAAAACTTAAAACAGTGTCAGCAGAAGAGCACAGACAGCCTCATGGTCTCAGACCTGAGCTTTTGACCTGCTGTTCTTCCTGGATTTGTTGCTTGGTGTGAGAGGCTCAAGGCCACCAGCAGCCAGCCAGGTTTCTAACACAGGGGCAACTGGCTGCGAAAGGGGCTCTGGCTCTCTGGTTAAATTTATGGTTGTTGAGAGCCACTTTTTCATTTGGTGAGTGGCTGTAAGCAGAGGCTTTTGCAGTTAGAAGAGATAATGGAAAGGGCAGGTGTCAGGAAGATGGAGCCAGGCTCTGCTCAGGGGCACCCAATGATAGGACAAGAGCCAGTGGAGTCTCCTTCTCTGGAGACATTTAAACCTGCCTGGGCATGTTCATGTGTGACTGGATGTAGGAGATGCTGCTGTGTCAGGGGGATAGGGCCGGATGATCTTTTGAGGTCCCTTCCAACCCCTAACATTCTGTGATTCTCTGTCTTAATGGTAACTGGAGGTAGTAATTGATAGATGGGAATTGTTAATGTGATGCTTGGCTTAGAGTGAGCAAGCCCCACTTAGGGTATGAGGCTGTGAAAGTGGAATCACTTCCGGCTTCGTATTCACTTACTCTGTGCCTCTTTAGTTGAGGACTCCTGCTGGTGTTAGAGACCCTTAAAATGCCACTTTAAATGTCTTTCAAAAGGAGACTGTGACAGGAGAGGTGCCTGAGGACTGGAGGAGAGCCAATGTCACTCCAGTCTTCAAGAAGGGCAAGAAAGTAGTTCCGGGAAACTATAGACCAGTCAGCCTCACCTCCATCCCTGGAAAAATGATGGAGCGGCTCCTGCTGGAGGGCATCTCAAGGCACTTGGAAGAGAAGAAGGTTATCAGGAGTAGTCAGCACGGATTTATGAAGGGGAAGTCCTGCTTGACTAACCTGATAGCATTCTATAATGCAATAACTGAATGGTTAGATTCAGGGAAACCAGTGGATGTGGTCTACCTTGACCTTAGCAAGGCCTTTGACACTGTCTCCCATGAAATTTTAGTGAGCAAGCTGAGGAGGTGTGGGATGGAAGAGCAGACAGTGAGGTGGGTTAGGAACTGGTTGCAGGATAGAGTTCAGAGGGTGGTGATCAATGGTGCCAGGTCCAGCTGGAGAGCTGTGACTAGTGGTGTCCCCCAGGGATCGGTGCTGGGACCGGTCTTGTTCAACATCTTCATCAATGACATTGATGAGGGCACAGAGTGTCTGCTCAGCAAGTTTGCCGACGACACCAAGCTGGGAGGTTTGGCTGATACGGCTGAGGGCTGTGCTGCCATCCAGAGAGACCTGGACAGACTGGAGGGCTGGGCACAGAGAAACCAGATGAGGTTCAACAGGGACAAGTGCAGAGTCCTGCATCTGGGGAGGAATAACAAACTCCACCAGTACAGGCTGGGAGGTGATCTACTGGAAAGCAGTCCTGTGGAGAGGGACCTGGGGGTCCTGGTGGACAACAGGTTAACCATGGCACAGCAATGTGCCCTGGTGGCCAAGAAGGCCAATGGGATCCTGGGGTGTATTAGGAGGAGTGTGTCCAGCAGATCGAGGGAGGTTCTTCTCCCCCTCTACTCTGCCCTGGTGAGGCCTCATCTTGAGTACTGTGTTCAGTTTTGGGCCCCCCAGTTTAAGAGGGACAAGGATCTACTGGAGAGGGTCCAGCGGAGGGCTACGAGGATGATTAGGGGACAGGAGGGCATGGCTTATGAGGAGAGGCTGAGGGACTTGGGGCTTTTTAGTCTGGAGAAGAGAAGACTTAGGGGAGATTTGATCAATGTTTATAAGTACCTGAAGGCTGGCCAGGAGGGGGGGGACAGGCTCTTTTCACTTGCTCCCTGTGATAGGACAAGGAGCAATGGCTGTAAGTTGCAGCAGAGGAGGTTCCGCCTCAACACAAGGGGGAACTTCTTTACTGTGAGGGTCACAGAGCACTGGAACAGACTCCCCAGGGAGGTCGTGGAGTCTCCTTCTCTGGGGACTTTCAAGGCCCCCCTGGATGCGTTCCTCTGTGATCTATGTTAGATAGTTTTGTCCTGCTGCAGCAGGGGGGTTGGACTCGATGATCTCTTGGGTCCCTTCCAACCCCTAACATCCTATGATCCTATGAGCGCTTGGAGAGCATGAATCCCAGCTCAGCACCTGTCTAATGGGAGTGCAAATGTTGCTGGAGCCTGCCTATCCCATAGTTGTTGCTGGGCATCTCCAGCACTAGTTGGACTCTTGACACAACTAGTCAAGACTTCCCAAGACATCGATACGCTGGGCTGGCTTCTGGTCCTCTGGGCTGGTAATGAGATCCAGAAGCCTTCACCTGCAGGTCACTAGTCACAGTACAGGGCGCTGTGGCTGTGCCTGCCAGATGGCTGCCTTTTGTTCTGCAGGAAGCTACAGAACTGTGAGTCTAGCAGAGGGCCTGTTTGATCCAGCAGCTTGCAGGGAGAAAGCCCGAGGATCCTCTTTTATCAACAGCAGTTGCCTTTCGCAGCTTCTGGGGCTGGACTGAAAAATTCCGTTGTGAGTGGAGCATTCTGCTGGGCTAACCAGAGAAACCCCCATTGTCAGTCCTGATCAATTTGCCAGCCAACCAATTGGTTTTTAATTTTGTTTGTGCTAATTGCTGCAGTGCTGGAACTCGGTGCAAACCCGCCCATAAAGCAGACTGTTGCCACCGTCGTTTACATCTGCTCTTGATGCTTAAACGGACTTTGCTGTTCGTTTAATAAGCAAAGCCCGGAGGATGTGTGGCCCTTGGACAGCTGATGGATCGAATTAAGGTTCAGCAATGTTGTGGATTTGTGGGAGTGACTTTACTGGTGGTTTCAGGCCCAAGATGAGTGGAGCCAGGCTTCCTACTTGAGTTTCCACAACATCCGTTGGGCCGCGCCTGTGTTGTGCAGGAACAGGAAATTCTGAGGCTGTGAAATGATTCAGAAAAATTATCACAATATTTTATTAGATGCTGGCCCAGAGGAGAGGGGAAGGATCGGAGCTGAGGAGAGGTCGTGTGCAAGGCAGATATTTTGCAGGAGGATTGGAAAACCTCTATGGGCTCTTTTTTGCATTTCTCCCTGTGATGTGGGCAGTGGTTTTGTCCGCTTGTGGAAACGATGCGAGTTGTCTTGCAGGAGAAGAGTCACATGCCAAGATCTCAGATGCAGCTACAACATTCACTTTCCTGTTGGGATGTGGATTTTAACTAACAGCTGCTCTGGTCACCCAGGTGTTGAGGTACCTGTGTGTTAGAGACCCGCATTCCCAAGTCAGCTGGATCTAAATGCTGCTCTTTTGGAGCTCTCTTTGTCTTCCTTATGATTCCTTAAGGAAAAAATGTATTTCATCTTTAATTTTGCTGCACTTAGCATAGTTTTCCAGTGTGTAAGGTTCCTGTGGAGGTCAGCCCACGGATCTCTGAGTAAACATGGAAAAAGGCCGTTTCCTAGGACAGCCCTGGACACCAGCAATGTTGCTGCCGCAGTTGTAAACATGATTCATATTCAGTCAGGGCTGCAGAAGAAAACAAGAGTCTCAGTGTACTCCACTTGAGTGGGTAGGAAGCCAAAACGCGAGCTGCCCGAGTATGTAAGGTGCAGGATTTAATGTGCTTCAGCTAGCGAGATCAAAGCGAGGATGGGGACTGTGTGTAAGACATGAAGAGCTGACATATTCGTCTCACTTCCGCTCAACTATTGTAGTTGTTTGTTGAAATGCATTAAAAAAAAAAAAGTCAGAAATGGTCGTTGGGCAGATAAAAAGATCCATGAACCACAAAGCGGGTGGGGAAGGAGTGACGATGAGGTTAGCTGCTCCACAAAGTGTCGGGTTTCGCCTTTGGCACAAGCAATTATTTGTCTTGATAGCAGAGCGGCTGCCTTAATTAAAACACTGTCCACATACCTGCCCAGCCCTGCTGGAGAGTTCTGTTACATGAGACAACAGAATCCTTGTTCAACATACAGGAGACTATGCTCCGCTCGCTTCTCATTCAGCTTCTCCTTCCTCTGCACTGCACACTCATTGTGTAGCTGCCTGGAGGGGATAAAAGCCCCCCAAACACAGTCTCTTCTGCATGGGAAGTGCTGCTGAATGCTGCTGCTGTTCAGCTCCACCCTGAGCAGCTGAGTTGAGACCCCCCCTGAGATTCTTCTTTCTTTTTCCCCTCTTCTAATTTACATTGAGGGTGGTCTCTTTCCATGACTGTCCATCCATCAGCAGAATAGGGGATTGAGTGCTTATTTGTGTACCGGAGGGTGCAGCAGGGTCCTGGATCAGCTGTGAACCGCATTGAAGTTGNGAGCCCCAGCCAGCCTGGCCTTCAATACTTCCAGGGTTGGGGCAGCCTCAACTGCCTTGGGCAACCTGTTCCAGCATCTCGCCACCATCCCAGCAAAGAATTTGTTTCTCTTGTCCAACTCACCTGGCTGTGCCAGACGCCACATCACCACCTGCCCTGATATGCAAAGGACTTGCATTCAGAAGGAATCAAACTCTTATGAACCTGTAGCTGAAGTGATTAGAGCTGCAAATTATGTTTTCAAATGGCTGCGTTTGCTTCGTAAGCAGCTTTCCTCGAGGAAGAGCAGGGCACATAAATCCCAGGAATTCACTCTCGGGAAGGAAGTGCAGCTGCTGCTGAAGGTTGATGTGAGAAATGGTACCCAAA
>VXBP01008234.1:2986-20835 GCA_013400115.1 Rhinopomastus cyanomelas | reverse complement strand
ACCCCTAACATCCTATGATCCTATGATCCCATGAACACTTTAGTATTGGCCCACTTTTAATTTAGCTTCCAAAATACAAAATATATGGAAAAAAGAATGTTGAATGTCATACCAGATACACTTCAGTCCAGAATCTGTGCTTTAATTTCTTTTTAGTCTTCTTTAATTGTTTGTTGTTCTTGAATGTATCCAAATGAGTAAGAACTCCCATAATTTTGGGAAAGCCATGTACCTGACAAATGTTCAAGAATTCAAATGTTTCCATCTCAAATCCAAAGCTGGCATCAATAAGCATCAGAACCTGAAAACACATCACAATGTCACTGTACAATAACATGGTGCCCACATGAGCTAATTTCAGAGACCACACCTTTAAAGTCATAAGCTTCTTGGGAACCAAAATCTTTCAAACACAACCTGAAAAATCAACTTTTGCTTTGGGATTGGAGTCTGGAATCAGATGCTTTAGAAGGTAACAATACTTAAGAAATCAAATAACTATTTCCAGTCCATAACATCTGTTTGATATAGATCTTATGTGCTCATTATCTCAAAGAAAAACATAGTATAAAGCTGTTCTATGAACGGAGTAACATACAGTATGATAATATGGTCTGCATAGGTGTTTGCTTTGTGCATTTATAATTGAGTATCTTCCAATCTATGCAGAAAAATTAGAGAAAATCAATAATACATTTAAATCTCTGGATGCATCAATGCCTCTAAGGCCATGTTTTTTTGGTTACATGAGTTTACTTCACACATTACAATTACTGTCATGTATCACTAAAACGCACTGACACAGGAAAACAGCACCCAACAGTCACACTAAAATGAAGCAAAATAAAGGCTTAAGCAACTAAGAACTCAAAAACACATGGGGGACTAATGACAAACGTGCAAGCAACTATGTATTCTCAGCCAGGTAACAAGAAAACCAAACAGATTCTCAGCATCACCATGTGCATGAAGAATCTTGAACATCCAACACGTCTACAGCGACAATAATTTTATATTATTTAATACATCTCTCTTCATCAGGTATAAAATATGCAAACAGAACATCAGATTATGTGTGTAAATGTTTCAATAATGCATAATTAGGAATACATCCTGAACTCTAACCAGCTATGAATAATGTACTTCCACATGTAAAGTAAAATCCTAAATAGACAAATGGATGGTGCTATTCTATCTGAAACCAAACTCAGCATTACTTTTGATAGCAATGCACAGAGAAATTAGACACTGGTGCAGTCCAGGTAAAGAGCAGGATTTTCAATATAAGCTGTAGCAGAAATCATGTGCAATTGTTAACTTACCAAATCAGCAACTTTAGCCAGGTCAATCATTGTGTTAATGTCACATCCACATTCGATAATTGTTAGCCTGCGTTTTTTACCTGAAAACAGAATTAAAAATTAAAACTGAATCAGAGGGAGTAGCCTTCTTTCTGTCCACTGTGTTCCTCTCAGGTCACGTTCCTGAAGAGTAACTTAAATTCTTGTCTTGCACACAGATTTTCCAACATGCACCGCAGCCTAAGTGCCTATATTCAAATGTCTACAGTTAGGACAAATTTTAGCTTTTTGGTTTAATATTATCAGGTGGAGAGTGTATTTCCAAAAGTGTTTTTCAGTTTTTTTCCAAGAATAAGGCTAAACGCAAAAAAGTGTGCTTTTTTAACTTTGGGGGGAAAAAAATCTTTATTTATTTTCTCTTTAGTGTACCAGAGTACTAAGGATTTTATTTTACCACATATTTTTGTTCTTTTGATAGTAGTAATAAAAATACACTTGGTTCTACCCATTACAAAAAGTAGATTTATGTAGTAAAAACCTTCTTAACATGCATCCAGATCATGAAGTACACACTGTCAATTTGGCTTGACTAACTAAAGCTTTAGAGCTCAATGAGCTTTAGAAAACAGAAATAACAACTTTTAACAACTACAGACAACAGGTATTGTGTTTTTGCTGATTCAAGTTAATCAACTGCAAAATTCAACCCTGAAGTCCTATTAGAACTTCTAGGAACTAAAATTGAACACATTAAAATACCTTCCCATTCTTCCTTTCCCATATTTGTCAACTATGCCTCCCAAAAAGGAGATTTATTAGCTAGTCTCTGAAGAGTCTACCTGCACCAAATATACAGTTGTCTGCATCCAAACACGATCTCCCTTACAAATTGGCTCCTTGAGCCCTCCCTAGAACCTCAGTGATAACCCCCTGGTGACACTCAGAAAAAAATATGAAGGGAACAGACTAAGACAAGTGGACACTGGGCCTGAAAGGTTAACAAAAAGGAACTGACCAAGGGGTGATGCAGAGAAACCTAACCAGAAATAGCTACACAAATTAATTCATAAGGGACATAAAGACACGTTTATAGGAAAAAGGATCTGAAATGATGAGTGTAGATGTCAGAATGAAGCGAGAGAAAAATAGTACAAAAGGGAAAACCTAAAGGAAAAGCAAAAACTGAGGAAAGTTTGGGGGGGGGCGGTACAAACTGGAAAAAAAAGCCAGAAGGGAAACAAAACCCAGAATGGAAAACACGTTTAGAAGAAAAAGTCCTCCCCAAAAGCTTAAATATCACTGTTCTTTTGCTAAGTGTGACTGGTAACACATTCAAATAATTTTTTGAAAATGATCAAAAATTGTGAGAACATGCATACATCATATTCTAAGTGCAGAATAAGTAAGGAACACAAAATAAACATTTATCTTTCCCACATCTTTATTCTCACCTGAGACAATTGTTACGGGACCCTGGATTTCAACCAGTTTTTGCCTTGTGAAGTTCTTAATGAGACATTTTATTAAGGTGCTCTTCCCAACCTTGGGAGGCCCAACTACAACCACTACCACAGGAGGCGGCTCCAAAGGAGTACGGTCAACCACAGGAATGTGATGCTTTTTAGTCTTCAAATCCTGAGTTCTGAGAAGAAATTTATAATCAGTAAGTGTAAAGAACAGTTAACATTTGTTCTTTATAAGTCTGTGGTATTTGCAAAAGCTCAAACACAAGAGCTTGCCAAGAGCCCATCTTGGAACATCTACCATGTCTAATGAGACCACTTTCCACAAAAACACTAACGCAGCTGTACTACGTAACAGAGACACAAGACTGCATCCCACTTCTGACACAGCATAAGCAACACTAGCTGGAGAACGATGAAAGCAATGTGAATACACCAGTGAAAATTATACTCGGCGTACTTCTCCACAAAGTTACAAAGAAACCCCAGCCAAAACTTATCCTTCCAACACTCTGTAAGAAACTCCCATTTCTTACCTATGGAAAGTTCTTGCCATCCGCACAGCAGACTGGACTGTAAAGGCTTTGGGATTTCTCTTCCGTGCATTTTCATCGTCTCCTATTCCCAAGTCATTAAGATAACGCTTCCTTTTCTTCTCCGCCTTTGGCCCACTATGCTTTGCACGATGTTGCTTCTTCTCTTTTTCGTCCATCTTACTCTTCCGACTGCTGTTTACAATGACCAATCACATGAACTGCCTTTGTGCGAGACTGCTGACACAAGAAGAAAACATTGTCAGTGCACGTGCACACAGCACAACTGTGAGAGAACAACGGCGCTACGGGACATTACTCAACCACCTCTGAAAAATTAACAGCTGGCTGCAGCTAACGCGGCACTACACGGCACTGGGCACCAGGCAACCGTGGCCCAAGGGCCTGGCCCATGCTGGATACTCGCACAGCAGTACGCGGAGCCCCGGGCAGGCCGGCAGCCCGCTCCTAGCACTTCGGGCAGGGCCCCAGCAGCCGCGGTACGACCCCACCACCATCGTACCCACCTGCCTCGCCGCGCCGTACTCCACGTGTGGCTCGCCGAGCAGCCGCTACTGTACTTCCCCGGAAACAGGGGCTACGTCCCGAGTTCCGGGAGAAGCGGCTGCGGCGGAACCCAATCAGCGGCGCACACGGCGCGCCTTGAGCCCAGGAAGTGGCGTCACGCTGCACCGGTTTCCTGAGTAAGTAACCCTCCCTCTGTCGGTGTTGGGGAGCGCTACAGAGGGCTGTGCAGGCTATGTGAGCGGCTGACAGCCCAGCCGCTCCCGCCTGCCGCCGCGCAGCCGCCGGGGCCGTGCCCGTACGAACTGGCGGCTGTGACGCCCAAAGTCAACGTGAAAAATACCTTTTCTAAGAAAAGTCGTTATGAAGGACTGTAGGAGGGCGAGTCAGAGGGTAAAAAAAAAATGTACGACGGCTTCCCGTGCTCTGAAGCCGCACAAAATGCCCTTTGGCTTTTGGGGGCTTTTGTCCAGTGTCCGGCCCAGCGCTCCACGGGGATGTAACGAGGCAGAGCGGGAAGCAAGATATTCTAGGTGAGAATGGAGCAGCTGTGTATCTCGTACCTGTGCCTGAAGGCAAGTGCTTTTGAAACTATTTATAGGTACGGACCCTCCTTAAGTAAATGGAGAGCCCTTTTCTCCAGGGTAATCTACCTTATGCCAAGAAACAGGAAGGAGTGGGGCTGCTAAAGAGGCGCTAGATAGGCTGCAGAACCCGGGCTCACTTAAACTTGTAACACTGACCCTCCCATTATTTACCTCAAGCCCCCATGAGACAGGAAGATGCTGGTGAGCACATACTGAGATCAGCAGAAGGGATGCAATAGGAAAACCCAGTGCTGCCTTCCAAGTGGCAGCTGACTCCAAGGAGGAACCAAAAGGACAAATCCTCATGGGTTTAGTGGGGCATGTCACTTTTCCAGATGCCATTTTCCCTATCCCTCTTTATTTATTACTCTGTATATGGAGCAAGGTGGTTTCAGTACACACTTTTGACCAAAATTGTCTTTCTCATGTGTCAAATTTATTGTTTTGTTTGTGCCTATGAACAAGACTCACTTCTCACTGACTCATCTTACGAGGAAGGAGGCATGTATAAATAAAGAGGTGTAGTGCACAGTTTTTAAAAAGTTTACTCAAGGAGCCTCACATAAAATCATAAGCTTGTATTAGCCCTCAGATGGAACTTTTTGTGTTTAAAGTGCCTTGCAGCTACTGTGTGAAGCTACAGTTCTTCCATAAATACAGGAGTATTTAGCCCTGACCTGAAGAATTGCAACAAAGTTAAACAACTTCTTCATAGCCACAGCTAAAAAGTACCCACAAAGGTCAGTAGTCCTTTTCTGTGTACACATCAATAGACAGCTTCATCACTGATCAAAGCAATGGTCTGTGCTTAAGTTTTATTGCTTTTTTTCTGTAAACAATTAACATATGTATTAAAATCAAGGCATACTTAAAATATTTCAGAGCCACATCTTAAACATAGACAAGGATATAATGTGTAGTTTTAAGCAGCCAAGGTCTGATACTGCTTTAACACATAACCATGGCAACTGTCCAGAGATGCACATAAAGAACACGTCAGTGGTTACAGTGATCTTCCAGACAGCCATGGAACTCAAAGTCTGAAAACAGGCTCAATGTGCAAATGCAACTTTTTTCCCCTGAGTGCAGTTCTACAAGTTCCTTATCTCCCACACTTTCATCTGGCAAACAGAAGACTACATTGGGGGGGGGGGAAACAATCTAAAAAACTCATACAAAAGGAAATAATGAAAATGCAGCCTTTTAAAAGGCTACACATTGACATTTTTAATTTAAAACACTATAAAGGAAGTATCTGGGAGAAAACAGCTATTTATCAGGACCAAACCTAAAACTCACACACAGTAAGGTATTCCCTGCCACCACCAAGGCTGCATTTTTCATTCTTGTACTTCTCACGTGTTAATGCTTTATCCACTAAAAGCTAAACAGTCTGTTTTCTACAGGTTTGTTAAGTTAAAATAAGTTATTTCTGACCAGGACAGAGGACAAAATCAGTGCAGTAAGACCACAAAACTGATGCCATAGTCCCAAGACTCCTGGCAGAATTAATCCAGCTTAGTCTGAACATAGAGTACTGAAATGCTTGTGAAGGTCTCAATTTGTATGAGACCTTCATAGCATGAGGCTATGGATAACTAAACACATGCAAAAATACTGCAGGCAGCTCAAGGAGTTCCCCTAGGATGGGGTGGGGAGGCAGCATACATTCAAATGGCTACTCTCCTGTAGCTCTTGCTAACTCTTCCTTCTCTTCCAGACATGCACAAAAATGAGAGCAAGCTCTCCAAGCTTAGATTTGCAAAACTTCTAGCCACTTTGGACAGCACTGCCAGTCAAATAAACCACATTCATTTTCCATTGGGCAAGCAGACCCATAGTCACTTTCATGTATGACCAAAATGACAGGTTGAACTCTGGCCATCAAAAGAAAAAAGGTAACTTTTTGGCCCACATTCCTCATTTTGCTCCTTCTCAAAGAGCAAATCTAACCCACTTCCCAAAATTTCGTTTCTCATACCCAGACAATAAGGATTATAGTTGTTTACTGTCTCCAGCAGCTGTTGCTCACAAAATGGGGCTGGAGCTGGAAGAGTCTCTGGATAACTCCCTTCATGTTTTGGCAGTACCAAAGAAGAACTAGAATGACTAGCTGCAGCCAGAGGACTGTGCCTAGTCTGCTGGAGCTCAAGCTTATATTCCCCTTCACTGTAATTCAAAGTGAAGCCCTTCCCAAGTGAAAGAGTGTTTGCTTTTATATACAAATGGTTCTCATCACCCATGCTCTGGTTAGCATGTAAGTAGTTTAAAATAGGCCTCCTATACATATTCTCTTTATCTGCCACATACTGGTGATCTTCTATAAAAGACTGGAAAACATCTGCTTCTGAGTAGTAGTTTTCAGGGAAAGACTTCTTCAGATATGGATACTCCTGCACCTGTTCCACAGGTAGTGAGACCTGAGGGGAGCTCCCCATGCTTCCTGCACCAAGTGGGGTCCCTTTTCCCATGCAGTCCAAACCAAAGTAAGCTGGTGTCTGACCTGGAGCTCCAAACGTGTTATCCAAGCTCCTTAAATGATTATCAAGTCTTGTGTATGGCTGCCCCATGTAGGGCAACGGTTGACCAGCGAAACTCACGTTTCCTCCTGACAGGCCGGGCTGCTGATGGAGACTCGGGTGTAGCCCAAGACACTGCATCGTCTGGGGCTTCTCCCGGCAGCCGCCGCTGCAGCGGTTCAGCTTTTGCTTGCCACAGGTTGGCCTGGGGTTGGCCGAGGCTTCGTTCTTCTTCTGGTTCAGCTGCCGGGCCCTTCGGTTCTGAAACCAAACCTGCGAGACCAGCAGAAAGACTGGGTGCCCACTTCGCCTCGAGCTGTTCGGGCTGCCCAGCCCGGAAAGCCATCCCACCGACCGCCCTTCCTGCCTCTCTCACCTGGATCCTGGACTCGGGGATGTCGGTGAGGCTGGAAAGCTGCTCCCGCAGGGCGATGCCGGGGTAGGGCTCCTTCTCGAAAGCGCGGACCAGCAGCTCCAACTGGGTCTTGCTGAACGTGGTCCGCTTGCGGCGGCCGCCCTCACGTCCCACGCTGGGCACCGCGAAGCGCGCCCGGGGCTCGTCTGCGTGGAGAAATGGGACAGCTACGGTGAGCGGTGCGGGACTGCGCTCCCTCGCCCCGCCCTGCCCTGCCTTGCCTCGACACTGGCACCCCTGACATCACCTGTCCTGCCGCGCTTACCGGTGAGGCCGGGGCTGCGTGGCAGTGGGGCGAGCTCCATGTGAGAGTGGGGCGAGCGCCGTGTGGACCAGGCCTGCAGGCAGTGGGCTGGCACAGGCCACTCCTCGCCTTAAGAGCCCTCCGCCCTGACCATTAGCGACCCCCACCCGCCCGACCCGGTCTTGCCAAAAGGGCCGGGGCCGCC
Organism: Rhinopomastus cyanomelas; assembly: GCA_013400115.1. NCBI lineage: Eukaryota > Metazoa > Chordata > Aves > Bucerotiformes > Rhinopomastidae > Rhinopomastus > Rhinopomastus cyanomelas. The sequence goes on along the minus strand of VXBP01008234.1, from coordinate 13,043 downwards.
AAGGATGAGTCAGAGCCGTCTCCCACACGTCCATTGTCATCCCATCACGAAAATATACATAATGAGGTTCAGCCCTGTCAAAGGAGCCAGAGCGTCTCCAGCGAAGCCCCCGCCGTCGCCACAAAACCAACCACCTTTCTTTAATGAAAATTGAGAGCAGATAATTTAATGAAGTTATCTTTCACATTTGGTTTGGCCCCGAGAAGGCGCTCCTCTCCACAGCGCAAACTTGGGCCTCATCTAGGAACCCCAGAACTCCCCTAGACACTGGGAAGCCTCCATACTGCCCTTCTTCCAAAGGGAAACCACTCCAGCTTTTGTACCCAGCTGAACACCTTGGCTGCTCTGTTTAGTTACCCGCTCCTATTCCCAAACATGGGACATTTCTTATCAACTGCACTGCAGTAAATAAAACGCTGGTTGTTCCACCTGATGTTGCATCAAGCCCCAGCATGCACAGTAATGGACAAAGCTTCCACCAGCACTCTGCAGTCGCCCTGGGGGTGAATGTGCAGTCTGCCCAACTGCATGCTGAAATGCACAGCAAGAGCTTTTTCCTTTTCTAAGGCTGCTTTGATTAACTTGAAGGTTTTATTCATCTAAGTGACAAACAGAACAGGCAAGGTCTGTACTTTCAGCCCAAGGTGAAATCGTGACCTACTCATCAACCCAAAAGGGAAACCAGAAATACTATTTTAGAGTCAAGAGTGATGTAAGGATTTACAGGGAGCAACAGTTGCAATTCAGAAAAGGACTAGGTGTTAGAACAGCATTAGAACAGCAGCAAATCAATTAGTCAATATAATAATCTGTCAAATGCAGTCATAAATGGGTATCAATGAAAGTATTCAAGAAAAACTGCATGATTACTTCATGTGTTTCTTATCTCAACATATCTGCACTTATTTTTCTCTCCACATATTTTACTCCAGCTTGCTCTGAAGCTAGAGGGTATGGGAATAAAGGCTTTGAGCTGTTACATGCTATTTGCATTCTACAAGGATCATACGCACAGACAATTTTGGGTTGAGCTGAGGGTTTTATCATCATATAGACCACCACAGCGGTTCACAAAATAAATTAATGTCCCTCCAGACAGGAGTGAAAGTCATCTCCTGTGGGTCTGGTGTTCCAGAGGCTGGAATCTGTCAGCAGATCTGTCAAAGATCTGGTAAGACTGTTAGGCACGATAAATGCCCTCAGAAACCACTTTACCTAAATAATGTTTTCAAGCAAAAGCACATATGAAGGCAGTGAGAATGTCATTGAGATGACAGTAGCACATAGTCCAAAATATCTGGAAACAACAGACTGAAGCAATTTCTTAGCACTCCTTCCTTCTCTTTTACTGTAGCATTCCTCTAAATCTTGACCCATCAGCACAGATATATCCTACAAGATCTCTTTATTCCTCCAGAGTTGCAAGATACTTTGGAGTTGTCCTTGTCCACGTAAATAATAACAACATTTATAATTACTTAAATAATTCTCATGTAAGTAAGAATTCCCATTTGGGAAAAGGGGGGAAAGCAGACAGGTGGCAAGTGGTTCAGTACAGTCAAAGTATGTGTTAGTCCTTTGTTTTTACTTTGCTTTTAATATTCAGATACATATACAGGGATGGTTGGATAAAAGCTCAGACACAATAAGCACATATATAAAGCTTGGTGGCATAGTTTTACCGACAGTCTTCTCTACAGCAAATCCAACTGCAGCTATTTTTTCCTGTTCTAAGTGTGCAGGGTGCAATTCTACCTACCTTTAAGCCCCTATATAGCACTGCACACAGTCCTCCATGTGCTTACCTCTAGTGCATACTTGAGTAGTAAATGAACCAAAACTGGTAACTGTTTTTCTGGCCAGGTTCATTTCTAGCAAGTTTAGTTCAAACACCAGCAGAGCATGGGGATGTATAGAGTTTGGGACCCTCAATTTAAACTGGAACAAAAAAATATGGAACTCCATACGACTTTTCCATCACTCTGAAATTCCTGTACAGTTGTCCGTAGGCTGTATGTAAACTAGATCAAAAATACCTTCAATGTAGAGTACAAAGAGAGCTTACTCATTAAGTCTGGCCACAGAGAACTCTGCAAAAAATGGCAGCATTTTTTCTTTCTGCATTTCCAATTTTCATGGCAGATATCATAGCTACACCACAAAGCTAACCCTGTAGGTAGTCTAGTTGCTCTGAAGTAGAGAAAAACCACAAAAGGACAGGGAAGGCACCCCCTCCAACAGACAAGTATACACTTTACAGGCAAAGCCAGTGCAGAAGGAGTCAACAGTGGCTTGCACAGACTTGCACCACTTGCTAACAGTGATAGTCTATGTAACTACTAGCTAGGTCAAATAGACGAGACTTTTGTTAACATTCTCTGGCTAGGAGAGAGCAATTCACACTTCCTGGAGTTACTGTTTTAGGCACTCTGCCAGGCAGCTCCTTTACACCCTGCATTTTCAGATATTTTCTTTGCAATGCTAATTGATACTTAGATTGCAAGTTTTGAGTGAGATTCCAGGAAATATGTCACCCTTTGCCTCCACCTCCTCTTCTTCCTCTTCTGCTGAGACATGGAGACTAGGCCTAATGGAAGAGCTAATTTCTGCTACAGTTATAGTCTAACCATACACTAATCTAGGTAACAACACTGACCAGCCTTTGCTTGGATGTTAGACATAATCAAAGTAACTGCTTTGTTAGGTCCCCCATTTCTTCTTTAAACTGTTTTGGGAAAATACTATCCCTCCACAATAGTTTTGACTCAAACAGAGGACTGGGAAGAGTGTGGGGAAAGAAGCAGGAATACCCAAAGCGGCATGCTTAACAAATCAAATTTCTCTTTGGTTCACAGATTGTCTTCATGCTCCCACCAAAATCCATGGAATTTTGTTACAGATTTCAGCAGAATGAAATTTCAGCACTGTGTCCTCTGTACCTTTATACCAAAGTTCCTTTATACCAGAGTCATTGTGTAAGTGCATCTACATGTGAAATATACTGAAAAATAAAACAAAAATCAAATATATGAATGTAAAAGACATTTATGAGAGACAATGTAGTTTTTATATGGACTAGCCACAGTGCTCGTTAAAATGGCTCTCAAAAAAGGCTGCATATACCCTAGTCCAAGTGTAACCCTAAAATTGTGCACAGACCTTTAGAGATCCCTACATCAAACATTTTCTAGGGCAGTACAATGCTATTGATGTTTAAGCAGAATTTTCATCCTGAAGCAGGCAAGATCAGTTTCACTAGTTGATCTTCAGACATTAACACCTCATAAAACTGATGCTCATGCCCTGCTTATCTGGAGTGCATCTTTAATTATCTTTTGCTACACCTTTTGCAGCCCATTACTTACTAGTCCACACTGCTTTAATTATGGGCTCGGCAACAAAAAGCAGCTCTTACATCACTGAAATAAAAATGCTACAAAGCAACCCTGGAGAACTGCAAGGAAAGTTCAAGTGGAAAGCTGTGGAATCCAGTAAAACATGGATCCTTTTCCACAAAGGTGTCTTCCTGTGCCAGGTAACAGCAGATGCACCCACGAATCCTCCAAAGAACAAGAGCACCCAAGCAATGGTTGTGCTTTTCAGGAAAAGGTGCTTTTACAGCAATCTGTCTTGTTTTGAAAATAATTCAGTGGCCAAAAATGCACACTTACATGACATGTTAGGGCAAGCAGGGCACAGGTACATTTTGCACCTTGAGCAAAAGGAAGGTAGAACTTATGCAAATCGTTGCCTGCTAATACCGTTCATTCCCCAGTCCAGAATTGGCTCCTGAAAGAGTTATTGTTACCTGCACCACTGAGGTTTACTTTACAATTAATGTCTTTACTATGCCAAAACATTGCTCTAGCCTTTTTTCCTACCTGAAATCAATGTTGTTTCTACCACTTAGAGATGGAAGAAAACATTGTTGAAAACAACTATGCACTGTTGAGACCAGTCCTATTCTGACTATACATATATATAATCAGATATATATTTATATTTATGTATTTTAAGGTAAAAAAGGCAGTAGGATTGTTTCACATAATTTTTTTAGTAATCGCACAGTTAAGTTTTTCTTATATTTCATGCTTAAAATAATGTATGGCATTGATTGTAATTATTTGAAATGTAGAGTAACTATAAAAAAAGTCATACTGCTAAGACCAGATGTCTGTCTAGCCTGGTATTTGACTCTTCAGCAACGGCCAAAAATGGATACCTATCTAGGAAATTTATAACCAGCTCAGTGAGTAACATGCCAGTACTTTTACCTAGTAATGGTGACCTCAGTCATTTCCAGCTCACGGCCTTCCTGATGTTGATGTTTAAGTATACAGAAAACACAATACACTTCTATTTTGTGAATTTATTCAGTGTTATTCTGAACTCTGTAAAATTTTAGCTTGAAAGCATTCTAGGACTTAACGATGTGTCGTATGAAATAACACTTACTTTTACACGTTCTTAACATGCTGCCTGCTACAATCATTTGGTGCTTGCTGCAGCTCACACAAGAGTGCAGAACCTTCACTGGTTCCAGTGGTTCACGCTGTACAATTTTTCATCAAACCAAACACCTTTCCCCTTTAGCCACTTCTTCTCCAGACTGACGAATCCCAACTTACTAATAGTAGCTAGTTCACAATGACTTGCTGTATGGTAACTGCTTCATGCCTTTCCAGAGCCTTTTCTGGTCCTGAGAAAGGAAGAGGAGAATGACGCAGAATTTAAGATGTAGAGGCATCATGGTTTTATAATGATAATTATTATTTCCTTCTTCTTTACTTTCCTCATGTCTCCTAACATTTGCTGTGCTTTTTTGATCATCACTGCTCTTGCATTCTCATAGACCTATCTATCAAACTAACATCTAATTTCTGAATTGTAACAGTAACCTACCGTCTGAACCTGGACATTTTTCCTTACTTGTACTGTTACTATGCTGCCTGTAATCCTGTGTTACCAAACACCATTCATTTTTTTTTTCTGGGCAGTAGAAAAGGAGTTTTGGGAAAAGGATAGAGGATAGCACAGGCTAGCTGAAAAGGCAGTGGTTAGTGCTTCCACTCTCACACAATACAATGCCTCCTGTTCTGGTGTAGGAAACACTCTCTTCTTTAGGACATATCCACCTCACACAGCCTCACAGAACATTGATCTAGAGTTTGGACAGGCTGAGACTGAGCCTGTAAAGAGCTAGTATGACAACAAGAAGGGGTAAATCATCAGGGTAGATTCTGCACCAGTGGAGGAATGGGCTAGAGTGGGATTTCTCCCTTTAATAAGTGTAGCATATAGATTGTCAGTATTCTTGATCCTTTTGAACACTGAACAGAAAAGCTGCACAAGAATCCATGCAATAGCAAACCTGTGCTCATTAAAATCCTGTCTCTAAAAACACAAAAGAAATTGTGTATAAAAATATCCCGCTGAAATCCATTGTGAGCTTTCAGAGGATTACTGAGTGCAGGTCAGTCTAGCAGGCTCTTGCTTGCAGCAGCACCATTGAGGTAGGTAAATCTCTCTTAAATTTAGAAGTTTTTTATGCCCAGTATGGTCAGGTTCACAGTCTACTGCACCTTGTGGTAATCCTTTCCCTTGTACTCCCTAACATCTCCTACTCTGTCTCCTTTCCTTTGTAAAGAAAGGCTCTGTCATCATTCTCACCAGAGCTGTTTCTGTAACTGGTAGATACCCTGTGACTGAGCAGCTCCAGAAACACTTGTGAACTCTTAGCACCCAAGAGGATCAGACCTCTGAACTGCAGACGTTTTAGGACAAGGATTATATCTTTTTCTTGTGCTTCCAGAACACAAATGCACCCACATGATACTACAGAAATACAACAAACCACAACATCATAGTCTGCTAAACTTGATTACAATAACTAGTGGCCTAAAGATGAGTTAACCAGGCCCTAAGGCTAGTCTGCTAGGAATGGAGACAAGTTGTCTGGAGTCTTCTCCCTGTTCAAAGAAACACTGCTCCAAACCTCCCTTTTCAGTCCTGTTCCCTCATCCCTCAAATAACATTCCCACCCATGTGGTTGTAATGAAATGTGCTTCCCACCCATCTGCTACTGACCCCATTTATTTGCTAGATCTTTGCTCGCTTTTTTGTACTGCAGTTAGCTTTTCCATCAAAATATTCCTATTCCAGACTCATAAGGAAAAAAACTACTCGGAGCTAGACTACTGTGTCAATTGAAATGACTTGTTCATTCACTGAGAAAAAAACATTAGCTGGTCCCTCAAGAACTACTTGGAAATCCTTCCTTTTTCCCAACGCTGTACTCCTGTGCTTACTACGATGCATGTGAAGCAGTTGGCAACCTAAGGCAGTCTTTTGAAACTGGAAGCAGAAATAAAAAGTTAGGAATTCCTTCAGAAAGGAACAGTGGTGTCAGAATCCAAACACTATGTGCTAAAATACAAATGCAATATCACCAAGCAGTCATGGAAGACTACAAGGCATTAAAACGTTGCTGGACACTTTGTTTGCTGGACACTTACTCCTTAGGCTTGTTTTAACTGCTCGGTCTATAATGCTGTCCATAATACCACTTTGAGTATTTTAAACTACTCAGGTTTTTCCAACATGACCAATTTGAATAAGGCAGGCTGGTCACGTGTAATTTATCCTTGCAAGATACATTTATCATTATTATTTAGCTTCCTCAAATGAGATAAAGTATTTTTTGGCCACATATCTTCAAAGTCATCCTGTCAAATACCTACAGCATAGATTCAATTTTTAAAAATTCATCCAAAATCATAAACTGACATTTCAAATGGAGGTCACTTGTTACTCTTTCTTTTTTTTTAAAGCTACCTCACACAATAAAAGGTGGCCTTCGGAGATGTTCACAAAACAGTTTTAATTGGACTGAAGTTATTAACTTCCAACATACATCAGTAAGAACAAATACAGAACTGAAAGATTCACTACTGTGGTCAAAATTGAAGCAATCTGGACTTCAAATAGTGAGCTTAGGCTATCTATATAGAAGGACTTATTAATGCAGTGATGAAGTACCTAATGATAAAAAATATCTGCCTCACTTTTTTGTTCCTTTTTAGTAACAGAAAAAGCCCCCACAGTGATAATGTTAGGAATACAGAACTCTGATATAAAATTGTCTCTAAAATGCACAGAATGAAATTGTAGCAAGATCAATCAGTAATTAATATTTTATAACCTATATGTATTACTTAGTACTTAATCTTTGAAAAATAATTAAAGTATTTGTCTGGTAGTCTCCAAAACTTGAAGTACTCTCCCAATTGTGTTAAAAAATGTAATAGAATTATTTTTATCAAGCATCCAAGGAATCTATTTACCTATAAGAAGGATACAGAACAAGCGTGCAAAGGCTTATTTACTTCCATGTCACAAAGGACATTCATTACAACAAGAAGAATTACTATATCCCACGGTTTCTCCTTGTGCACATCTCATTACCATGTAATTTTTTTGTAGGCATGTAAATCTGATAAAAATCTTGACCATTAACCTCAAAACTGTAATGCTTGTCAAATGCTATGTGAAATATTTTAAAGACCATCTATTTCCTGTAGCTTCGCCAGTCTTGAACTAAAAGAATGAAGTGAAATAATTTCAACTTGTAATTAAAAATGAAAAAAAATTCAGAGGAAAAGTCATATGTTAACTAGTCACATTAGCAATCAGACATTGCTTGCAATGTATTTTCATGACAGTGTTTTGTCATTTAACCCTGATATAAAAAAGGTTATATTGCATCTCCTTAGATAACTGTCACTGACTACATCTCATTTTTTTTATAAGATTGAAATCCACCTTCAAAATCCAACTAAAAGTTGACTGAAGTGAATTTCCAAGTAACTTCCTAAAAGAAGCCAAATCCCTTAATCCTTACTTCTACAGAAGGTTGCTGTTTACACAAGTCACATCACAGATTCTAGTAGGCTGACTCATACCACAAGGATTGGTCTCAGTTAGACTAACGTCTCCCCCTTCCCCCACTTTTTAAATAAGAATTTTCAAAGACACAGAAGAGCTAACATTTCTCTATCTAGTCTCTGGCATCTACCAAGAACACCAAACAAAAGAGGCAGACTACCTGGCAAATACCCTTTGTACTTCCTGATGAAAGTGAGATAGACAATATCTCTAAGTTAGAGATAGCAAATGTTTCTAAACTGAAGGAAGAACAAGCTTACTTCACTACTAGGTACAACAGCATGACATGAGCCAGCTGTGCTTCAGGGATTGTGCAGGATCAATACACAGATCCATATTGCCTTTTCCAGCAGAACTAAACCATCTCAGTTGCCAGGAAAGACCTCAGGACCTCATGGACACAACTTCAGTGAAAAAAACTTCTTTAAAGACTAGCATTAGCGTCTTCGAAATATTGAAGGGGATCACATGTCCCATGTTCATATTACTGTATGGATAATAACCTTACCTGTTGATCTCATAATGAACAACTCTTTTGGACTAAGATTCTTAAAATTTACTCAAGACTTCAATTACCAACCTAATTTAAAATCTAAACCAAGTGATGCAAGTGAAAGAAGAGATGTTTGTACACAATTATGAGGGACGTTGTTTTTTTACTTGCTTTCCAACTTGTTTTTATGACTATGCTTTTGCTCTCTTCTATGGCCTTGACTACAACAAAATCAACTTATTTTAGCACTGTGCAGCATGAAGCAGGATAAAGCTGGATTAGCTCGTCTTCTTCAAATACTTAGAGAGCCCTGTAATCATGATATCAGCTGGTAGCTACAATAGCTACCTACCAGTATCTGTATGTTCTCCACCATAAGAAAGGCCTAAGAAAGTACATGGAGCTGTTAATCCTGTCACAACACTATAAATCCTAATCCGGTTTCTAGTGAGCTTGGCCGGGTCTGCCTGAGCTGGCTGTCTGCACTCAGGCTTGGTGATATTTTATTGAAATATGCCAACTCAGAGCCGCAGTGACTTCATCTAGTCACTGTGACACTGATTAAGAGAAAATGAAAGGAAAAAAGTAGGAGCTGTGGTGAAGTAAAGCATGCAGAAATAATTTTATTTTCTGTGAACTTAGCAAAGTAAATTAGTTCCACAATTTTTAATAACTCACAATACACTGCTTGGAATTTAGTTTCTAATTTTGATTATACTTGTCAGTAAGTGAAATTTACTGACAAGTAATATTTCCAGCATTGAAGCTGCAAAGGCAGCTAACCTACTGGTCCAAAATGTGAAGGCACAAATGCAAACATTTTAAAAAAAATTTGATAAAGCACATTTTTCAGTTAGACTCTGTGAAGTGACTCCCTGAAAATTACTTGTTAGGTATGTACTAGCAGCACCTAAGAAACATAAGAAAGACTGTTCATGGAAAGCAGTTCTCTGTCTTTTCATGTATTTCTGTGATTTTTGTGATGTTTAATTAAGATAAAATGCCTATTGAAAAGTCTGATTTGCTTTAAGTCAGTGCATGCTACTGTGGCCAAATCAGATAAACAAGGTAATACCTCATGGCCTGTACCGCCAAACGGGATTATGCTACAGGACTTCTGGGTTTAACTTATGAAAACTTGAACCATATTTAGGTTTTAAAATACTCCATAGTCCTCACTTTGTAAAGAGAAACAGGGGGTTTTTTTTAATTATGTCAAGTAAAAGACACTGCCCTGGATTAGAAATTGAAACATTGAAAGTTCATCCCCCACAAAGGGTATGAGCAGGGACTTGTCTTTATTAACTATTCCACTTTGAATCACAGAAGCATAGAATCATTATGGCTGGAAAGGACCTCCAGGATCAAGTCCAGCCCTTGTTCCAACATCTCTCTAACACCTAGACCAGGGGTCCTCAAACCGCAGCCCACAGGCCGGATATGGCCCCCCAAGGTCTCCAGTGAGGCCCACTGGTATTTACAGAACCCCCCCACCCCCCCCCCCCCCCCCCCCCCCCCCGCGCGGGGGGGGGGGGGGGGGGGGGGGGGGGGGGGGGGGGGGGGCAAAAAAAAACAAAAAAAAAATTTTAACCCCCCCCCCCCAATTGTGGGGCCAGGGGG
>VXBP01008229.1:43400-54840 GCA_013400115.1 Rhinopomastus cyanomelas | reverse complement strand
AGATGTCTAATTAGACCGTCTATATTTTCTCTCTGGTGACTATAAACAACAAGTGCAGATAACTACCTCAGAGTGGTAACTATCTGCATAGATGTCCAATTCCAACCTAGGCTTTCATCCTCACAGCAGTCTTTTCCAGTCTATTTCAGCGAGAAGTGTCATCTGCTGCAGCTCCCATGGCTCCAATCAATAGGCTTTGTTCATAGAACTTTCTATTTTCTATCCTTCCTTCCCTGGACAGTGGGGATGCAGGTAGGAAGACATGCACTGGCAGCTTGTAGGAGTGTAAGATGAGTATGTGATGAAGGGGTGTGCCAGCAGCGTAATGGGAGAAAATCTGAAAAGTGGGAGTCCTTGTGAAAAGAAAGAGGTGAACAAAAACTAGAGCAAGAAAATGTGTGCTTAATTTAGACTAGTTGCTGAAAACATACAGGGTGAAAGTGTAATAAGAGGTATTATGGAGACATGAGTAATTGTAGGAAGACAGACATTGGACAGGAAGACTTCAGGGGTTGGAGGGACATTGTAAAAGAGGAGGAAAAGTTAGCTAGCATGTGGAGAAGCTTTCATATAAGAAATTGGTGAATAAACTAGCAGTTTTCAAGCCCAGAAAAGAAGTGTCGCCAGGGAAAGAAGCCTACAAAACCATCAGTGTTAAGAAGGCAGATGTGTATCCTTTCCCTTTTACAAAAAAAGGAATTAAGTTTTGATGGATTAAGGGTACCTGAACTCAAAACCAAGAAAAAAATAGACTTTGAAATTTTTTGTCAGATGGTGTCATTGAAAGTAAGAGCTTATAGAGACTTGAGATGAAGCAAGTCTGTGGAAGATGGTGCCATTTAAAGTTATTAACTATATAGAAACCTGAGGCAGCTCAGCAAATCTACTTAGCAGAAAATGTTTGGAGACAGAGAGAATTCTGGAAACATTGCGTATGCTTAGGTTTGTCATAGTTCTCCTTAGGTTTTCCTTCATAGCCGTTGCTAGAGGAAGCAAACCGAGTTAGATGATGCTACTTAGATGACACTTCTTAGATGACACAGCATGACTGCATTTATTTTTTCAAGTAGGGAAATGCTTGGGAATTATTATTTCAAAGCAAGATTTGCAAAGTACCTCTCTTTAAAGAAAGAATCCTGTTTGAGATGCTTTATTTGGATGACTATATTAAAAAATGAAAAAGTCCCAAAAGCCACACAAAACCATTTTCTTAATAATATTCTATTTAATTTAACTTAACTGAAGAGATTCATCTAAAGCCTGTATTGATGTCAGGGAAATTAGGCTTGTGCCAGTTAACTCAAGAGACTGTTGTACAAAGGCTTATCTCAGACAAAGCCTTCCAAAACTGTCACGTCATAAAAAGGCCAAAGGCCATGCCACTCCTTTGTATGGCTTTCAAACTGTGTTTGTGGACACCCAAAAGCTGGGCTTCTGGGGAAAGCAGTAGGGGTCTTAGTGCTGTGTGTAGTGCCTGTCACTGGAAGGAGAGACACATCAAACATCTGCTTCCTTTCATTTATTGATACTGATAGGTGCATTTTAAATGAACTTGTACTCAAGAAAAGTGATGAATAGCTTAAGAAGTGTGAGATGCACACAATGGAAGTACCATGCTCAGGTAGCCATGCAAATAGGAAGCAGCTTAATCTTCCTTACTAAAGCCTGAAAAGATGGTGACATCCATCAAATAAAGTAAATTGTTTTTCTCTAATATAAGTGACTATTACAATTATCTTAATATAATGGATTCAGAAATATCTTAAACCTGCCAGATTAATAAACAAACTAGCTCAGCACAGTGGCCAGTCAAGAGGTCAGGTCAGATTGCCCTGAGGTTAATTGGAGTTTTTCTACTGAATTAAATTAGCTAAGTTTTCAGCAGAAAATGCTTGAACCTTCCTGAATGGCTTTCTTTCAGTGAAGAGAAAGTGAACACGAGCAAGCTCTCCTTTCATATTTTGTGAAAGGCACAGTTTTTTCCTGTGACATTAATCCATAAACCAAACTTCACCCTTTTGCTTTTCGTATCTATGTAACTGTTCTTATCTACCATCTATCTGCAATACATGTAAAACATCTGCTACTGAAAAGTTACTAGACTTTCATAAGGGTTTTTTCTCAACAGTGCTGCTGATTATCATGCAGATAGCAGGCATCAAATGGCAGGACACAGGCTCATCTGCTGTAAGAAGTCTGCACTGTTTTACACAGAATTTATCTACTGCCAATCGTCTGTGTCTTTCTCTGCCTCATCCAGAGTGGAGCAGGCTGGCATTGTTAAAAACAGCACCATTGGTTGGGTAGAGCAGACAGGAAAAGAGACAGAGTCTTAGGAGTTAATATCAGCATAAATTAAACTTCATTCTTTTGTCTGTCTGGTGTAATCATTATTTTATCTTTTGCCAGTTTGAACACCATTCCAGTGACACTCAGTTCTGCCGGTCTTCAGTGTAATTCACAGTATTGTGTGAAGTGATGGGTCATACTGGAACCGCTGCTCAGATTTTAAAACCTTCTATATACGAATCTGTGTGTGTGTTCTTGGGCAGGAGAAGGAGGAAGGGGAAAAGGGGGAAAAGAAGGAAAGGAGAAAGGGAGAAAAGAGAGCAAAACTGTAGCAGTCTCTTTAAATTCTTGCTCCTAAACCTATATTGAAACATGTCAATAAAGGACAGGCAAAATCTAAACACGAGGCCAGTAGGGAACTGCAGGTGCTTAATACTTTAAGCAACTAATCCCAATTTTAGAAGCGTAACTCGTAGTAATCAAATCTGAAAGTCTTTGTAAGCTCTGCTCATGACAATGAAGCTGGTTTTTATCATGTTAGCCTTCCTTCCACTTACATATATTTATCTACAGCAAAGAAAGGGAAATCAAAAGTGTAAACAAGAAAAGGCAATGTGCTTAGAAAGGAAAATACAAAAGGTCAGTGTTTGCAAGAGTTTTACTTTTGGTATTGAGTGTATCATACTGTGCCTCCAATGTAAACCTTTTGGGGATTTTATGATGTTGTTTGCTTTAATTTGCATATTCTGGACACTGTTCTCATTTGCTATCAAAACCAATGACAGGCACAGATAAAATAAATACGAGTTTAAGAGAAAAAATTCCTTAAAAGAAACCAAAGGGAAACCCAATTATGGAGTTTTTTAAAATAATTTAAATTCTTTTCCACACAGTTAAAGACTTATTAAAATTTTCATTTGCTTTCATCTAGTCCTGAGCAACTGGAAGCTTCTTTTATTTTTTTTTCCCATTCTAGGAATGACAATTTGTTAGAAACATAACTTTTCATAGAAACATAGAATAGTTTGTAAAAACAAACAAGCAAAACCTATTGCTAAGGAATCTTTCACCAGGTTGTTAGCATACTCTGTCAAGTATTTTACACATTTTAGAAGTGACACACTTTTCCCCTTTAAGCAGAGCAGAAGGTAAGGCTTTTTTTCCCCACCTCTAAATAGATGGCCTGTTTTCTAATTTACAGTTTTAATATTTGACTTTAAGTAGCACAAACACTGGACTCTTCAGGGATTAGAATGTTTTCTTTTAATTATTTTCTATACAATAAATAACCTAAAAAACCCCAAATTGATAGGTCTAGAGTTCATCAAAACACTGAAGAGAANCTGCTGTGGTTGTCTGTAGCGCACTTTCACTGATGAGTTCAGAAAGGAGACCAGTGGAGCCCTCGCTAGGTGGAATTCTAGCTGGTAGGCGGCAAAAGTGGGATATAAAATTTCTCGAGTTCCGCACGTGTTCTTCATTCTTCTAAACACAAATATAAATATAGACAGTTATTTAAAAGTTGAACGGCAATGGCCGTACAAGTAAGGGTGATAAATGGTTTTACAGTGTTAGTTGACTGTACTAACATAGGATTTTAATGTTCCATGATACTTGTGAGCTCATATATAGAATCAAAATTGTATAAGAAAATAAAATTATCTGTGTGCTAATGAGATAAATGTATTTGTCATGTACTTGCAAGGTCCAATGTAAATTTACATATGACTAATTATCATAGGGATTTTGGCAAAATGCTTACAAAGTAAATGGACAGTGCAGATTTGGAGGGCTAAGTGGAAAGTGTGAGTTTTGAGTATCTAATACTCTACAGCGAGGTTCTTTTCCAGCCCTTTCTTTCTTCTGTCAGGAAAGTACACATTTACACAGCAGTGGAAAAAATTGTGAATTCTTTGTCATTCTTTGCTCAACTAAACAAATAATATAATACTAAAAAAATAATGTGATATTTCGGAATCCATTTATTGAAGCTGAGAAGGGACATGTCTGGGCAGATCCTGCTGTGTCAGGGGAATTGGACTAGATGATCTTTCGAGGTCCCTTCCAATCTGTAATGATTCTATGATTCTACGATTCTATGAAACCAAAGGAGGTTTAAACACAGAAAAACCTGAAGCCACACTCAGTCCATGCAGAGCGACAGAGCCGATGCTGGTCACTGAACACTATCTCTTGAGGTTTTTGATGCAGTCTGGGGTTTCCTGAACTAGGGAACCTCGAGGGAGGAAAGAGTGATCTGATAAAAGTCAGAATCTCTCATGAGTGAAGCCAAGAAGTGGCATGTCTGAGCAGAAACCCGGGAGGTTTAAAGGCCGTGAAAGCAGAAGCTGTGCTCAGACTGCGCAGAGTGAGAGAGCTGCCTTCTCTAGCCATCTGAGACGCGGGGAGCAAAAATGAAAAGTCTCAGCCTGGCAGCAGCAGAAGGCCAGGCTATGGTCACCATTGCACATGGATGTGGGAACCTAAACAGAGATGCACCAGCAAGATATGGGTAGGCAGGTGACAGGCTATAGGGAATGCAACAGCTTCTCAATCTTGGGACAGCTGTGAGGACAGCTATGTACGGTGTGAGCAGGTAGATTATCTGCTTAGCTAGGTTGCACTGCTGTGAGACGAGGTTGAAAGGCTACAAGCTGAAGTAGAAGGCTCAAGAGCTTTAAGGAGGCTGAAATAGAGATAGACTGGTGGAGTCAGGCTCTGCAGTCTTGACAATGGCCAAATAACAGCCGGAAACAAGGGGTCCCTGCATCCTGCACCTCTCAGATCGAAGACAGAAGCTCAATTAGGAAGGGTGAGTGGAGGCAAGTGCAAGGCTGTGGCAGTAGGTGAGCACCTCTCTTCCCTGCCTCACTCCCCAGGTGCTGCTGAGAAATAGATATGAGCCCCTCCTGGAAGACAGTCAGTCTAAATAGGGATATAGATTATAGGCAACCTACACCGGAGATCTCATCACAGATGCATAAATCAGATAGGTCTTCCAGTAATGTGACAACCTCCTCCACAAAGAAGAGAAGGGTACTAGATGGAGATTCACTCCTAAAGGGAACTGAGGGATGAGCATGCAGAGTTGAGCCTCATCATAGGGAAGTCTGAAGTCTACCTGGAGCCCAAATCAGGGATATCACTAGGGTGCTCCCTAGCCTAGTGAAATCAACTTACCCACTACTGATCTTCCAGACAAGTGGGGAGGAAGCTGTATTGCATAGCCTGAGGGGAATAAAGAAAGATTTCAAGGTTTTAGGTGAAAGATTCTGGGGCACAAATTGTATTCTCCTCATTACTTCCAGATTGGGATGAGGACATGGGCTGGAATAGAAGGATTCAGACAATAAATGCCTGAGTATGACACTGGTGCTACAGGCAGCGTTTTGGGTTCTTTGATAATGGCTGGTTTTATAAGACATCAGACCTGAGGGTTACTCATTTGATCTCAGAAGGCAAAAAGGGTTCTGGGGCAGGAATTGGCAGGGCTCATTCAGAGGGCTTTAAACTAAATTCAAAGATGGATGGGACAGTTATGCGTGGGCAGGAGTAGGGCAGCACTCCAGCCTTGATGAAGACCATGAGACCTCCCATTGTCTTAGGGTGAAATAGGAGTGTTCAGCTCACTCCCTGAAATGCCTGTACACCAATGCACGCAGCATGGGGAATAAGCAGGAGGACTTAGAAATCTGTGTTCAGTCAGGTGATTATGATCTGTTGGCAATTACAGAGACACAGTGGGACAGCTCTCATGACTGCAGTGTGGTTATGGATAGCTATGTCCTTTTCAGGAGGGACAGGTCATCTAGGTGACGTGGTGTAGTAGGTCTTTATGTGAAAGAGCATCCAAAATGTATTGAGTTCTGTCCAGGGGTGGATGAAGAGAGAGTTGGGAGTTTGTGGGTGTGGATTAGGTTGCAGGTTGGCATGGGTGACACTGTCATGAGTATCTATTACAGGCCACCAGAACAGAACAAAGAAGTTGATGAGGTCTTCTATAGGCAGCTGACAACAGCCTCATAGCTGCAGGCCCTGGTTCTCATGGGGGATTTTAACTACCCAGATACTTGCTGGAAGACCTACTCAACCAGCCACCCACAGTTCAGGAGGATCCTCCAGTACATTGGTGACAACTTCCTGATGCAAATGGTGGAAGAGCCCACTAGGAGAGGAGCGCTGCTGGATCTTGCACTCACCGAGAAGGAGGGTCTGGTTGAATAAGTGAAGGCTGAGGGCCACCTTGGATGCAGTGACCATGAGATGGTGGAGTTCAGGATCTCATGTGGTAGGAACAGACTAGCTAGCAGAATCACAACCCTGGACTTCAGGAGGGCCAACTTTGGCCTTTTCAAGCAATTGCTAGGGGAAATCCCATGGGACAGGGTACTGGCAGGTAAAGGGGCCCAAGATACTTGGTAAACATTAAGAGACCACTTCTTTAAAGTCCAAAATCAGAGCATTCCAACAGGCATCTTGGGATGAATAGAAGTTTCTAGTCTAGGAGATAGAGATGCAACTAGGCAAACCAAGGCCTCTATAAAATTTAAGCTTGCAAGAAAGGTCAAGGGCAACAAAAAGGGCTTCTTCAAATACATTTCAGGTAAAACTAAAACTGGAGGCAATGTAGGCCCCCTGCTGAATGAGGTGGGTGCCGTGAAGAAGAGAAAGCAGAGATACAGAACACCTTCTTTGCCTTTGTCTATACTTCTGGCTGCTCTCCTGCTATCAAGCCCTGGACTGCTGAGAACCCAGAGGAAGTTGAGACAAAAGAGGATCTTGCCCTGGTTGATGAGGTCTGGGTTAGGGATAAGTTGAGTAAACTGGATGTACATCAATCCATGTGTCAAGATAGGATGCACCCGTGCATGCTAAAGGAGACAGCTGAAATCATTGCTTGGTCATTCTCCATCACCTTTGCTAAGTCATGAGGCTCAGGAGAGGTGCCTGGGGACTGCAGGATAGCAAATGTAACTCCAATCTTTAAAAAGGGAAAGAAGGAAGACCCTGGTAACTATAGACCGGTCAGCCTCACCTCCATCCCAGGAAAGGTGATGGAGTAATTTATCCTTGATGCTTTCTTTAGACACAGCAAGGACAAGGAAAGTATGCTTGACCAACCCCTCAGTTCAAGAAGAATGCAGAACTGCTGGGGAGAGTTCAACGCAGAGCCACAAAGATGATGAAGGGAGTACAACACCCCCCTATGAGGAAAGGCTGAGGTAGCTGGGTCTCTTTAGCTTGAAGGAGACTGAGGGGTGATCTCATTAATGTTTATAAATATATGAAGGGTGGTTATCAGGAAGATGGAGCCAGGCTCTGCTCAGTGTCATCTAATGATAGGACAAGGGGCACTGGAACAGGCTGCCCAGGGAGGTTGTGGAGTCTCCTTCTCTGGAGACGTTTAAAACCCACCTGGATTTGTTCCTTTGTGACTTGGTCTGGGTGATCCTGCTGTATCAGGGTGATTGGACTAGATGATCTTGCATAGCCCCTTCCAATCTCTAAAGTTCAGTGATTTATAAAAGTAAAATATTGCATTACTTTTAAATAGATATGAATGGATTTCTATCATTTTACTGAGACAATTTATTACCATTTTAAAGATCAGCTTCTAATTTGCTTTCCTGATTATGCCAGGACACTTGAATACATAATATAAAGTCAGTCGACACAAAACTCCACTTGGAGGTGCCTCATTTCCAGCTATTGGCTGTAGAGAGAAGTGATATCTAAGGTTTACACGTTGAAGTTCATAAGTTTGAATGTAACTTGTGTGACATTTGTGTCTTTTTACTGGAAAAGTGCCAGTTCTTCACTGCCAAGTTCTGTAAGGATGCTTGGCTCATTATGAGGGAGGATGTAGAACTCTTTCTTGTTAAAGGCACTTCTTATGCATTCAGTTTCCCACAAAGTTTGCACAACAGCTCGTTTTGAAGTGTCAGAGGGTTCAAGATGCACTCTTTTTTCACAGTGTGCATTAGTGGACCACCAGTAGGGTAGCAGACCTTTTGTAATGGGTTCCTCCACCCCATCTTCCTTGGCAGCATTAGATGGTCTTCTGGTATTAGCCATTCTTTACCTGTTCTTTAATAATTTCCTGACAGATGCTGGAAACAATGCCAGAACAATGTTTATGTGGACTCCAATATATTGCTATAAAATTTATTGTTATCTGAATAACTGCCTAACTGCTACATTGCTATTGTAAGTAATGTTTGTTGATTCTCACAAGTATGTATTCAATGTTGAGAGAAAAGCATATCAAATAAAATGAAAAAAAAAACCAACAACCAAGAAACAGCAGCCACGAGTAGAGGGTCACCAAATGTCTAAGTGTTTCTAAACCAAATACTCACTGATGATAACTTGTGGTACATTTCTGTTTTCAAAATACAATCTGAAGAAATGCATTATGAAGTATTGGTAGATCCAAGGCTTTGTTATGGCTATTTGAGTTAGAGCAGAACTAATTCTGTTCAGTGATTTTACTTCTCAGCTCAGTTCTTCTAGGTAACTGCACTTTCTAGTGGCATATTTGTGCAGTGTCTGCTTCCACAAGTGATAATTCTTGATGCTTGCAGTTACTACCAGCATTCGGTATACAGAAAGGCTCTTGGTTAGGCTTTCTCCAGAGAAGAACAGAGTCACTGTCAAATCTTGTGTACCATGCTGAGGTGCAGTGAGAAGTGATGCCTGCAGGGAAGACTGGACAGGCCAGGCAACCCTATATGGACCAACAGAGTATTCCTTCCCATAGATAATATTCAATATAAAGGTGAGGGACTATGAGGGTCAACTTTTCTGCCTCTCTCTTCTTTTTGCCTCTCTTCCTCAAGGACCAATGTCACAGGAGTGTAAAATTTCTTGAATGAAAATAGTACATTTCTGTGGGAGACTTTAAAAAATGCATTTTCCAGCATTGTTACAGAATTACAAGATGCATGAAAATGTAGGGGTAGTTCTTTAAACTTTTTCAAATGAGGGTTTTTTCATGGGTTATTATGAAAATAATTTAATAATAGTTTAACCATTACAACTTCCATTTCTGATTTTTTTAATAATAAAAATTTAACAAGAGTTTCCAATTTTTTTTGGTCTTATCTAAGGAATCTCCAGAAGCTGAGGAATGGAAGGAGTTGGGTATATGTTGTGGTTTAACTCCACCTGGCAACTAAGTCCCACAGAGTGGCATGCTTGCTTTGTCCCTGCACACCCCAGGTGGGATGGAGAAAAGAATTAGATTAGTAAAAATGAGAAAACTCATGCAGTGAGATAAATACAGGCAAAGCAAAAGGCTGCTCATGTGTGCAAAGCAAAGAGTTCATTCAACACTTCCCGTTGTCAGACTGGTCTTCAGGCATCTCCAGGAAAGCAAGGCACCATTACATGTAATGGTTGCTTGGGAATGTAAGTTCCATCACTCTGAAAGTCCCCATCCCTTCCTTCTTCTCCTCACAACTTCATATGCTGAATGTGACACCACATGGTTTGCAATATGTGCTTTTATCTTGTGACCTCTCCCAGCTATTTCTGCAACTCCAACCTACCTGCTGGAGTGGTGGTGTGAGGAGCAGAAAAGGCTTTGACTTTATGCAGGCACTGCTCAGCAGTAATTGAAACATTCCTGCATTATCAACACTGTTTTCAGCATAAATCCCAAACACAGACCCATACTAGCTACTATGAAAGGAAAATTAATTCTGCCTCAGCTGAATCCAGCACAATAGCATAAAACTGTTTTCAGTTTTTCTAGTTTTAACAGAATGTTCATCTTAAATATTACAGAATTGACTTTTTTGTTCCTTGTTCAAAGCAGAAACGTTTGCTGAAGGTGAGTTAGAGAAAAATCTGTAATACGATGTCCAGCTGTGGGAAACATTTTCTTTGCATATAATTTAGTGTAACACTGCAGAGCACTCCCCTGCCAGTAAATATGTAAAACGTTCTGTTGAGGTGGCTTTTCTGTCATTCTGTTACCAATGTAAATCTTATATTGCTGAATAAAAAGTTTAACTCTTTACCTTACCAAATACTAATGACATACATTATTTTTTGGAAGATGTTGTCTCCTTTGTTTACTTCCCCAAGGAACAGATCATAGAAATCTTCCGTGTTAACTGCATGTAGAATTAAGTTCAGACATAACAGGGAGGCATTCTCAAGTTCTCTGAACATCTGTAGTAGAGACACTGGTATTGAAATAAAAAACATTTTGAATTTTATATATGTGTGTTGGTATATTTGCTGGTCAAATAAGAATATAGATCTAGTGTGGATGTTTTTAGCTACTAGGTACATTCTTTCAGAAGTCTCATCTTTTCTTTGTTCATTGGAATTGTTGCCATATCCTTTAAAAGATGCTATTTCTTCTTAAAATCATAGAACCATCATGGCTGGAAAGGATCTCTAGGATCATTCAGTCCAGCTCTTATCCCAATATCTCCCTAGGCGCTAGACCAGGGGTCCTCAAACTTTTTAAACAGGGGGCCGGTTCCCTGTCCTCGGACAGTGTCAGGGGCCCAAGCCGCCGGCCTCAGCCAGGTTTGAGGATCGCTGCCCTAGACCATGGCCTCAGGTGTTTGATCTACTAGTTTTTTATCCACTTCCAGAGATGGTGACACAACCACCTCTCTGAGCAGCCTGTTCCAGTACCCACCCACTCTCTCAGTAAAGAACTTCTTCCTAATATCCAATCTAAACAACCCTTGATGCCATTTCCTCTTCTCTTTATAAGTGAAGATCTGGTTCATGATCACCTGAAAGACAGGTGAGGTGGTCACAAGTGACATGGAAAAGGCTGAGGTTCTCAATACCTTCTTTACCTCAGTCTTCACCACAAAGGCCTTCAGCCACACTCCTGGAGTCATAACAGCAGGGACTGCAAGGAAGAACTGCCCATCATAAGTGAAGATCAGGTTCATGATCACTTGAAGAGCCTGAAAGTGTTCAAGTCCATGGGACCAGATGGGATAGAGCCACAGGTACTGAGAGAACTGGCAGATGAGGTTGCTAGACCCCTCTCTATTCTATTCCAAAAGTCCTGGCTGTCTGGGGAAGTCCCCACTGATTGGAAAAGGGGAAACATCATTCCTGTTTTCAAAAAAGGGTAGGAAGGAGGAGCCAGGGAACTACAGGCCAGTCAGTCTCA
>VXBP01008229.1:0-43219 GCA_013400115.1 Rhinopomastus cyanomelas | reverse complement strand
AGAGTAGCCCTGAGGAGAGGGACTTGGGGGTGCTTGTGGACCAAAAGCTCAGCATGAGCCAGCAGTGTGCACTTGCAGCCCAGAAGGCAAAACGGATCCTGGGCTGCATCACTCCAGCCTGTACAAATCCACCTGCAGCACCTCCCTACCCTCAAGCAGATCAACACTCCTGCTTATAGGATCATAGGATGTTAGGGGTTGGAAGGGACCCAAGAGATCATCGAGTCCAACCCCCCTACCAGAGCAGGACAAAACTATCTAACACAGATCACAGAGGAACGCATCCAGGCAGCCCTTGAAAGTCCCCAGAGAAGGAGACTCCACGACCTCCCTGGGGAGTATGTTCCAGTGCTCCTTGACCCTCACAGTAAAGAAGTTCCCCCTTGTGTTGAGGCGGAACCTTCTCTGCTGCAACTTAATTTCATGTCATCTGCAAATTTAGTCAAGATGCATTTTATCATCTCCTCCAGGTCATTAATAAAGATGTTAAATAACACTAGTCCCAACACTGAGTCCACAGTTGTATTTTTATTTTGTAATGGAATTTCTCTTCTGCTTGCATGTAGATCACACAACCATTCCTGTAAATATTCTTGAGTACTGTCTAGAGTGAGACCTATGTATTCTGGTAGTAAGAACGGAGTTACACTGATGATGCTTTTGTTGCACTTCCTTCTTCTAGCATTGTACACTTACTGTTCTTATCAACAACAATGGAAGGGTCACACGAACATACATATATAGCACTTTGTCCAAGAAATATGACGATTTTCCTTTTTGTGACGTTACTGTCCCCTTCGTCTAAGAAAGCTAAAAGCACGATGTATGTTACCAATGGCACATACTGACATCTGCAGCTGTTGATTGTGTGCTTTTCTAGGGAATGATCATCCTTGATAGGTGGGATAAAACTAAGGAACAATGTCAGTTGCTGCATTTCTTAGAAATAAATATTTTTATTTTCTTTCAAAATTTGTTCCAGACCAAAGGGTGGAATGAAATAGTTTTCCTTCAGCAGTGCTAATGGGGTTTTTCCCCCTAGATAACTTCCTTAGTGGTTTGTTCCTTTTTATTAAAGGAAATTCTTTAACTTGGGAAACATTAACAAAATGACATGAGACATTTTAGCTACTAAAACAGTCATTGTCTGTTTGTACATTTATGAGAAGCTGTGACCTTGTTATGTAAAGTATAGTTATTGGGGAAGAATATTATGAAAAGTCAATTTCTTCATCAGTTTTCATGACAGAGTTTATGAAAGTTGATGTATACATTTTACTGCAGTCATTCTTCCCCCCCCCCCGCCAGTTCCTCTTTTTGCAATAGCTTTGGAGATAGACACTTAGCACAATTTAAAGCTAATGGAGCGTAAACTCCCACATATATATCGTGGTGTCTTACAGCTAGTTCAGTTACAAGCATACAAGAAAGTAAGTAGAAAATGTCATTTTATATCATCATCCTCAGCTCCTTACCGCTTCATGTACAGTAGCACAAACATTGGTCATCATTCACTTTAAAATGTACATTTTAAAAAGGCAAAATAATTTATGAGATAACACTCGTGGAATAACTCACTAAGGCTAATTACCTTTTTTTAATACTCTGCTTCAGAAGTTGGTTCAAATTCTTCATTGTTTTAGTGCAACCATCAACCTCTGAGATACCTCTCTTACATTGGACTCTCTGCACTGAAGATAGCCTTTATTTTTCAAGTAATTATTTTTCAGGCAATAGCAGACAGACTTAGGGGCTCTATTGAAATGTTCCACAGACAGGTCAAAAAATAATTTGATAGAAATGCGAGCAAGTCTGTTTTTCCTTCGTACATCTCATTTGCCAAACATTTATTGTTGTATTAACTCTGCTTTGTACCAATACTTTCAGAAAAATGATCAGATAGAGATCTGTATTGCCAACTGGAAAAGAAGGTGTAACTACAATCTCTGAACATACAAGAAATACTTATCAATTAGAAGTGACCATTTTGAAGTATTAGGCAGCTACTTTTAGATAGTTATCCTTTTGCTTTCTCATAGAATGGTAACACTCCGCTGCCCCTTCCAAAGGGCAGATGCATAGTTTATGTTTAGCTATTGGAAAGGTTCAGCTACAGTTACATTCAAGAATAGCAGCAGACTGCAAAATAATATTGAAAATAAAATTTTCATGCAATGAGTCCTTAATAGTGAAATAACTCACAGCTATTGAACATAAATGTATTTATGAATCTATTTTCAGTAGATCTGAAAAGACAAACCACTGTGTTGACATATCTGTCTTTCCTCAATGCTATTTCACTCCAAATCTGGGGAGAAGTCAGTAACAACGCTGCAGGCAGTAACAATGCAGGCAGTGACAACAGCACATGGACTCAGTTAATTTAATATTTGTATTTTAATGCTTTATCTTTTTTTCCTCCTTAATATTTAGCACACATGGTCACCTAAAATTTCTAAGCGAGCAGACAAGCAGAAAACCATTCATGAAGATCATAAACTGCAGTTTAAACAAAGGCATGTTCTGTCACACAGGTTTGCAGAAACCACCTCATGCTGAACATCAGCAAGAAAGAGAGAACTCACTGCTTTCTGGTTCATTAAAATCTGTGGTGTTTTCTCTTCATAACAATGTGAAGCCAAGCAAGGAAGCAGCTGCAAAGCCCTGAAAACAGAGGCTTATAAAATTACTTGCATTCCCACACAGGGTAGCACCTAAAACAGAGCAAAGGATTCTCTCAGTGTTAAATGTATGCATGGACATTTTCTGAGCAGGGCTTTCTCTCTCTCAGGGCTCGCCAAGGAAGATGTCACCATTCCATGCATCAAATACTACAGTTATATATATTTTTCCTATGTAATTGTCAGAAATTTACTTTAAATTACTCCTGGGATTCTCAGGTTTGAAAAAGTAGAAAGAGAAAAGAGTAGACTTTTCTTGGACTATGAAGAATTTTTTAAAAAATCATTCCTCTAAAATGAGCTGCAGCGCACGTTAAAACTCAGGAAAGGTCTTTATTCGCAGTTAATTGTTCATATGTCTGGAACATTATCCGAACTCTAAGGTGTGATAGATATTAAATCACTTTTGAAACAGGAAAAGCCAAGACAAAATAAAAAAATAAACACAAATTAAGAAATGCCTACAAACCATTTACAGACCCTAACCTGATTGTACCCCTTTTGCAAAGAGCAGACTACACTGAATAGTTACACTCATCTTGATTGAAAAAAAAAGTCAGATATTCAAAAATGTAAAATGTTCATCCTGGATTTCTCTACTGTCAGGAAAGAACTTGATATAACTTTTTTAAAGACTGTAATATCCAAAGCATTTTATCATTGGACTTTTAACTAGATTTTATTTTGAGAATCTGATGTCTTTTCCTTGACACTCCACTAATGTTAATAATTTTGTCCCTGTTCATTACTGCATCACGTCAAAGGTGTCATTTAAGGGCATCTGAATTAATTCCATAACAAAACGTAATGGAACTAATAATCTATCTGTTGATGCTTCTGGTGCTTTCCTTCCTTAATTGACAATTAGTTGTATCCTAGGAGACACTGTTCTATTCCTTGAGAGGTAAACACTTAATCTGAGGGACACTTCTATAATAATAATTTTTGTCTTACCTTATCTGAAATGTTGCAACAGCTAATGGAGTTTTTTATCGGATAAATACTATCAGATATTCCTGCCAAAATACAAATATGGGTCATCTCTCAGTGTATCTGTTTCACCAGCACTGCACAAGGTTACAGTATGAGGTGGTCATTTAACCTAAACCAAAAAAGATTTCAATGTAGATATGTGCAGGTGTAGAGAAGACAGAAAATAGAGAGGAGAAACATAATTTTAATGTATAGATTAGATTTTGCTATTGGTCCAATATTTACATACAAATGACTAAAGCATGTAAAGTAAATATGAAACTGATTTTTTCTATAGGTTTTTCTTGAAAGGTAATTACCGAAGATAAATGTGTATAAACAGGAAATAACTCTTTGTTTGTTTTTTTTCTTTCTTTAAACCTGAACTATTTATAATAGGAAATATAATTCTGTCTTTGTGGTATAATATCTGTGGCTGCAAGAAAAGTCATTCTTTCAGAAACTTCATACATTAACAAAAGGAAGGAAGGCATTAATCACAGTGCAAAAGAGCAGTCCTTGATCCATACTCTGTGTATATACGTGTGCCCATTAAACCTATTCTGTTTATAAATAAAGTGCCCTATATGTCTCACATGACCGTATTTATATTACAAGTGGATGTAGAAGTCATCAGTGTTTCACTGTTGCTGTTGCATGAAGATGCAGAATGGATATATTTTCACACCATGTGAGTTTGCATCTACAAACATTGTTATATTAAAAGGGAAAGCTGTAGTTTGGATATGTTTTACCAATTTCAAACAAACTAAGAATTTACCTTGTCTCGGTCAAGTGATACATTACTATGTTGTAACTTGGACTCTAGCATATGCCACTGAATGAATTTTGACTAAATGCAGTGTTCTAAAGCAATTTAACCTCACCCTTCATCAGCACTGTCATCTCCTTTCAGCTCCGAAATAGTCATAATAATTGAGTTTGGATTTAAGATAAAGTCCTCAGATAAATACTGCTCTGAAGTGGAGTCTCAATTAACCATGTTGTTAAATGAACATTTTTGTGAATTTAGAGAAAGGAGATTTATTGTTGTTTGCACTCTTTTACAATGTCTTACATCAATGTGTTCGTGGAATTACATCACAACTTTTCTTAATCTTGCAGAATTTCTTTCTGACATTACAACACCCCTTTGTTTAGTGGGCACAGGTTTATAGAAGCCACTCACGCAGTTGAAACTCACATTTGTTGAAATGCTAAGGTGAGGTTTTACTAATTTTCTTTAGTCTTCCAATCCTTTGGGGAACGAGAGAAATGAATCAATGTGTGATCATTGTTAAATGAAGGGGTAATATGTGTTTATTGAATAATGCCACTCTACAATTGCCAGGGAGCCTCACACAGTAAAAGAATCATACTTACGTTTCAGCCTTTCCAGTAGGGATCAAAACTGTATCTTTATTCTCAAAAAATTGGCAAGAAATCTTTTACTATTAGTTTAATATTGGTTTCAGGGGTGAAGCTGAAGAAAATTGACTCGGTCAGTGTAGAGAACATTTCTATGACCACTTACTAATGGATCACTATTAGTGTAAGTTCAATAAAGTGGGTGTAAAGTGTTAGCTATCAGGGATGGTGTCACTCACATTTCTTGATATTTCCTAAGATGTCCACCTCTCAATGTTTGATTGTGATCATGAACTGAAAAAACATGTTTTAAATTCTAGAAGGTTTCATCTCATTTTACTTCATTTACCATAATAGAATAGTAAGACATTTCAAATTAGCTCAAGAATTAATGGGAATTCATTAAGTTCTAGTGAGCAGTTTTCTGTTTTCATATATTTATTTTTGCCAATTGCAACTTCAACATTTTAAATCTCTTGGAAATTTCTTTAAAATCAGATTCAGTAGAGCTGCTGTTTATCATGAGACTTCAAATCGTTGCAATGTCACATCAGACATAAAAAGAGAAATGAACACAGAACAAGAGCAGCTCCTCTGGTGAAGCAAAAGTATTTGGCAAACAGAACATGCAGTAGTTTTCAGGAAGAGCAGAAGAAACTCATCCTAGATTCCAGATTGAGAGTGCAGAGTGGATGATGTCAAAATTACCTCTATACTAGAAAAATGTGAGGGTGATGGAGCACTGGAACAGGCTGCCCAGGGGGGTTGTGGAGTCTCCTTCTCTGGAGATATTCAAGACCCACCTGGATAGGTTCCTGTGTGACTTGGTTTAGGTGATCCTGCTGTTGCAGGCGGATTGGACTAGATGATCTTTCGAGGTCCCTTCCAGTCCGTAATGATTCTGTGATTCTATGATTCTATGACTAAAAGCTTGCCCCCAGAACACGATTCCTGTGTTTGAGTACCAGATCTGGCAGTTTTGAGCATCCCAACAATTTTTTTAAATTACAAAGGACAGGAAAAATTTGTAATATAAGTTTTTATCCTTTGTAAATATTTTCTACCAACTACCAGTTCAGAGGATGCACTTCTATAGTTTCATATTTAATACTATTGTAGCAGGGTTTTTGCCAAGAGAATTTAACCCAGTGTGTAAACACATGTTCTAGTGAACAGCTTCAGCTAGTTCCATAACATCCACAGTACGTAAAGCGAAACAGAGAGTCAGATGAGCTTGAATCCAGAATCTGAATTGCATTGTTTGTATGCACTCCTAAAAAGCAACAAGACTGTTTACAAAGAAGCAGACCAAGCAGCCTAAAAATAAAAAGAAGTATTTAGTTTATTAGATCTATTTTGTAATTATTTTCAATTCCCTTGCAGTTATTTTAAAAACATTTTCTTCTACTATTAGAAGATTTCAAACTTTCATAGAAGACACTTGATCATAGGAACATGTCGTCGTTGTTTTGTAAAACAATGTAGTGATATGGTATTTAAGGAAATGAAAGAAACAATTAGTAGAAAAATATTCACAGAAGCAAGCTTGGTACTGGTGTCAGTGGGTGCAAACCCACAGAGAAGCGGTAACCACTTGCTGCCAGGCTCAGGTTGATTCTTTGAGATCTCCTTGTAACATGGATCAGCTTTGAGGGCACCATTCACATCAATCTCCATCAAAATGGGAAGCTTCCAAGTGTGTGCAATATGTGTGTGTGTTTTTTTATGAGAGATTGAATTTATGTTGCTTACTGAGTTTTGAACACTTTCTTCATTCTTTAATTAACCAGTGCTGCTCAGTGCTGCCTAACCAGCATTCTACCAAAGGCAAGCTATGATCAAATTTGAGTTTACACTCTCAAGAAATTTTTTATAGATTAAGACATCTATCAGATTTCACTAGAGATAGGTAAATAACCTTGAAGGATGTTTTATTATAAATTTAGACCCTTCCTTCTCACAGGATATCCATAGGGAAAGAATATTTATTTTTAGCTCAGTGGACTGTCTTAGAGATTCTTCCAGATGTGAAAGCGTTGAATTCATTAGTCATTGTGCTTTATCAGATAAATCATGTGGGAATGTTTCTGTTCCCTGAAAAGGCCAGATTATCCAAGCAGTTTTGAAACTTCTGCAGTGGAAATGTCCACCACTTAAATATGCCAGAGAGTTGGTGGCTTCTTGTAGCTTGTGTCTCCCACCTTCTCCTTCCCTGCCTCAATTATGTGGAGACCTGGGACCAACTGACAGCCACATACTTGATTGGCAAGGCCTTTCCCTGTCATGTAGACAGCACATGAATCCAGCACATCCAGTGCATGTGGTCTCTCCCAGGTATGGCTGACAGTTACAGACCTAGTGCCCTGGTGATGTACCAGAATACATTGGTTTGGGTTGGAAGGGACCTGAGAGATCACCTGGTTCAATGCCATGAGTGGGGAAGCCTCTCACTAATTCAGATTGCTCAAAGCCTCATGCAACCAACCCGGTGTACATGGGAACCTGTGTCCTGCTAAAGTAGATGTTAGTGAAGGAAGTATCAAAGAATGTGTGTAAAATGAAAGCAACTCCCTAAAACTATTCAGCTGGCATTTGCAGACTATATTTAACAGTATTTGCCAAACAGATTGATATTTTTTGGTACTTTTGTAGGCCTTTGATTTTTAAATAGAAGATTCACAAGTCATCCCTGAAGTCCAAACCTCCTCAAACTAAGAAGAACAACAAATCCAAAGTTTCTGAGCTTGAACTCAGAAGAGAGGGTAGGAAAATTGCTTTTTAACATCGGAATGTCTGTGTGTATATGTTGTCACTTTTTAAGTACTGACATCATTAACTATTGTTCTTTCCTTTCAAACAAAGTCTGTGGGATTAACAACTTTCCATATCATTATCAGGTGATTTATGGCATTCAACCAAGGGTAATAAAGCACTGGTGTAGTTCATCTTTGCTGAGCTAGATTTTTCAAGTTTAGTCTTACACTAAGTTTCAGTTAATTAACATCCTGCGTATTTCTGTGTTCTTGCTACGTTCTGTGTCCCTCCTTGCTGTTCATCTTTCCCTTCACTATCTTCATTTCCTCTTCTGTTGGACTTTTCTCCTTCTCTTCACTTGTCACACACAGATTTTTCTCTGTGTTATCGTCAGAGAAAGAGTTGTCAACTTGCATCCCTCATTTACAAAGAAACATAATGAATCCTACTTTTACTTTGTTCCATTTTTTAATTCATTACATTAATAATAAATGTGTTTATTAGACAGATAATATTTTAAAACTGGTTGGTCCACTGTGACAGAAATTGTAAATGCATAATTTTGAATAAATTAAAATTCCTTGCAGCAAGTAGAATTTTGTTTCAGTAAATGGCAATCTACAGACTTCCATAACAAAGTGCTAATTGTAACTTAGCTTCAAATGTTACATTTTGTATGCAAATCTGCCTGTGGGGAGTTATTGTTTAGTATAACGCTGTTAAGAACACTGACATCGGTTTGTAATTTGTTTGAAGTGGAATACCACTATTATTAGTACGTTACATGTAGCTCAGAGAAACAGCATTGCTTTCCCACGTAAGATAAAAATCTTGAATCTTTTATCAGTCAAATTTGTTGAATGTTGTTTTTATGCTCCGTGGGAAAACAAAAGGCAACCTGGGTCATAAAAAAACCCCACATTGTGTTTTAAGTCATTTGAACAGAAGGAAAGTCAAAAGAACATGATGTCATCCTTGGCCACTGAGAGCAACACACAGGGCCTGATCCTGCGAATGTTTGGAGAAATGTTGATATGTTTGGGGGAGAAACCACATTGCCATAGTGGGATTAATCTTTTGTCTTCCACAAATGAAACTCTAGAATAGCTTGCTCTTCATTCAAAAAACAGACCAGAAGATCTGGACGACTCATTCTAAATGTGCATGGTGATTTCCTTGCTGAATGTTTTATTTCCTGCTTCATCTGTCCAATCACTGGTGCTTTGATCTGGTGTAAAAAACGTGCAATGTCCTGGATACCAAGGTTTCAAAGTTCCTACTTAAAACACTTTTAAGAGTATCACTGAGTCTTATTAGTGTATTGTTATGGTATAACTTTTTTTGTGCAAGGACAATAAGTGTGGCCTTTGGAAGTGAAACAATACCTTCTAGAGGTGCAGGAAAATAAAAATGAGGAGAAGCAAGCTCCCCCCTCACTGGTTCTCAAAGGGAGTCTGGTGAGGACAGTTCTGCATTTGTCACTGCGGGCTGCCTGACCTACTCTGGTAGTAGAACGGAGGCCCTTGAAGCACTGCTTTGAGTAAGGAGTGTTTACACAAACATGACCTTCTTCCTCACTGCCAGAAGTACCAATTCCCAACAGAAAACAGAAAGATTTACAAGAAGTTAAAAGCAGTAACCACATCCTGCTTATGCACAACAAAATTCTGACAAATACTCTTTCTACATAGAGGCTACTGCTTTGGAAGATTGAATTTACAGGTATGAACAAAAGCCATTTACGGCAGTCATAGCAGAGCCTGGGATCCTTTCTGCCCAAGACAAGAGACATGGCAGTTCAGAAGCATAATTCACTTGAAAAAAAATAAATCAGAAAATTAACGCCGGGGTTACAAAGAAAAACCTTCCACATTTGAAGTTTCGTTAATTTTACAGAAAATTATAAGCACATTCATAACTTTTCAGCAGCTGTTGATTAATTGTGGCAGAGAATAATGGGAGCCTGAGAGAATTGTGTTGATAGGAAGTTCACTTAGGTCAACAAATTTATTTGGAACACAGCTGGCTTCAGTAAGCTCTTGCAGCCCAAAACTGCAAGAATACGCCTGTCCAATGAGCTCACTCTGTGTTAAACCACTCAAAGCATGTTCCTTTCACTGTAGTAATGTAAATGGACTGTTTATAGACGTACTTAAAGCCCCAAGATTCTTTTAAAAGTAATTTAATCCAATATTTACATAATACAGGTGAGACTTAGGAATGCAGATGAAAAAAGAAGAATATATCCATTCCTGTCTATGACAGTCATAATGCAAATATTTAGATGACTCTATGGCTCTTATAGAAAGAATTTCAATGTTATTCTTATTGACAAATTGTACCTGACACTCATATCGTGGTAAAATCCAAGATTTTAGCTTATTGGAGCCTTTCAAGGCACTTTGTACTGGCTGAATTGAGTGCACCTCCCTGCAGCTGTCTCTGATAGATATCACATATGGAAAAGGCAGGGTTGTCTGGCTCACAGTGAGCTGCTGATTCAGTGGGAATGGAAAGTCAGCAGTTGCATGTGTTTGTCATGCTTTCCAGCAGCTGATTGGATCACCGTAAGTTCTTGGATAGACACTAGGAGCAATTCTC
Source organism: Rhinopomastus cyanomelas (assembly GCA_013400115.1). NCBI lineage: Eukaryota > Metazoa > Chordata > Aves > Bucerotiformes > Rhinopomastidae > Rhinopomastus > Rhinopomastus cyanomelas. Next base: position 32,843 of record VXBP01008229.1, on the reverse strand, counting down.
CTATAGGTATCATCACTTTCTTTGTCACGTGTCTGGATGACACTAAGGCAGATATACTGTATGACAGGGTGAGACCACATATCAATGCACCCAGTGCACAGTCAGAAAGATATGTAAGTTAATAAACACTCTTTTAAGATCAAACTGAAGCTATTTTTTTTTTCATCATATAACACTAGTGAAAGCAAAATGCATAAAGTGAGCTTAGGTCACATCGACCAGACACATGCATATATACAAACATGCTGCCATGCAAAAAGGAATGCTTAAAATAGTTTCAGATTAAATTTCCCCTCTCAAAACCAATCATTAAAAAATCCATCTTTACATTTGTTTTGCTTCTTGCTTTTATCTGAAAACCGTAAGAGGTTGGGCCATAGGTTGTGTGAACTGTCCTGATAGGTTAAGTCTGGGCTCTGGGCTGCCACTCAGCACTTGTGCTCCACCAGAGACTTGTATTTCAGTCAGTCCTCTGGTGCCTGGAAACTAATGCGTGTGGGAAGACAGCAGAACATGGAGCCAGACTAGGGCAGTATCTTCATTTTACCTGCCACGCACATGCTCTCTGAAACAATAGTACTGGCCGTCTTCCCTGTTTCTTAGCAACACCAAAGGGGTTCAGACTTGAGGACCGCTTGCGCTCACCGTTTAGTGCTTGCAAGATGAAGCAGCAGGCTGTTAGTCCCTGAATTTTTCCTAATTCCATTGTTCTTGGTGCAGCACTGCAAAAATGGATGGGCAGCCCTGCAACTAAGTAACACACCCTAAGGTATCACCACAAACTGTGCTGAACCTTTCCTAAGTGGTAAAGCAGCAAGAAAAACAGTGACATATGAGAGCTTCGCCTCAGGAGACAAGAAGTGATACAACATCAGGATGCAGACCGGCTGCCAGAAAAGCAATTGGGGGATAGAACAGGGGAGGGCAGAATCAAACAGTATAAACAGTTTCTAGAGGAGAAAAACAAAATAACAAGGCAGAGGAGAAACAAATTGCCATGAAGTAAATTGGCAAGAACTGCCTACAGAGTGCTCTCCAATAAAAACACTTTGGAAAGCAGTAGGTAAAATGCCAACAGTTATTTACATGCTGTATGGGCCATCTCAAGTCAGAACTCTTCATCACCGCTACAGCCAGAAGCCCCTCATTGCTGTTAATTACAGTGATCAGCTTTCAATCAGTGCAGGTATCTAGTAACAGATACAACTTTCTGGAACATAATTTTTCACACTTTGAAAAGAAGAGTCAGTATATTCTCTTCAGTGAACTCCTGAACACAGGAAAGTGAAAGCTGTGATTAACTATATGTATTAATCCGGAAAGATGTTGTTGACAAAAGCTGTTTCATCATATGGGATGAAGGATGCAATGTTTCAAGATGTATCAATGAAGCTCCACCTGGGGCAGGATGATGAGCTGGTTGAGAGTGTGTGGGTTATAATTAAAGGGAAGACAGGGGAGGGTGATGTTACTGTAGGGGTCTGCTGCAGATGAGGCCCTTCACAGCAAATAGGAGCGGCTTCCAGGTCACAGGCCCTGGTCCTCATGGGGGGTTTTAAATCACCCTGACATCTGCTGGAGGGACAATACAGCAAGGCACCAGCAATCCATGTTGTTCTTGGATTGCATAGATGAAAACTACCTCCTCCAAATGGTGGAGGAACCAATAAGAAAAGATGCTATGCTGGACCTTGTTCTCACCAACAGGGAAGGGCTGGTGACCATCCAAGGCTCAGGGACAGCCTTGGATGCAGTGACCATGAAGCACACTCCTGGACTCATGGAAAATAACAGCAGGGACTGCAAGGAAGAACTGCCCATCATAGGGAAGATCAGGTTTGTGATCACCGGAAGAACCTGAAAGTGTTCAAGTCCATGGGACCAGATGGGATACACCCAGGGGTACTGAGAGAACTGGCAGACGAGGTTGCTAAACCCCTCTCTATTCTATTCCAAAAGTCATGGTGGTCTGGTGAAGTCCCCACTGATTGGAAAAGGGGAAACATCATTCCTGTTTTCAAAAAAGGGTAGGAAGGAGGAGCCAGGGAACTACAGGCCAGTCAGTCTCATCTCTGTGCCCAGTAAGATCATGGAGCAGACCCTCTTGGAGGCACTGCTGAGACAGGAGAATAGTAAAGAGGTGATTTGGTGCAATCAGCATGGCTTCACCAAGGGCAAGTCCTGCCTGACAAACCTGGTGGCCTTCTATGAGCAGGTCACAACATAGGACCTGGGACGAGGGATGAGCGACTGATGTCATTTACCTGGACCTGAGCAAAGCCTTTGACACTGTCCCACAGCACATTCTGGTCTCCAAGCTGGTGGAACATGGCTGCACTCAGAGAATGGTTGTCGATGGTTCCGTGTCCAAGTGGAGGTCAGTGACATGTGGTGTCCCTCAGGGATCAGTGCTGGCACCAGTCTTGTTCAACATCTTTGTTGGTGACATGGACAGAGGCATTGAGTGCACCCTCAGCAAGTCTGCTGATGACATTACGCTGTGTGGTGCAGAAGACACGCTGGAGGGCAGGGATACCACCTAGAGAGACCTGGACAGGATGGATAAGTGGGTGCAAGCTGACCTGATGGCATTCAAGAAGACTAAGTGTAAGGTCCTGCATCTGGGTTGAGGCAATCCTAGGCACAAATGCAGGCTGGGCAGTGACTGGCTGCAGAGTAGCCCTGAGGAGAGGGACTTGGGGTGCTTGTGGACCAAAGGCTCAACATGAGCCAGCAGAGTGCACTTGCGGCCCAGAAGGCAAAACTGATCCTGGACTGCATCAAGAGAAGTGTGGCCAGCAGGTCAAGGGAGGTGATTCTCCCCCTCTACTCTGCTCTGCTCAGACCCCACCTGGAGGACTGCGTCCAGTTCTGGAGCCCTTATTACAGGAAGGATGTGGACATGCTGGAGCGAGTGCAAAGGAGGGTCACGAGGATGATCAGAGGGCTGGAGCACCTCTCCTATGAGGCCAGACTGAGAGAGCTGGGGCTGTTTAGTCTGGAGAAGAGAAGGCTCCCAGGTGACTTTATTGTGGCCTTCCAGAATCAGAAGGGGGCCTACAAAAAGGCTGGGGAGGGACTATTTAGGATGTCAGGTAGTGACAGGACTAGGGGGAATGGAGCAAAGCTGGAGATGGGTAGATTTAGATGTGAGGAGGAAGTTCTTCAGCGTGAGAGTGGTGAGAGCCTGGAATGGGTTGCCCAGGAAGGTGGTGGAGGCCCCTGTCTTGGAGGTATTTAAGGCCAGGCTGGATGAAGCTCTGGCCAGCCTGATCTAGGGTGGGGTGTCCCTACCCATGGCAGGGGAGTTGGAACTGGATGATCTTGTGGTCCCTTCTAACCCTGACTGATTCTATGACTTGGTCTCGGTGATCCTGCTCTGGCAGGGGGATTGGACTAGATGATCTTCCAACCCCTAATGATTCTATGATTCTATATCACCAGTTTATCAGAATATTACCTTTAATATTCAACAGGCATGGCTATTTATACAAAGTATGTGTTAGTGTCTTCTAGGCTTGATCATCAATAGGAGGGTTTACAAGTTAACACAATGAACGTGCACAATTCATCTCTCATGTAAATATTTTTTTGTTTCTAAATTGCTGTCCTGGACAGGCCATACATCACTGCTCAAGTTCCCATTTACACCTGTTACCTAGACTGTACAGCTCCCTTGTAGTTTTTGAGACAAAATTCTGAGTTCTACAGACTGATAGGTCTTGACAAAAGTGTTGGTAAAACATTTTCTTGCAGACTAGCCCAGTCTGTCTCCTGAAGAAAACAGCATAATAGAATGAAAATTGCCTCTTACTTGTTGACCAGCTGAAGATTACGGCTCTAGCTGCTTTCTCATGGAAGCTTCAGCGGCTCCCTGTTCTTTAGCAGCCAACTGAAATTCTTAGAGAAAATAAACTCTTTTTAAGCAGTCTGCAGAAGGTCTAATAAGGTGTTACACACCAGCCTGTTTGAGCATTCACTTTGCCTCTCTGATTTATACAGCAATCATCCTGGGGAATGAAGTTGTAGGACACCGGCAGGTATGCTGAGTCAGTCTCGGTAATTGAGGAGAGATTGCTCAGTTTATTCCTGTGTGATATTTGTGCCGTGCTGGACATTTATCATGTAAGGTTTTATTGAAGGAAAGACATGTAATCGTAATTCATCTGTTGTATTTGGTTTAGCTGGGATGAAGTTGATCCTCCCTATGAAATGGAGCTGTGTTCTGGTGGTAGCCGAAGGGTTACTGATAATGCACCAGTGTTTTGGCTGCTGCTGAGCAGTGCTCACATAGCATCAAGGCTGTGGAGCTTTTTTTTTCCCTAACATTCTTGCCAACCAAGAAGGGCTGAGTGATGGGCCTGGTCAGCTAATTTAAAGTGACCAAAGGGATATTCCATACTGTCTGACATCAGCCCTGCTATAAAAGAAAGAGGAAAGAAGGAAGTTGAAGAGCAGTCATTATGGCATTTTGTCCTCCAGAGCAGCCAATAGACATATTGTCCCATTTCCTAGAGCTGCAGCTAACATCTGCTGATGAGAAGTAGAGAACAATCTTTATTATTTAGCATTGCTTCCACACACTGCTTTTGCTTTTCCTGCTTTATGAAACTGTTTGTGCCTTTACTGCTACCCTCTCATTATATTTTACTTTCCCCTGTCCATCCAAGAAGAGGGAGGCTTTGGTGTAGGAACCTCAGGGAACCACAAAAAAAAAATGTGCAATGTTTGTCTCCAAGTATTTGAAGATAAATTTATAGTTTTTGTTAAAAAATGTATTTTTCCAGCAACCAAGGAATAAATTAAGAAATAGGTGGCCTGATTTTTCCTTCTCATTTGAAACAGGGTCTGTATTTCCTGGTGCAGAGTTAGAGTGGAGAGAAGATCCTTGTACTTGCAAGTTACCAGAAGTCTGTGTGTGTACTCATTCTTTGTAACAGTGACTACGACCATTTTGCACTTTTTGAAAACATGAAAGGTTGAGGAAATAAAGGGTATTTTAAAATTGCGTGTTCAGATGCAAAATCCTGGAACTTCATTTCAGCACTCTCACACCTTTAATAGTTTCCAGGCATTGCTCACTTCAGGATGTTCGTTAAGCTCACAGCGGCGTGATGGCTGCTGTGAAGCCACGTACCTCTCTCCTATCAGTACTTTCTGTAACCTTTGTGGATGCTTAGGTAGGACTAAACTAGCTCTCCAAGTCACAATGGTATCAGGAATTTACCGTTGCACTTTGAAATATACTCGTAATAGCCCTTTGTCTTCAAAGAGAACAAGGAATATATGCGACAATAAATTCCAATGAGCTTATAGATTACAGTTTTGCAAAGTTTTTGAATGTGTTCTCCAATCTTCTTTATTAGGCTTTACTAGTCTTCTGCATAAATAATGATCCTAGTGAAAATAAATATCTTTATTCATGCATAAGGATGGAACTGTTTCACAATATTTGTCTTTGAATACAGATGTTATCTCATTGTGTCTCCCCTGAGCCTCCTTTTCTCCAGGCTAAACAACCCTAGTAACCTCAGCCACTTCTTGTAAGATTCGTGCTCTAAAATATTCACCAGCTTCATTGTCCTTGTCTGGACATGCTCCAGCACTTCCACATCCTTCTTGTAACGAGGAACCCAAAACTTAACACAGTGTTGGAGGTGCAGCCCCAACAGTGTTAAGTACTGAGGTACAATCACTATTTCTGATACAAGCCAAGATGCTGCAGTGACGATGTGAACTGGCAGCAACTTCTGTGTAATGTGTTGTCAAATCACTGAACATTCAGGAGTAGTTAAATGTTAAATTAGTAAGGTTTGGCGTTGGAAACATAACTGCATTACTAGGACAGCAATAATAATTCTAGAGTGCATGCATCATGTGGTAGTGAGAGCTGAGATCTCTGTTATTTCTGATATATTCCAAATTTCTCAGGAATCCGGATACAAATACTAAGCAGAACTGACTGTCAGTTTTTGCTGTGCTAACTTGGAGATTGATTCAAATATGTGATGAAAGTCTTGCCTCTGAAGAACTCCAATGCAAATGTGTAGCGGCTGTGTGACCTGGCAGGGGTTTTCGTGTTGTTTCCTCTGTTTTCTTCAGAGACAACTATTTAATTTCCAGGGCAAAGTAGTATTAATGCCACAGCTCCACTATTTCTCACAATGAATGCATTTTGAGTTTTTTGCATTTGTGGCAAAAAAAATAATTCCAAACAACCCTTTTCCCATTCTTTCCCCATACAATGACCATACTCTATCGAGTAAATCTATAAGGAGTTCCATAACAACACTGCTGTTACATAGATCAGATGAAAATGCCTGTGGGAAAGTACATTTTCCTTTAGCATCCTGAAAAGTTAAGTCAAAGCTTCTTGATGAAACTCTTCATGGTTTGGAAAGTATTGGAGATGCAAAGGGCAATTTCCCTACTGTCCCACTGATACTGTATCTGTGTTCTGCAACATCCAGCTTATCAACACAGATTTTCACTGTTCTCTAACTGCCTCACGGAGTGCAGGTTGACATAAAATGGTTATGGTTGACAGCTAGTGGTCTTGGTCTTAGTGACATGGTGACCATCGCACACACATATCTCTAGAAGTACACTGAAAAATTGAGTTTTCCAAGTAGGTACCATCAAACCCAATTTCTAAGGAAGGAAAAAACCCAACATTTTGCCCCTTGAAAATGGCAATTATTTTGTCAAATTAACGTTCTTTCCTCAAGCATTTTCATACGTTCAGGAGTCTGTTCCCTATACTTTATTAATACAAATATAGAGGGTTTTTTTTTTTTAATCCCTTGATATACCAATAATGTCAAAATTATTTTCATTTGGATTTTTAAAAAGTGGAAGTGACACAGAAGATTTAGAAATTGAGACACCGAGTTTTTCAGTGCTCAGTAGCATAACATTTGCCTGTGGTACTAACCCTGGTTTCCCAGGAATCTATCAGTTATCTCAGAAAAAGCAAGGTCTTTGAGGTGTTCAATACTTGTTTTTTTGGTGGTTAGGTTTTTTGGGTTTTTGTTTGGTGCTTTTGATGTACTTACTTATTTGTGTGTGTGTGTGTGTATGCATATAAATCCTTGAGTGAATTGAGGTTTTGTTTACCCTTTTGTCAGATATTTATCTTGAGATGAAATGAACCAATTGATTTCCTTAATGTGCTAATGGGCTGAAACAAAGCAAAACAAGGAGAGAAACAAAGCAAAACTTATAAATTGCAGGCCAAACTAAAACTAACCTTATTTGGTGGAAAAAACCCAACAAAATGCATTTAATTCATACCACATAAAAATCCCACATAAAGAATTCACCCCACATAAAAACGTCATGCAAAGACATAGGAAGATTAATCCCATATTCTTGTATAACTGGGACAAACTGTAATCTCCAGCCCCTCAAAGGGAAGAGACTTCCAGCAGTTCTTGCTCCTTGTGAAAATGTAGAGTTCCTTCAGTCCATGCGCAAGTCTCTCAGCATCAACAGGCATTTTAGAGTCCAGTTCTCTGTTCCATGTGCTTCCACACCAGCTCTCCATTTCCAGTGTGCTGGTTTCTATGGCTATGGACAAGGGGAAGACTCTCTTCATTTCAGCAAACCATGGAATTCAGATGAAACCTTCCTTCTGCTGATCCTTGAAGTACTACTGTCTCCATTCACCACATTTCCCAGAGCAAGATGGCTGCTGAATTCAGCACAGTGACATGTTTACTTTTCAAACAACAGATTGAAAAGTTCAGTGAAGGATAAAGAGAAGCCAGACACCCAAAACTGGGAGGTCCAGCCTCCCTGATTCTGTTTGCAGAGCTGCAAAACCCAGCTTGGAATTGGAAGTCAAACATCACAAGCCACCACAGCAGTCTCCAAATGCCTTAGGCAAGAAACATAAAATTTCCAACTACAACACCATTATATAATTGAACTTGAGCAAAAGAGAATCACCAGTTTCCTTGTTTCTCAATCTTCAGGCTTTAGCTGCTGATTCATCTTTTCAGGGCACTGCTCTGAAATTTGTTTCAGAAGAGAGTTACTCAGTGCAGGGAGTCAAAGCGAGTTGCTCAAGGAATGCACTGTTAACAGCTGCAAAGGCTGTTGTAGGAAGCTCCTACCACACTAAGCACATGGGGAAAGAACTGCTTGATAATTCTGGTATTCACCTAGCAGGTACTTTTTGATGTGAGCATATCAAATTGTATCCTTCAATTACTGTCATTCATGTTCAGAGGAGGGTGAGGCAGTCTGCAAGTTGCTGTAGTATCTTTCTCTCACAGGTTTACATCTACCTCATTACCTGCCTGTTCCCCTTCTAATTAAAACATGTGAGACATTTTAAAACAGTCTATTTATAATATGACAAAGTTGCTTTCAAAGTAATTTTCTTTTATTTAGTGTTTGATCCCTGATTTCATGCGCTTTTCCTCCATCTGGCAGTTGTCACTAAGGCAGATGGCCACCAGCTGGGAGGGCAATGTAAGTATCTCCCTCTAGATCTGCTGCCAGAGCTGCTCAGTAAATGCAATGTGAAGGAAAACTGTGTCAGTCTATTAACCATGCAATGAGCTCACTTAACTGACTTGTCACCACTTCAGGTCCTGACGATGAAATTCGACTCTCAAGCTGGAAGTCAGGAGAGGGCTTTATTTATTGGAGCAGGAGAGATCTGTTCCTTTTTTATTATTTCCTTCCATTCTGCTTCTGTTGTGTCTTTAGCCCCTCTCAAGGCCTGCAGCTGTGAACAGTGTGTCTGCTGCTACTGGCTCTGTAAATAAACACTTGTGCATATTTCCTACATCTTCATGCTTAGCTCTAGTCAGTGAAATGTCTATAAAACAGGCCTGAGTAAAAAGAAGTCTAAGAGTCCAGTGTCTTTAGCAAAGTCAATGAGACCTGAGTGAGTTTGCTGCCTTGGTAGGCTCAGTCTACTCCTTTAATCAGGACAGCAATTCGGTGGGAAATAGTAGCTGTATCAGTTCTGACATTTAATAAAATGTTTCAGCTGACCGGCTTTTTCTGCCACACTGCAAACACGAATAGATTATGTGCAAGAGAGAGCTAGGAGTTTGAAATGATGCGTTTTCATATTATCATAGTTAAGTTTTCAAATACGACTTACCTTGATTTCACTGCAAAAATAAGCTTAGACAAGGAGAATATAGGAGGATTTTTACAATTTCATTTTGAAAGTTTAGAGTTTTTTTCAAAATACAATGAAAACTGATCAATCAAACCCAAATGTTTTTCCAATAAATGTTTTAATTTTTAAATTAATAATTTCCAAATAATACATTTCTGCTAAATGTTTTGCTAAGAGTAAAATCTGCCATATGGATAAATAATGTTCAGGGCCCAGTAGAAACTGAATTCAAAACAGCCTCTTCTACCTCTGTATGAAAGGACTATTTCCTATAGAACTATGAACCTTTTCCCTCTGTGTAAAACTTAACACTGATAGGCAAGGATACTTAGGAATCAAATTCACACAAACATTGAAAAGATATTAAAATCTTTTAAAATTTCAGTGAAAAAATTCCCTTACCTATCATTATTTTAAATTAACTAAATTTGGCTAAACCACCCATTGGCTATTAGAATAAAAATTATCTGTTTAAGTGAGTACCTTTCCAGTATTAAAGTTTGTTATAATTTTAAACACAGATTAATTTCCTATGGTTTTCAGAGTAGATCATAGAACAAATATTTGGCTCCGTTTTGCCTATACAATCACTGTTGAAGTCGGTAAGAAAATAAATGTTTAGTGCAAAGAAGGTTGCTCAGCTGATTTGAACTCTGGAATCATTAAGTTAATAAACATTTAATCTATGGAGTAATTAGGGTTTTCAGGATAAATCGTACTCTATATGACTTAAAATACAGCAGAAGGAAACCTCTGAATTTGCTGCACACTGTTTACACACTGTAAATAAGTTTCAATATTTCTTATTATATCTCCTATTTCCAGACCTTTTCTGGATTGCATTTTTAGTTAGATTTAATGTTAATTATAATGAACAACTCAGACAGTCACTTTGTTTGTTTACATCTCAGAACATCATTATTTTTTGAATTGTTAAAATTAAACTTTCTGAAAGAGGTGTTTGACCAGCTGCCTTTTCTATTCATATGTAAAAACAAAGCTGTTGCTGAGAGATACCTTTTCTAATGCTTTTTGTTCCTCAGAACAAAACCCAGTGGCTCCTACATTATGAAAACCCATGACTCTGCATTGTTGCATTACACTGTTGATTAGAGGAGTCAGGACAAATTTACAGCGGAGGAAGCGGCAATGTAATTTACAAAGGAAAGTTGGGTAATTCCAGCTAAGCAGTCTACACATGGTAACTGAAAGTGTTTGAAGATGGTTAAAACATCAAAAGGAGCTTCTATAACAACATTATGCCTGATAGCCAAAAGCTGGTTATTCTGAGGTTTTACCACAGTGTGCCAAAATAATTATAAGGCTGTGTAGTTTGTTTGGTTTGTTATATTACAAGGGGTAGAAGCAGATGGTTGTTTAAATTACTAATTTTATAATGTTGCTTGGAAATTGTGACTTCAATTTTTTAAATAAAGTTACATACATAAATACTTTGAAATACCAGTTGATGAAGACTGATAGCAGGCTTTCCAAGTCTCTCACAGTGATAGCTAGCTCTCTACATATGAAGTACAAGCAAATATTGATAAACCACAGGAAAAGCAAAAGTTTTCCTCTTGGCCAACAGGTGACTGCAAACTGATACAATTGTTTTGGACATTCCAGTTTCCTGTTCCCTGCTTGTGGTGTAGAACTACCTTTGTACAGACATAGAGAGCTGTACACAGTCCCAGTGTCTGAGTTACAGAATCTGGCTATCACCACTGAGCCTATAAAGTGAGTCTCTTGTCACTTAGAAGAACACCACTTGGGAAATTCAATACAGGACGGTAAAGCTCATGCTGTCTTGAAGTCATACCTTCATGAAACGATTTTATCAAAGCATGCTCCTTGGGCAGCCTATTCCTATGCCTGGTGACCTTTTAAATAAAGAAGATTTTTTAAATGTCTAACCTAAAATTCCCCTGAAACAACTTGAAGTCATTTCCTCTTGTTGGATCACTTCTTACTTGTGAGAAATGACCAACACCCACCTCAATACAACCTTCTTTGAGGTAGCTGTAGATAGTGGTTAGGTCTCCTCTCAGCCTCGTTTTCTTCTGACTAAAGAGACTTCAGACTTCCCTTAGCTACTTCTCATAAGACTTGTTCACCATATCCTTTGCCAATCTTGTTGACATTCTTTCAATCTACTTGAGCAACTCAATATCTTTCTTATACTGAAGTGCTCAGAACTGAGCACAGTGCTCAAAGTGTAGCTTCTCCAGGGCTCTTAAATCCACAGTCATTCTAGTTGTTAGTGCAGGATCACCTAGCAAAGATTGCACAGGAACACATACATGTGGGTATTAAATATCTTCAGAGAAGACTCCAATCTTCTTTGGGCATCCTGTTCCAGTGTTTTTTCATCCTCATGGTAAAAACATTTTTCCTTATATTTAAGTAGAACCTCTTACATTTCAGTTTGTTCCCATTGCCCCATGTACTGTTGCTGGCCGCTACCAAGAAGAGTCTTGCTCCATTCTCCGGATACTCAACCTTTGGACTCTCTGGTCTAAACAGTTCTAGCTCTCTCAATCTCTGCATGTAAGTCAGCTGCTCCAGTCCCCTGATTGTCTTAATGGGTCTGTGATGAAGTGTCTCCAATAGTTTCTTGTCTTTCTTGAGCTGGAGGACCTCAGAAGTGGACACAGTATTCCAGGTGTGGTCTCACCATGGTGGAGTAAAGGAGGATAATCTCCCTCATCCTACTAGCCACACACTACTTCATGCACACTCATCATGGGCCTTCTTGGCCATAAAGTCACATAACTGGCTCACAATCTACCTGTTGTCCACTAGGACATGCAGATCCTTCTTCTCAGATCTGTTTTCCTACAGGTCAGTCCCCAAACTGACTGATATGTGGGGCTATTTTTCTCCAAGTGCAGGACACTACACTTGCCCTTGTTGAACTTCATTTAAGCATTTCCCTGTCCCACTCTCCAATCTGTCGAGGTCATACTGAATGGTGCCTTCCCATATTGTCTCCTAATCAATCTCTGAGGAAAAGATGCTGCTAGAGTGCGTACATACATTGTGCATATAGTTTCAAAAACGTTAATGTGCTGATCTAAACAGACATCTTCTGTCCCCTCTAGGATGGAAGCAGATGAGCATACGTAATTCCTTGGAGAAGTGATATTAAAATCCAGTGAAAGATACTAATTAGAGAGGTGATGCAACCTTTACATATGCTTCCATGTTAAATGTCATTGTGAAATTAGCTTGTTCTTTATTTTTGAAAATTTTATAATATTTAAGGCTTCAAAATGAACAAAGCCTTCAGTTTGTTGGTTTACTTGCTATTTCTTTTTTTTTATTATTGATTGTTATTTTGGGTATTTGGTAGATTGCTTCTAATGATCATTGCAATTAGGGACATCTGCCTATTTTGGCAGAAGGTGAAAATACGTTTCTGTGGTAGAACTAGATTCCTGTTGAGTAGCTCTGCTCTGCTTTGATATTTCTGTTCTTTCATCAGCCTTTCTTGCAAATGAAGCCACACCCCATTTTGTTTTGAGCTACATCGGCAGCTGTACGTCTGGTCAATCCTCATATTTACTATGTGGCAGCTCTGATCTGGTGCAGAATATAGCAACTTGCCATTTCATGTTTGGTTGCATTGATTGTTTTTTTTTAGCTTACATTTCAGTTCATAGACTTGATTTAATAACTATTTATAATTATATAATGGCAGGAAAGTACAACTACTTAAAACTCTCTGAATTCTTAGCCAAGCTGCACAAAGAGGGTTCCATAATCCTGTTTTCTAAAAAAGATGGTCTGGGGAACTATAGGCGCCAGTCAGTCTCACTTCTGTGCCTGGCAAGATCATGAAGTAGGTCCTCGTGGAAACTATACTGAAGCACATGTAAAACTGTAAGGTGATTGGTGACAGCCAACATGGCTTCACTGAGAGCAGATCTCATCCTATGGTGCGTGGGTTATCCTACCCCTAGACGCGTGATGGTCAGAGCAGGATATTTCTTTGGTCTCTTATGTGCAGTGTAATCCATGCACGGTTTTGAAACAGGCTTCTGACATTCTGCCAGAGACTTCCCAGATTTCTTTTTCTTAAAAAATTGTTCTTTATTGCTCTTTCATTTCAGAAAACAGTTTGGGTGCTAAGAAGATCAGCAGGAGAGAATGAATGGAAGAACTTCTAGAACCCAAACTAGATCTCTTTGTCCATAAAATTGTCCAACAATGTCTTAGGTGTCTTGCTGGAATAAAAGGTGAAAGTAAATAAATGTACTACTTTGTAGTGAAACTTCCTCTCACAGCCAAAGAAGAAATCTGCCCCTGGTGGCTTCAATCACTATAGTGACATGGACTGCTCTTTGTGTGAGAAATGGCTTGCACTCTTCCAGTAAGTGACAGACCTGCTCATATTTGGGTATTTGCCTCAACTTTAAAATATGCACTGTTCAAAACAGAACATTTCACAAATTTACATAATTTTTCCCTTCATGTCATGCAATTACCACTCCCGCATACTCCCTGTAGCTGTACTTTGGGAATCACAAATATTTTGCAGTGTTTCTCAAAAATAAGCATGTATAATCATATAATAAGTGTTAGAGAGACACTTACTTATATAAAACACTGTGCTAACATCAGATTAAATTGAAATTCTGCTTCATTTGAATAAATAAGTCACTCATGAATTGAATACAGGAATATAAATAAAAGTGTTGGTAGGATAAATAACCACATATTTGTAAAAATTTGACTCTAAACATGTCCTACCTTCTTAAGGTAGTTGTCTAAGTGACATGGCTTGCAATTGCAGATGTTTCCAAACATTGTGTCCAGTTCTTGTCCCCTCAGTTCAAGGAGGACACAATGCTGCTGGAGGGAGTCCAGAGTAGAGCAGTGAGGATGATGAAGTGTGTGGGACACCTGCTTTACGAGGAGAAGCTGAGGAAGCTGGATCTCTTTAGCTGGGAGGAGAGAAGACTGAGAGGTGACCTCATTAATGTCTATAAACATGTGAGGAGTGGGTGTCAGGAGGATGGAGCCAGGCTCATTGTCATCTAGTGATAGGGCAAGGGGCAATGGGTGTGAGCTGGAACATAGGAGTTTTCATTAAATATCAGAAGGAACTTCTTCACAGTGAGGGTGACAGAGCACTGGAACAGGATGGACATATTCCTGTGTGACTTGGTCTAGGTGATCCTGCTGCGTCAGGTGGATTGGACTAGATGATCCATCGAGGTCCCTTCCAATCCCTAATGATTCTATGATTCTGTGATACTACAGAGATATTGTCAACATGAACACAGCCTTGAAGTCACCACAAAAGGAACATGTTATGCTGATATATATATATATGATGTATAGATATGTTTGTGATATGTATGAGGATATATTTAGGAAAAAATAAATTTGTAATATTTTAAAAGTATTGCAAGGATGTAATATTATTAATTATTGTATAGGGTGTTTTCCATGACATCTAGTCTTTCAGTCTTAGTGGCTACTTGCTGAAAAGGAGACGGGATCATACAGAAAGGCCTAGATCTGTATTGAAGTTACTTATACATCAGTTTGTCTCCCATTGAATGAGACAGCATTTAGAAAATCCTTTGGTAACCTGAGGTAAGCAAGAATAATCAATATTCAAGAATAATTTCTGCAGACTCAGAGAACTTTGAACGTGCAAGTAATGCAGGCACCAATATCTATCCTTAAAAATATACAACCATGAAATGAAGATGTTCCTTCATTTTTGATCAACTTTAAAGTAAGTTCTTAATCTCTCACTACTTAAAGGATACATTTTAACGTGTGTTCCGGTGAGATATACGAAACTGCACATGTTTATTTATTTTAAACTTAGCTTGCTTAAATTGCTTCAGTCACTCCTGCAAATAGAAATTGCCTTGTTAGGTGAAAACCTGTAGGAAAATTTTAAGAAAGCAAAGGATGTTACAGGAGAGGGAAGGGATTTCTTTCATATATGCATACAGAATGAGCTGGTTAGATTTCTTTTTCCCTTCAATTTTTATTCAGCCATTCCAACAGTATTTCCTGGGTTTTTTTGATAGCACATGCAAGCACAGTACGTGTTTTAATCAATGGAGCGAATTCATAGCTTTCTTTGAGGGACAGCTCCTAAGAAACAAGAGAACAGGACAGACAGGATGTTTTTAATTGTAAGAAAATAACAGCATGCTGCCAAACTACCACTTGTATGGAAAATCATAAAACAGTACCCTAGTGAGGCCTGAAGCCTGCAACTACTGTGGCTGCAATCTCAGCAACACAGAAGTTTCATGCACAAAGTTCCTATTAGCACTACTAAAGCAACATCAGTGTGGTATTGAGGGAGAGCCAGCTCTGACAAATGCTGGGTAATATACAGCGCTGTAAAGGTGGCAGAGCACTGTAGTATCCCCTCTCTGGAAGCAAACAGTGGGGGATGAGCCACAGAACAGAGCAGGCTGTCAACGACCATGTTTTTTAAGGATCTTTCACTCTGCAATACTTTTCTACACACAGTAAATATTTGAGTCAGGTGTAGACTTTCACACTCCTGTAAAATGTTGCTCTAGGTCAGCTGGTGGTGGAGGATGTGTAGCAAGTTATTTCCTTTACACTGCCTGCTTCATCAGCTGCAATCAGCATTTTTTATTCATCATCGAGGAAGATTCTAAAAACATATCGTTAACACACACACCTTTAGCAGTGCACTTGCACTATGTGCTCTTTTCTGCCATTGCTGTCCTTTCAAGACCATGAACAAGTACAGTCTTCAAAGCTAAAACACTAATTCAAGATATTTTGTAGCATTTTTGAGTTTTAACGAGCTCGCTCCTCTAGTTAGCTATTTATTTATCTGTTTGTTTATTTATTTATTTTTTGTTTTAATGTCTGCACTTTTCCCCCTTCCACATGAACATAGTTAAAATATGACTCAAGAGATTTTCTTTAGATATTCCAAAAATTTCACCTTTAGTCTTAGGCCACATGTAATAAATCATGGCTATTTACACCTGGCTCACAGGGTCATCAGTAAGGATTATTTGTAGCTAGAGTTCAGCCCCTCCTGCTGCAACTAAATGAACACTTAAATTTAAACATTCCAGGTTTGAGAGGAGTGATAGAATTGACTCTACCGTGGTGTGCTCTGGTTCATTACAAAATAACTTTCAGAACTTGAGTGTCTGTTTACCAGACACTTGAGACTAATCTCTCTGATGCAAGATGTATAATCAGTTGTATGAATAGTGGACTTGTACTCGTGATTATGTTTCCCTAATGACATGCACTGATGAGATTAGCACCTATTATTTAAACTGATTGCACACTTTATAGCCAAATATGCGATTTTGTTTCTCTGCAGCAAGGAGAAAACAACACAAAAGAAAAACAGGTGGTATGAACATTTTTATAGGAACCCATCTCTTGTGACAATAATAAATTGCTTAGTGAAAGAGAAGTATACACTTACATACTGCAGCACAATGCAGAAGGGAGGGCACTTGCCTGGAAAATCTTAAATACTTCTTCACAGGCGTAATGCCGGATTCAGTCCCACAGTTTTAGTACTACAGTACAATCCTAAGTGGTCACTCAGCTTGACCATCAGCCAGGCATGTAGTTCTACACAGTGAAATAGTTCCATCAAGAAGAATCAGGAGATCTCTTTTCAACAGCCAATGTATGAAACGTCATCTGAGATACAAAGGTTCCTTGTTCGGTTCTCTAGTCTGAATTAGAAGGGCGGGCTGTTGCCCAGACGCCAGAGAAATGCCCTTTGCTATAGGTCACTTTTAAGTGAATAACAGGAGTATGCCTTTCATGGCTTTACTTTTCATGCTTTCAAGGCTTTAACCCAATATAGAGTGAGTTAAGCTGGAACATAAGAGGTTCCACATCAACCTGAGAAGGAACTTCTTCACAGTGACAGTGACAGAGCACTGGAACAGGCTGCCCAGGGGGGTTGTGGAGTCTCCCTCACTGGAGATATTCAAGACCCGACTGGACGGGTTCCTGTGTGACTTGGTTTAGGTGATCCTGCTGTTGCAGGCGGATTGGACTAGATGATCTTTAGAGGTCCCTTCCAATCCGTAATGATTTTATGATTCTATGATTCTATGATTCTAAGTAAAGACTCTTAAAATGTTAGGCTTTCCATCCACAAAAATTAATTCATTGTTTTTTGAGTGATTATTTTTTTCTTGGGTGATAACTCAAGGTGATGATTCCCAGTTAAGTCTCCATTTGAAATCAGAGGAAAGTAAGGGCACATCCATGAGAATGTAGCTAAACTGTCAGTGGCATCAGACATGAGAACTAGAGAGCTGAGACATTACGAACTGAAGTATTAAAATATAGACTGGTAACTGGTTGCTAGTTTCCAGTGGTTTGCTACAAAACTATAATGAAGATTATTCTGATAAGTTACTCTTCTTCACTGCCACACATAAATACTTGTTAAGAGACTAAGGCGTGAGGTACCTGAGTTAAAATAGAAGTCTGAAGAATATGGAGCATTCAGAATGCAGTAAACACTAACGATAAGCTCCGAGCCACTGTTAGTCCCTTATGACACGGCAATTCCACTGCCATCTTAACGAAAGAAGAAAATGGAGTTGTAGGAATGGAGTCGGTAGGAAAAAGAGAATGAAGAAAGGGTATTGGGAAGAACAGAGTTTGGACTCTTGAAACAAGGGCCTCAAACTTCTGGCTAGAGCAAGAAATACTAGGTGTAGTACTGAGACTGAATCAGAATGACATTCCTTAAATCACTTCTGTGAACTGGAATTGTGATGTAGCATCTTACAACTAACTTATTTAATCAGCCTGTAGTTATCTGCCTTTGAAGACAGACACTTGCAGTGATACAATCAGGAGGTGAAAGCAACAGTTGTGACTTTGGGAGTGGGACTGTTTTATTACCGTGTAATAAAAAGTGACTCTCAGAGGGATGCCATGTCTTGGTGCCAGTCAGCATGATGATGAGTCACTCAACGACCACTTTTAACTATGGGCTCCATTGACCACCTGCAGTTAAGTGTGGGGGCAAGGAGAGAAGAGGAACATTGTTTCTTGCAGCTTGGTTTGTAAGTGAGCTGCTTCTAAAGGAGTTTGGAAGACAGAATACTGTCAGTACGGAGTAAACAGCCTCACTGTTCTTTCAAAATAAAAACTAAATGCAGGGTTTATAAGTACCAGGAATTAGCATTACAAGACTTGCTTTAGCATTACTCTTTGTCTGTGTGTTGATTCAACTCTGAAATTAATACAATTTCATTTGTTGGACCAAATGGGAAATGAGCTAACCTCTTAAATGTTCTCAGCTCTCCACAGAATAAGTATGTTCTTCAGATAACAAAAATTTCCAAACAGTAAAAACACTTCCATTGCAAATTTAGCCTTCACTGCATGTAAAAACAAATTGTTATAAGAAGTCCATACCTTGCCGCACAGAACTTGAGAAGCTGAGTTCCTCTCAAGCTAAGTATATCACATAGTCCTCAACAATTCTAGTCTTAAAGCAGCTCACTTCGTAATGTGTGCCCATTAAATAAGTGATTATGTTAAACTCTGAGTGACTGCATTGAAATGTCATAGTGGTGTATGAAGCTCTAACGAGTGTAACTCCTTGGGAATGAGGTACCAGATAAATGAAGATTTCCTACACTACTTCTAGGACATGCCAACTATAACTCCGTTAAAGAATGAAGTATTGCAGCAGATGTTTTGGCATATACAAAAGAGTACCACAAAGGATGCCCAGGATAACAACAGAAAAATATCACACCTAAAAGTAATAGCATTATTGTGCAGCTGTCTGATGTTTTAAAGAGAATGTTACCTCCTTTTAGTCTTTCCTTTGAAGGCCAGACATATGAGGAGGAAGTTGTCATTGAAGACAATATGCTGTATTTCCATGTGCTGATGGAAGGCACTTCTGCAGATTCCTTCAGTGTCTCTGTTTTCTCAGTTTCTTTTTCTTCACAGGAAGTGAATGGTATTCAAGAAAATGAAGACTGAATCCCATTTTTTTGCATTGTACCAGTCTCAGCAATGATGGAAATTTAATTTGTTTTTTAAAAAAAATTAAAAATAGTAAATAATGAATGATTCTTAATATTCATAACCTGTATGAGGCTAAATGATCTTACTAATGTAAGTACTTGTATATCTCAAATTATAAATTATATAAATTATAAAGGACAAGCAGGCTATCAAATTTAGTGAATTGTATTTTGAGGAAAATCAGTGTAAAAATAAAACTTAAGATTAGTTTGTCAATCTAATTTGTTTATGCATTGTAGCATGGTCTGCATGAAAGGCAACTTAATTTGCATTTTGGAAATGGCTCTGGTTTCTCTGCTCTGTTTTTTGTAAACATGGTGCTAAGCAGTTTAAATGGTCAGATGCTTCAGCTAGCCTTGGGTGTAATTGTGTGCAAACAGAAATGTAATTTAAATTATTTTCAAACATTACTCTCTACAGAACCTTTTCGGGCAATATGCAACTGCTGTGTCTGATTACAGAAATTATTAAAAAGGAAAAGTAGGTTATTATCCTTCAAAGTGTAAGAAGTGTTTTGCTTTCTAATAGTTTACACACACATACTCAAGCTGCGTATAGAGGTGTGTAGAAATGTAAGGATACAAAGACCTGTACATTGTATGTGCATGTACATGTACAGTACATTGGACATGTTCACACACACAGTACTTGCTTGCACAAATCAACAACATAAGCAGAGCAATCAATTTTATAAGCACATGTCTGTAATGCACACAGAAGAATAAGAGTAGAGTTTTTGACGTTGTAGGTCTACCCACCAGAATCACTCAGTTTTTGAAGCCAGGCACATGTGTGAACTGTTTGACACTGACCATATTGTGTCTTGGTTGCCATGTAAATTTGCTTCATTTAGCTCAAAATAGTTCTGTCATAAGATGTTCTAATTGGTTTTGATAGTGTAGTGGGTTTTTTTGGGGAGGTTGGGTTTTTTTTGTTTTTTATAATAAACTAAAAGGGAAAGGCAGATTTTAAAATTATGACGATAATTTAAACAAATGCAAGACACAATGTAGAGCTTCTTTATGGAGACTTATCGAGGATGTTTGCGAGAAGAAACCACAGAAACAAATTACATATTTTCAAATTGAAATTTCAAAATAGCAATTGGATCAGAGATCAAAGCAAGTTATCCAATAAGACCGTCACATTTACTGTTTCTGTGCTAAATGGGAAAGCAGTTTTTTGCTTGCAAGGCATCTGTTATTCATCCACTTGAGTAACTGGAAAGTTACTATATTACTACTGGGCGAAAGATGTGAAGTATGTTGATGCCAAAAAAGGTGTTTATTTTGACTCTACAAATTGTCTGATGTTTTGGAACGGAGGATATATGGGAGAGTGGCACTAAGATAGCGCAAAGGAACAAACAACTGATCTGTTCAAAAGGGTTGGCATAGAGATCTGTTGGAAAAAAAAAAGAGTGGAATGCTATTCTTCCCTCTGGCGATATTTTTCTCCAGATGTAGTTGACTGAGACCTTGTTTAGAAGTTAAGTTTTCATTAGTTCAAACTTGCTTGATGTTATGAATGCCTCTTGAGCTCAGCTTCCTTGAATTTATGTATTTATTAATAAATTTTACAAGTTGTTGTGGGGAATTCACTGGTTTGTTTAGGACAACTTGATGGCTATAATGTGGGAAAATTTTTAAGAAGTGTGAGGTATAAAAAAGGTTTGTGGGTTTTTTTAAGCCACAAAAAAGAGGCTAGTGAAAAAGAAAGATGTTTATAGGACTCTGGTAAACCTGATCTAGTTGGACACCTCCTTGCTCGTTGCAGAGGAACTACATGGCCTTTGAAGATCCCTTCCAACCCAAAGCATTCAACGATTCTATGATTTTGTGAACAAAAGTAGTAATTTGGAAATCTCAGAATATAATTTCTGAGGCCAAGCTAGTGTTCTCCTGATCAGTTCTGTTTCTAAACACTCTGTCTAAAATGCTGTACAATGGAACAGAAAGCAGTAAAAGTTACAGAATCACAGAATAATTGGGATTAGAAAGGACCTCCTAGATCAGTGAGTCCAACCATACCCTACAACAAAAAAACCCAAAACCCTACATACCTGATAGATCGATTAAGACAAAATAACCCCCCACATGCCTGCCACTATAGCATGTCCTGAAGCTCCACTTCTACGTGGTTCTTAAATCCAGGTATAGCAGCCAGAAGTGTTTCCCTTGAAAAGACCGTGGATCTATAAGGTAGAAAGTCACTACTACATCCTGAATGATACAGTAAAACTAGAGTTTAATGGTTATAGTTCATGTGTTTTCCCAAGGCTTCTGAAGCTTAACAGCACAAATTAAATTTCACACCAGCCAGCCCAAGATGCCAGCATAATGTTTGGATTTAAATATCAAGTTCTGTTTTCAGAAAAGGCTAAATGTGAACAGGAGTTTGCTGGCACTTCTGTAACTGCACTAGTGAAACCATTTCCCCAAAGTGAAAGCACAGCAACTTTTTACATTTTTTCTATTGTAAGTATAAATGTATTCAGACTGTCTGACTCTACAAATGCTACCTGATCTGATTGAAAATGTTAGAAAAAAAGACGAATGATAATTTATTTTGCAGTGTTGATACTTCCCAAATGGATAGTTATACTTCTGTAAAACAGTAATGAGAGAACCTTCAAACTTTACCTGATAGAAATATGGAAGTAGGAGCTCATAAATGCAAAATAAAGTTTTTAGAACTTTTTTAGGTATTGGAGAAAAAGATGTTTGCATGAGTAAATATTTATTTTTACTTCAAATATTTTTACGTACATCTGAGATCTACCTTTGTTCCTAAACTTTCAGTGCTTAATTTCAGTGGCCAAGGCAACTGGAGGAGGTCATGCCCATAATCACTGAAATACCAGGAGTGCTGGAAAGTTCAGTGCCTTTTGAAATGCTCTAAATGATGATTCCTCTACATTAATTACATATGGGGCCTGATTTAGGAGTTGGATTCAAGAAGAAATTTTAACTCCTACTATGCCTTATCAGAAATACTTTTTTACCTAAGAGTAAATGGTTGCCTGACAATTTATTATATATCTAAGTCTCATAGTCTTGTGAGTTCCCTTTCTTGGGTGTTCCCATTTTTCATCCACAAGAGTTAGATTATCATAGGGAATTCCTTGTTCAAATATCTTTTATTTGTTTGCTTTTGTCATTCAGGGCCCTAGACACTCAATTCAGGATTGCAAACCCCTTTAAGTTCTAGAGCAGTAAAAAATCTAAATGCTCCAAAGATGGGCATTGTGATTCCAAGGTGACCATTGCAAATCATGTCATGAATCATATTCAGCAATTCTGAAGTTCAGGTCATTTTTTCTAAACTTGTATTTCCAAGATAAACCCCAGAATAGGATTCTGTTTTTTCCAATTGTTTTCTTAGGCTCAAGGTATTTGGCCAAAATCTTGTGTGTGTCATTCTGTCAAAAATAATTAAAAAATACTTTCCAAAAGTTTTTCCTTGATGACATGTATTTTTACATCAGAAGAAGAATTGCATTATGTTGGAGAAGATAATTTTACCAACTGTCTACATGAAGTAAAGAACTTTTCCTCATTCAAAGGGCTTTCTGGATTGAAAAGTGAAAAATGCATTGAAACAAGCAATACATCTAAGTTTCTGCATTCAGAACCAGGTCTAGACACTGGCATGTAAAAATTATGGTGTATTGAGATGAAACCTCAAAGCCTTGTTGGGAACCTCTCTGGAAACCAGTTTTAAATTCTGAACACTATCTCCTCATGAGTTCTATATTTTCATTTCCTTTAACAGAATAGAAGACTTAAGCACACAGATTAGCAAGTAGCAAATGTATGCATGTTACAGAAAACATCTGTAGAGGGGAGGGAATTTTACCTTTTTTAATGATGTTTAATGATCATGAGAGGCATGTACACCTTCATTGTTAAGCCTATGCATTTAAGAGATGTTGTCTGAGGCCAACAGCTGCAGTCACAGCAAAATACACACATATACACACACATACATATATCAACTTCTGAAAGCCACAATTGCTTCATTAGCGTTATTGAAGGCATAAAAATAGGTTTTAATTGTATGGCTGATTTCCCACGGCAATTTAATGGGACAAGTATTTGGCAGAAATCAAAAGCTGTAAAATTCATGTTGTTTGTTGGTGAAGTTAGCAGTGAGATAAAAATCCCATCTGAATTGCATTCAGATGAACTTCAGTTTTCCCTGAGGACTAAGGTTTACATCGCTTTTCTCAAAACAAATAGCAACACTGAAACTTAGGGAAGCTGTCATGATCAGAAAGCCTTAAGGCAAGGACACTGTTACTCTAATTAAAACAATTTTTTTCTTCTTCTTTCTGTCTTTCTTACTCCTTTTTTTTTCCCCAGTGTGACAGGTGCAGCAATTTAGGAAAACAGCTAGAGCTTCCGTAGCCATCTATTTTGATTAACAATACAGACCAGCCACTGGATTTCCATAGGTGCCTCATTTTAAAATGTTCTCTGTTTGAATATCAGACACCTGTGTCTGAATGAATAACTTCACAGCTGATAGCACTCTATCTGCTCCTGTTTGAAACTTCCAGAGCCAGAGGCATTTGAACACCCATGAGGGATCCTAGGTACTCATGGAGACTTGGAAGCTGGAAAGAGCTAAGCCATATAAGATCAATTGCTCCTGGCACTTAAAAGGCTAGTAAAAACAGGTTATAATGTTTACATGACTTTTTATGGGTCAGAGTTTATTACATTCTCTGCTCCATTCTATGGCCTACAGCGGAGGAGCACTTGAGAAGGCTTTTGCTGTGCTTGACAGATCTATTTCAGTGAGTTTGCCAAGGCAAGCTATTTCAACTGAGCCCCTAACATTTAGAGATTTTCAAGATTCTCTTTGCAGCAAAAAAGACTTGGGAATTTGACAATATGAAAACAAATGGGATTGGACACCATTCATAACAATAAATAAATCCTGTGACTACTGCTCATAAGAATGTTGACACATGTCAGAAGACATATGCTGCAATCAAAATACTGTATTGAAACACACTGTAGGGGCTTCAAAGTCAAGCTACCAAAATCAGGGAATGCTAGAACTAAATTTGCTTGCTTAATCCCTTCCCTTACAAAAAGAAATATCACACCATACACTACAGAGGAATGTATATTCCTTAGATGAGTATTGCCAAACATTTTGGCCTCCTTTCTTAGTTCAGTTGTTGACTTGTGTCTCACCTAGTGTACACTACTGAAGCTATATGTCTCAATATAGATTTATTGATTTCCAAGGAAGGTCTTCTCTATTATACCCACTGATACTTGTAGTCGTAATACCAGAGTACATTACGGGAGGCCACACGTGGTCATGATGGAGAAAAATCTTTGTGAGAAAAGACAGTAGTGCAAGGCAAAGAGAGGAAAAAATTGTAAGGTAACAAGGGTGACAAATCTGATCTTCTGAGAATAATAAGTTAGTTATTTTACTCATGCAGTGGTAGCACTTATCGGTAACTGAATAATGAACCGTCAGTATTGCTGTTGTCTAGGTTCCTCATTTTAGCTTCTGGTGGTTATTTGTGAGAAGTCCATGGGAAAGAGAACATGGAAGTGGTACAGATTTGGTGAAATCAAATTTCTTATGTGTTTGCTCATGATATTCCTGCATGAAACTCATTTCCAGCATGTAAGGAGTTAAGTCGTCTTGGCTTTACTTTTCCCTGGATGCACAGCAGTGTGAAGGGCACATAAAGAAATTTTTTCAAAGAGAAGAAGTAGTCAGAAGTAGAAAACATTTTTTTGACAATTTTTTGTTAAGCTCGTGTTAGATCTTTTCACTTAAATACATGTTACATACAGAACGGTGTAGTGGACTAGTAGAGTGTAGGTGAGACTTAGAAGCAACATTCATAGTGATGAGACTGGCATATAAGGTAGAGTCATGATCTCCATGTTAATCTGCCCAGTTAAATGTGGTCCTTGCTCTCTGCTTCATAAAGGTTTCTCCAAACCACAGTGATTTCTTTCAACCTGGAAATGGAAATTCCTAAAGTGATAAATCTTGCTGTGCCATTGAAAATGGAAATTGATGAAATGAAATGCTTCATATACGTGTCGTTCATACTCAGCTTGTGGTTATAAACTACTCATTGTGACTTTGACAGGAGGAACATTATGACTAGAGGATGATTTTTTTTCCTCTGTGATGACTAAATATCAAATGGGAAGCCTTAACCATTATGATAGGCTGTGGCAAACAGAGATTTTGTAGAATCCTTACATATTTACACAAAAAACTTCAATAATTTGCCATCCATTTGTAGTGACTTTCAAATAGAAATGAGTGCTGTCATCTGAACATATTGGCAGTAAAAGAATCACCAGAAATCCCCCAACTACAGCATACATAAACACCAAACTTCTATCTTAAAACGTGTTGCTTCCCCATCACCACTGTTATCAATTCCTTATCTGTGGATTTTCAAGTGATGTTATGGAAGTTCAGATAATGCAAATTGGTTTCAGTCAGAAAGCTGATTTTCATTAAAAACAATCTGCCAAAATATACTGTACAGTAGCATTTTATTGAGTTTGAAGTATCTGGCTTGTTAACTCTATTTAAGCAGCTGCTATCTCACTTCAGTCTGATCACAGGACTGTTTGAAATGAAAATAAAACCTGCTTTGTTTACAGACCTCTTTTAACTACTGTGGATCAAGAATTGTTTGTTCTTTCTGACAGCTTTTACAGGCCTTTGTTACATTTTATTCTCACTGTGATAGATGCTGGTAATTTTCTACTTGCTTTTTGAAAGTCTTTTTCTACAAGCCACTCCACAGGGAGTTTATCAGAAAAGGCTGATCTTTCCTAATCCACTACCACATACCATGTGCCCTTTGGAGCAGGGATGCTTTCATATTACTGTGTTCAATACACTCCTCTCTGTAATAAATATTTTCTTCTGAGTATGTTTCTTTTTCTTTTTTTGCTTTAATTTCAAAGTAAAGTAAAAAATAAGTACATGTTCCTTGCACATGTTTATACAATTACACCTTCCATTATTGGTGAGGCCAGCAATAGTGGTATCCCCTCAAAGAGTGATTCATCTGGTCAAAGAATCTTTCCCGCCTATTGTGACATTTTCTCAGACGTGTTATCATCTAATAATATTTCTTAGATGAATAAATATAATATGAACCATGATGACATTATACTGAACATATATTAAGTTCTAATTCTTAATTTAAAAATAGTTTAGGAAGTCCTTAGTGACATTTCAGATCAAGTTTATAGTTAGACATCTACCAATAAGAATCATTGGAAGGGACCTTAGGGATCATCTATTCCAACCTCTCTAGCAGGCAGAGATGCCTCACAACTAGACTTGTTTGCTCAAGTCCTCATCCAACCCAGCCTTGAGCACTTCCAGGGACAGAGTACCTACAGTCTCTTCAGGCAATCTATTCCAAAATCTCTACACCATCAGCTAAAATTCAAACAGTGCCTGCACTTGGGTAATAACAACCCCATGGTATATAACAGATTTGGGGATGTGTGATTGGAAAGCCACACATCAGAAAAGGTCCTGGGGATATTGATTGACAGTTGACTGAATATGAGTTAGCAGTGTGCCCAGGTGGCCAGGATAATGGTATCCTGGTTTGTGTTAGAAAAAGTACAGCCAGCAGGAGTGATTGTCCTCGTGTGCTAGGCACTGGTGAGGCTTCACTTGGAATATTGTGTTGTTTTGTTCCCTCACTACAAGTAGTGCACTGAAGTGCTGAAGCATGTCCAGAATGCCCAGAGATGAGGCTCATGAAGGGTCTAGAGCATAAGCCCTATGAGCAGCAGCTGAGGAACCTGGGGCTGTTTAGCTTAAAGAAAAGGATTTTGAGGAGGAAACTTACTGTTCTGCACATCAAACCCTTTACCTGCTGGAGCAAGGAGGGAGACAGCCTCTTCCTCTTGCTGGCAAGCACTCAGAATAGGGAAAATGGTTGCATGCTGCACCAGGGGCTGGATTTTAGGACAAATTTCTTCACTGAAGGTTTTCAAACACTGTAACAGGCTGCCCAAGGCCTGTTGGATTGTAGTCACCATCCCTGGAGGTGACTTAAGGACATGTTTTAGTGGTGACCTGGCAGTGCTGGGCCAGTTTGGAATTGATGCTCTTCAAGGTCTCTTCCAAACAATGATGTTCTATGAATCTCTGATGGCTTCTTTTTGTATTTTTAATGGTTGAAACAATTGTTTCCTAAAGGTCTTGGAAAAACTGTTTATTGTTCCTGTTTCAAGACAAATGCTTAGTAAGAGCTTAGAGCTGAATCAATTAAACAGTGGATCAATTGGATATCTCAATAAATTAGATTTTTACTTAATCTATGTGGAGTTTTCTGTTGGCTTATTACAACTATCATTATTTACTGGGTAAATATTTACAGAAACATGCCTAATGGTAAAAATTCTCCAAAAATGAGATTTGATCTATTATGTCACACATAAAACTTTAATTTTAACATGATTATAAACTGTGATTTCTTCAAATAAACAGATTATCCATCAGGTTTATATGTACAATAAAAACAACTCAATGGATGTCAGGATCTAAGTGGAAGCTGTTGGTTACCAACAGCTGTTGTGAAAATAAATCTATGGACTCTGAAAACCTAGATAAATAAACACAAAATTAATGTACATTGTGGGATCTAGTATAATATAAAAATACACTAATAGAAGAAAAAATCTAATAAGTCATTTCATAGTAATTAGTAAACCAAATTATATCTTCATGCACAAATATGTATCAATAGGTCTTAAAGAGCCAATCTTTTTAGAATAAGAAAGTGCTGAGACATTTTGCCACATATTGTCCATTTCTGAAGAAATTTCAGCAAATACCTGTGTAATCATTGATCAGAAAGTTCTTGTACTAAACTAAATAATGGAAAACTAAAAATATCTCCTGTCCTTTTGCTGATAATTTAATTTTGTCAAGCTGTTCTGAAATTTTCTGTATTTATATTCAGTATGGAACAAACAATATTACTGCATTTGAATATAATTCTGGGGCTAGAATCACAGAGCTAGTTCAGACCTATAATTTTAATTCCTAGGGTTGCTAGTTGCAAATTACTCATAGAATCATAGAATCATAAACTCATTAGAGATTGGAAGGGACCTTGAAAGATCATCTAGTCCATCCCCCTGACACAGAAGGATCGCTCCGATCAAGTCATACAGGAACACATCCAGGCGGGTTTTAAACCCCTCCAGTGAAGGAGACCCCACAACTCCCCTGGGCAGTCTGGCCACAGCAGGATCACCTAGACCAAGTCATAGGGTCAGCAATGGTTAGAGGGGACAACAGGATCCAACTCCCCTGCCATAGGCAGGGACACCCCAACCTAGATCAGGCTGACCACAGCCTCATCCAACCCGGCCTTAAACACCTCCAATGACGGGGTCTCCACCACCTTACTGGGCAACCCATTCTAGGCTCTCATCTCTCTCACAGTAAAGAACTTCCTCCTCACATCCACTCTAAATCTACCCATCTCCAGCTTTGCTCCATTCCCCCTAGTCATGTCGCTAACTTACACCCTAAAAACTCCTTCCCCAGCCTTTGTGTAGGCCCCCTTCAGATACTGGAAGGCCACAGTAAGGTCACCTCGGAGCCTCCTCTTCTCCAGACTGAACAGCCCCAACTCTCTCAGTCTGTCCTCCTAGGAGAGGTGCTCCAGCCCTCTGATCATCCTCGTGGCCCTCCTCTGCACTCGCTCCAGCACGTCCACATCCTTCTTGTAATAAGGGCTCCAAAACTGGACATGATACTCATCAGCGTGGAGCAGAGGGGGAGAAATCACCTCCCTTGACCTGCTGGCCACACTTCTCCTGATGCAGCCCAGGATTAGGTTTGCCTTCTGGGATGCAAGTGCACACTGCTGGCTCATGTTGAGCCTTTGGTCTACAAACACCCCCAAATCCTTCTTTCCAGGGCTACTCTGCAGCCAGTCACTGCCCAGCCTGTATTTGTGCTTAGGATTGCCTCAAACCAGATGCAGGACCTTATACTTGGTCTTGTTGGACCCCATCATGTTGACTTGTGTGCACCTCTCCAGCCTGTCCAGGTCCCTCTGGATGGCATCACTGCCCTCCAGCATGTCTGCTGAACCACACAGCTTGGTGTCATCAGCAAACTTGCTGAGGGTGCACTCGACGCCTCTGTCCATGTCACCGACAAAGATGTTGAACAAGACTGGTGCCAGGACTGATCCCTGAGGGACTCCGCTTGTCACTGGCCTCCACTTGGACATGGATCCATCGACATCTGGGTGCAGCCATCAAGCCAGTTCTTTACCCATCTAGTGGTCCACCCATCAAACCCATGTTCCACCAGCTTGGAGCCCTGAATGTGGTGCGGGACAGTGTCAAAGGCTTTGCTCAGGTCCAGGTAAATGACATCAGTCGCTCGTCCTTCATCCATTAATGTTGTGACCTGCTCATAGAAGGCCACCAGTTTTGTCAGGCAGGATTTGCCCTTGGTGAAGCCATGCTGATTGCACCAAATCACCTCTTTACTATTCTCCTGTCTCAGCAGTGCCTCCAGGAGGATCTACTCCATGATCTTACTGGGCACAGAGGTGAGACTGACTGGCCTGTAGTTCCCTGGCTCCTCCTTCCTACCCTTTTTTGGAAACAGGAATTATGTTTCCCCTTTTCCAATCAGTGGGGACTTCCCCAGACAGCCATGACTTTTGGAATAGAATAGAGAGGGGTCTAGCAACCTCATCTGCCAGTTCTCTCAGTACCTGTGGCTCTATCCCATCTGGTCCCATGGACTTGAACACTTTCAGGTTCTTCCAGTGATCACAAACCTGATCTTCACTTATGATGGGCAGTTCTTCCTTGCAGTCCCTGCCATAATTTTCGATGTCCCCAGGAGTGTCGCTGGAGGCCTTTGCAGTGAAGACTGAGGTAAAGAAGTCATTGAGAACCTCAGCCTTTTCCATGTCACTTGTAACCACATCACCTGTTTCCTTTCTGAGGGGGCCCACACCTTCCCTAGACTTCTTCTTACCATTCATATACCAGTAGAAATTCTTGGTGTTCCCTTTGACCTCCCTGGCCAGGTCCAATTCAAACTGTGCCTTGTCTTTCCTAACCAGATCTCTAGCTGTCCGGGCAGCGTCCTTATAAACCCCCCAATCTAGCTGTCCTCCCTTCCACTCCTTGTAGAGTTTCTTTTTGTGCGACAGCGTGTCCAGGAGCTCCTTGCTCAACCAAGCTGGCCTCCTAGCATTCTTCCCTGCTTTCGTCTTTGTTGGTATACATTGCTCCTGGACACAGAGGAGGTGATCCTTGAGTGCTATCCAGCTGTTCTGGCCCCCTCTTTCCTCAAGGGTGTCATTGCATGATAATTTGGCCAGCAGATCACTGAAGCGATCAAAGTCTGAATGCCTAAAGTCCAGGGACGTAAGCTTAGAAAACTTCCCCCTGGTTGCCCTGAGGATTTGAAATTCAATGGCTTCATGGTCACTGCAGCCAAGGCTGTCCCTGAGCCTCACATTGGTCACCAGCCCTTCCCTGTTGGTGAGAACAAGGTCCAGCATAGCATCTTTTCTTATTGGTTCCTCCACCATTTGGAGGAGGTAGTTTTCATCTATGCAATCCAAGAACAACATGGATTGCTGGTGCCTTGCTGTATTGTCCCTCCAGCAGATGTCAGGGTGATTTAAAACCCCCCATGAGGACCAGGGCTTGTGACCTGGAAGCCGCTACTATCTGCTTGTGAAGGGCCTCATCTGCTTGCTTCTGCTGTTCAGGTGGCCTGTAGCAGACCCCTACAGTAACATCACCCTTCCCTGTCTTTCCACACACCCTCAACCAGCTCATCATCCTTCCCCAGGTGGAGCACCTGTAATTCCAGCTGGTCACTGACATAGAGGGCAATGCCTCCTCCTCTCCTTCCTTGCTTATCCTTCCGAAAGAGCTTGTACCCATCTATCCCTACATTCCAGTCGTGGGAATCATCCCACCAGGTTTCAGTAATAGCCATGATGCCATGGCATCCCAGCAGCACAATGGGCCTTAATTCATCGTGTTTATTGTCCAAGATCTGTGCGCTTCAGCTGGGCTGGCCCTGTCGTCTTCTTGTGCCAGTTGTTCTTGATTTCCCCAGACTGTCCTGGTGCATCATCCCTGGCTTGCCCCAGGGCAAGTTGAGGGCCCTCACTGGCTCTCCATCTCTTTGCCACTGGTGAGCTGCCCCAGTGTTTGTCACCAGCCATCAGGAAACTATTTACCTCTTCCCCCTTCAAACCCACTTTAAAGCCCTATCAATGACCCCTGCCAATTCCTGCCCCAGGATCCTTTTCCCCTCTGGGACAAGTGCATCCCAATGGTTGGTTGGCGCGCCGGTGCCTTGTATACGGAGCCATGATTGTAGAATCCAAACCCCTGTTGACGACACCAGTTCCCGAGCCANCCTTGTATACGGAGCCATGATTGTAGAATCCAAACCCCTGTTGACGACACCAGTTCCGTAGCCATGAATTGAGCTGCTGGCTCTTCCTAAATGTTCCCTTGTCCATCGCTGATATTAGAGGGATAGAGGAGAACACATCTTGAGCTCTTGGTCCCTTTAGCAGTTGCCCTAAGGTCCTGAAATCTCTCTTAATTGATCGAGAGCCTCTCATTGTTGCATCATCACTACCCACTTGAAAGACCAGAAGTGGATAGTAGCCTGTAGGACTCACGAGGTTGGGGATTTTACGTTAAATGTCCCCTACCTGGGCACCAGGGAGGTAGCAGACCTCTCTATGGAATGGGTTAGGTCTGCATATTGGGCCCTCTGTTCCCTTCAGTCCTATAACAATGACCCTTCAAAGTTTCTTTTCAGGATTGGTCGTGATGGCTGGCCTGAGGCTACCTGTCTTTGGTGCAGTTACTAGTCTTTTTGAGTCCTCATCCTTGCTGCTGACCTGTTCGTCCTGCAGAGCCTCATACCTATTCTGCAGGTGCACTGTAGGTGGAGAACTTCTTAAGGTAGCACATTTGCTCCATTTGCGTTTGTTCCATTGGGAGGAGACCTGTTGCCATGGACCCTGCTCCTGTGGGTTTCTACATGGAGGCTGAGAGACTTGCTGTACGGAGGATATTGGACCCCATGAGCCAATAAGAGTCAACTCTAGTTCAGGTTTTGTAGATATTACATTATGGAAATAGTCAATTGCCCTTTCACAGTCTCTTTTAGCTCAGCCACCATGATCACCAGGTCTCGGATCTGCTCACACCTTACATGGGTGTTGTACCTGTCCTCCTCCATATCAAGTGCCAGGCTCCAGCACTTACCGCAACCACCTGCCTGAACATCTGTGTGCTTGTGTGTGGCCTCTGTTTGGGTGCCCACTGTTTTTCTACTGGTCTTTGTCCAAGTAGTCACCATGTCTTATGGTAACCACAACTGTCCTCTCCGATTTTTTCTCCCCCCCCGCCTGTCAGCCAGAGGGCGAGAAGGTGCCTCCTGTCCTTGCAGCATGCGCACCAGGTTCTGCTTGGTTGTCCAATAAATTTGCAATAACTGGATTCAGTTTGCAATAACTAGGTTGTTCCATATCTCACACTTTAAACTGAAAATATTTATAGTTGTTATGTGTAATTTGACCCCAAACAGGTTATTC